>OY757907.1:116990637-117035637 GCA_963585895.1 Sepioteuthis lessoniana
ATTGAACCCTGATCTTCTGGACCATTGACTAACACTGTTAGCATTATGCCAATGAACTGATATATATATATATATATATATAGAGAGAGAGAGAGAGAGAGAGATTGAAAAACAAAGTAAGCCAAATCGAAGAATTTAATATGAAAAGAAGTCGATGCTGTAACGTTTCGGTTTTAATAAATCATCATCAAGACAGAAAAGATGATATCGAATGTCTTTAGATCACCGATGGATGTTTGATGATATAGAAATCAAAGGAGAAAATTACCTAAACAGAGAAAGGGGGATATACCATTTAATCAATAAATCAGTGTTCATATTTAAAAAAAAAAAGATCACGTGACTGAGTAAGGCTTTGATGTAAAACAAATGGAACCATCAAGAGATATAACGGATTTAAATAGTTAATCATATATAATTTCCTCCCTTGTTTTTTTTCTTAAAATTTACTTTAATGAGTAGATTTTAAGAAAAAAAGAGGAAATAATAAAGAATGGTGTACAATCATATTTAAACTGAAAAGAAAGTAGGAAATATTAGGTGAAATTTACAAATATTTGCGCTAATTAATATATTTGGAGCAAAAAAGAGGGAATTTACCATTATAAGCCCAAGTAGTAAAAAAAGAATGTAAAATAAAGAATGATTTTGCATAAGGAATAATACAGAATAATTATGATATACTGTATATATTCAGGGGGTGTCCTCGTGGTGTATCAATTAAATCGATGGACGGTGGAAGCGAGTTCGAACTCCAGTCGCGCTATAACGTTCACATTCGGACAAATACCCTTTGGAAAGGTTTGAACCTTTTTATATTTAAAGCTACGCAGTTTAGTCAAACCAATTCAGTTTAGTATAAGTAGAGGTTTTTTTTTGTTTATACACAGTTAAATGTCATAACAGTTCTATTTCAAACAATTCAGTTTAGCATACTTACGCAGTTTAAATATCAAAATATTTCTATTGCGAGCTATTCAATTTAGTATAAGTACGCAGTTTAAATGTCTAAACAATTCTTTATTAAACAATTCAGTTTAGCATAAGTACGAAGTTTGAATGCCAAAACAGTTCTAAGCCTAAGTACCAAATTTAGTTCTATTTGACTCATAAATAGTATCCTATCAGGTACTACCTCTCCTCTTCAGAGGGGACCTGGTAGCGATGGCAATGAATGGGTACTCCGCATTCCCCAAAGCTCCAGCATCACCGGAGCCTCACCATTCGATTGTTTTATGTCCTATCCCCTCTTTGCCGAGATGGGGGTCTTACACCTCTGCAGAGAAATAGACGGTGTTTTATAAGGCCCCAGCCAACTGGGCAAACCGTTACCTAGTTGAATATCAAGCCCCTGAAGTGTATAGACCAGTGTTCATTCACCTCAGTAGCAATATTCTATCTACTGAAAGTAATATCAACATAAGCATAAATAAAATATGGACTGCTATTGACAGATTGACAATCAAATCGAAATATGATGTCTCAGAAGAAATAAAACACGGAATTCTTCCGAGCTGTAGCCGAATCAGTATTACTGTATGGTTGCACTAATTGGACAGGAAAAAAAGAACTACATAACAATGTTGCCTACACTTTAAAACAAATCCTAAAAATAGTACCATTCAAAATACCAGCTGTACTGCTACTTACCTCCAATCCCTCAAAATACCCATAAGATGAGCCAAGCAACTTGGACACGGTCGATAAAGAAAGCACGTACTTATAAATGATGTTCTCGTATGGACTACTACATATGGACCCACTAGAATTGAACGACCACGAAAAACCTATGTTCATCAACTATATGCAGACACTGGGTGCAGTCTCAAGGAATTACCTGCAGCGAAAACCGATAGGGATGGTTTACGATTGGGAGTCAAGAGAATCTGTATTGTTGGAACGTCTTGATGAAGATGATGATGATGAAGACTAGGAGAAAACATTATACAAAAAGAGAAAATGAACGCGTGGTTGAATAATTTGATATCTAAATTAGTAAATTATGGTTAGAGAGTTCGATTCTCACTGGTCTTTTGCCACATCTAAGCTAAGCTTTAAGTAACGATACAACTGGTCATACGAACCTCGCCTGTTGTAATGAATTGTAAGCTAAACTGGTAGATGGTTACTGATGATTTAGAGTCTCACTAGGTGCCCACATAACAGTCATTGAACTAAAAACTTGAAACTTGATAGTAGTCATTTAACGACAAACTTGAAACTTGTTAGCAAATGTCATAACAAATATTCATAAAGAATCTTTTTTAAATCTATATCAGTACGCATCTAGATATGCATATTAATCTTTTCATCCCAATCTATCTATCTATCTATCTATCTATCTATCTCAAAACATCCGTACACACTCTCTCTCTTTCTCTCTCTCTCACACACACACACACACACACACACACACATACTCCATCCTTCTCTCTCTCTCTCTCTCTTTCACTGATCGAAATATATATATATATATATATATATATATATATATATATATATATATATATATATATATATATATATATATTTCGATCAATCATCATGTGGTCTAGCACGTCTATTTTAGCATATTTTTTGTATCTGAAATTCTTTCTGTTCGACTTGAGATAAAACTTTAGCATCCAGTGTATAAACAAGGTAGATGATTGTCCTTAGAAATAAATATTTGTGCAAAATATATAATTTTCCCCCATTAGGTTATATTTTAAGGAGAACGAATGCTAAGAAATAAAAAAAAATACCTCGAAACCAAGAAAATCGCGAACAATTTGTAAATAAATTCGCATAAAATCAAATCATGCGAAACAAACCAAATCCCAGGAATATAAGAAAATAGTTTAAATCTGTATGAATAAAAAATCCTTTTAAATAAATAACTGAAATGAGAGAAAACTGAAAACGATTAAACGTATTAAAATGCAAGAAAAAAAGAAAGAGGAAAAATTGGAAGAAAATAGAAAAAAAATCGAAAAACGAAGTTTTAAAATAAAAATAAAAATGGGTCAAAAACAATTAAACTTAAAAACGAAAAAAACAAAAAACAAAAATCCAAAACAAAAAATCAAAATCTAAACAAAAAAAGACAAATAAAAGAAGAACAATACAAATGAAAATTTCCTCGTTGGTTTAATTCGTGTCCTCTTACCGGTATGTTGAAGCTGAAATCAATTAGGCAATCGTCCGTAATGGAAAACCCAGCAAGAAAACTATGGCGTTGGCACCAAGTGTTGCGGAAGATAATCTGTAGCCACTTGCAGCAAAGAACAATGAAGTCTGGATGCCAAACACTTGAAACAGCAGACAATGACCAAAGACATCCAAATCTGTCGCATATTTGAAAAATGGCAACTGCAACGACAAGAAGGATAACGGGGACAAATATGCCTGATTTAGACAACTCAGAAAGAAAAAGAAATAAGACTACAATTTCTTGTTATTATACACCGAGAAAAATTAATACAACAAATTGTTCTTTGAGAGCGCATCTATATTTCGGCAATAGTGAATGTGTGCCAGCGCTGGAAGCGCGCATGCGTGGACGTTTAAGTGTTGGTTATCTCTAGTATAATGAGCTTCGTGATGTAATGGTTATAGGTGTTGGAAATGGACAGGAAAACCCAAGTTCAAATCCGGGACGAACTTAACTTATAATATAGGGATATTTATGAATCCAGATAAAAGTAGATGATAGGGCAGACTGTGATCATTAACTTTTGTATGACAACCAGTCTAAGAGAAAGAAAATTTTGAATTCAAACCTCTTAAACTCCGCTTAAAAACTGATATTTTGCTGCATCCTGTTCTTGTGAAGGGGTTGGGTTAATACACACACGGACTGGTTTTCAGTCAAGTTTTCTCGTAAACCATTATTATTATTATTGAGTATCTTTTATGAATTGCGAGCATTTATGGACTAATGTAAACCTAAACTTATAACAACACACACACACACACACTTATATATATATATATATATATATATATGTATGTATGTGTGTGTGTGTGTGTGTGTATAAGTATATATATATATATATATATATATAGAGAGAGAGAGAGAGAGAGTGAGATTTTTGCAAGAATAGAATAGTCACAGAGTAAGTGTTGCTTGGTAGTAGTCAGTTTTTCATGCTTATGTTATTTTAAGAGTGAATCAAACTATTTTGAATGACATATTAGTAGCAAAATTTCAAAGCAGTCATGAAGTTTACAGTATTTTAGGAGTTGAGTGAAATAATCTTTCTTAACACTAAACTCATTTCCTGACTAATTTCAAAAGACATTTATCGTTTATGTTTTTTTTATTTTTCTTCAGTTTATTAATAAAAAATGTTCCGCTTTAAACTGGTCAAAAATCCAGGTAATCTTCGTCTAACCAGGTTGCTAAAGTTCAAGTGACTTGCTTATTCCAAACAACTCTATACCTAAACATATAATGACTGGGAGAAATTTGTTTTTCTTACGAATCAAAAATGCCATAATTTCCGTGCTGAGTCACTATGGAAGGAGTATATTTCTGTATCCATGAGACACGAGAAATTAGAATTTCATATATATATTTATATATATATAAATATATATATTTGTGTTCCATTTATAAGCATGACAGTCTCTTGTGTCATTAATTGAAAATAGCGGGGAGCTTTAAATCAAAATCAGTATTACAAGTTGTGCTGAAGTTAAACACAGTCGTCTTCTCCTGGATCAGCTCACATTAAATATTGAAGATTCTCCACCTTAACTAGATTTTAGTTAGTGCAAACTGCGGCCAATAAGTTAAATTTTTAAGCCTGAAAAAAATCTTTACAAAACTAGGGGTAGACTTATTTCACAGAGCTAAAATCTAAAACTTTAACAGTGGTTGACCACTCTTTGGTAAAGATTTTTGATTTTAGTCCTGCCGTATAAGTCGATATCTAGTTTTGTTGAGAATATTTTTCTTGCTTGATAGGTTGGCTTTTTCTCAGCAATTTGCAGTAAGTTATATTGCATAAAGCTCACGTAAAGTAATTACCGTGTTTGTCTTTATTTACGAAACATCATAATAAAACAATTTTTGCAATAGAAATTATGCATGTCATATTCTTACGAGGTGTGATTCTATTTCGAATATCTAAACGACATTTATCTATTCCATAATTTCAAATATTCCCACATTCACGAGAACAGAATGTTTAATGTTTAACATTCCAAGAACTATTTATGACGTTTAATTATCAGCACGTATGTCTCATTTAACGATCTTTTATGCAGGGCAGATGTTTGAAAGAAAATGCAGAAAATAATTGGACTGTTTTTAACTTTGCACACGTAGAAGTGCATTTAAAAAGTGTTAAATCTTCATTATGAAAGAAAACAGAAATAAAGATCGACAACGTTATCACTTATACAGAGAAGAAGGAAGTATATACCAAGCTTTACGGGAATAGATGACGATGGTTCATAATATTTTAGTATGGTACTGTAGATACACCTTCACAATGTGAAGGCAGGTAACGGCATATAACTAAAAATCATATAAAAGGAATAAAAGTTACAGAGATAACGAAAGCAGATCTGTCTATTCATTGATATGAATGAAGTCCCAAAATACTAACGACGAGAACATGTATACGATTTAAACAGGTGGTTGCAGACAAACTGATTTCGAAGATGAAACTGTTTAGATAAATAAAGTACAAGACCACTTTGGAGAGTTTCCGAATGAAATAGCTTAGCCCGTTTTTCATGGGCTTGCTTCACCAAAAAATCGGTACTGAAAATTTTGTTTGTTACTAGGCCTGGAACTCTGAAAACCGGCGTCTGTTAGAAATTTATAACTATCTCATCTAGGAATCATTAAACAACTTACATATGTTCCAAAAATTGTGGTCAGATTCCCTTTCGTATAAGTCATCTAAAAGAAAATGCCTTAAAGTGAGAAGTGTGGCCTTACAGAGTCTCGGAAAAAATAGCGGAAATGACTAGAAATGCACATCAGGAAATGTAAAAGTCGAAAAAGTGTCCATCGAAAAATTTTACTCACTTTATTATTAATATTGTCAAGTTCTGGAGCAGTCTCAAAAACAGGAAGATGTGAAGAGGTATTCTTGAGCCGCTGAAGAAAAGATCTATTTTTTGACAAATCATTGCCAACCCATAATGTAGGGCAGTTCCGCTAGCCCCAAAACCAGATCACTACTTGTCGCTCTACCAGTAACTTGGTACCGGACAGTCATTTTTTTCACAATCCCACAACTACCATATGGAATTGTTTCATGCAGTTACCACGAGAGTTCTGGTGATTGATTTTTTGGTGTCAAACACAACCGGGCACCATTCTCAATTCTATTTACCAACCCTTCCACTCAGACAGGATATGACACAAGGTCAATTTTTTAGTGGAGTTTAACGGGTTTGAATTCAGAGTTTTCCTTCTCCTAGACTAGTTGCCTCGCCAAGACTGAAGAAAACAGTCTATCCTACTATTTACCTATAGCTGGAGGGAGAATAATAGGATATTAGTGCTGTGTAAAATGCTATCAGTCTCGTCCAGGATTTTGAACCCGCATCACCGTGTCCATTTCCTACAACATTCTCAATAATGGTGAGAAGCACAAATTTCACTACAGCAGGAATAAAAGAATTATATATATATATATATATATATATACAAGAATCATTAAATAAGTTTCAAGACTTTTTCGTATGGCCAATTTTATTGAGAGTACACACATGAAACTCTAGTCCTTTCAAAGTAATCTCCTCCAGCTGCAATGCACTTGTCGTACCGTTCCAACAACTTCTGGAAGACCCCATGGAAGTCCTCTTGTGTGAGCGTGTCAATGACCTTCGTCACAGCCTCTTTCATCTCATCAATTGTTTCATAACGACTGTCTCTGAGCTTAGGGAATAACCAAAAGTCATAAGGAGCAAGGTCTGGACTATAGGGATGCTGAGGAAGTGTCTTGATGCCCATCTTGGTCAAATAGTCTGTGACAAAGATGGAGTTGTGGACTGGTGCATTGTCCTGGTGGGAATCCCACTGAGCCGATTTGAAGAGTGCTGGCCTCTTCCGACGGAATATGTCCTGAACTCCCTTAAAACCTCAACATAGTAACCCTAACCCTAATTCTAACCCTTGGGCCAATCAACTCTGGTATATTGACTTCTTTACTTCTCCCACACCTCTCATAATCCCTCCCAGACTCCCTGCCTTCCTTGAATAGCTTATGCTACTCAAAAACTGATCTTCGATTCGTGCAAGATAGCCCAAAAGCAGTCTGAAGCATTCCATACGTTTCAGTGGGATTTTTCCAAGTTTAAAACATAATTTTATTGCATATAGTTCTTCTAAAGTGTCCTCACGTCCAGATTGCATTTTTGAAAATCACCAGCTGTGATAATCAGGCTTTAGTAGGGTGTATTCCAATTGCTGCTGTAGCTGTTCATTTGCACCTGAAATCATAAAAATTGGTTTGTCATCTCAGAAGATATATAGCAATGACATACTAAATTGTCACGAGTCTACGCCAATTTTAAATGCCTGTACAAAAACATCTGTAAACTTATTGAATTCCCCATATATATATATATATATATATATATATATATATATATATATATATATATATATATATATATATTTCTATGTGTGTGTGTTTGTGTGTGTTTGTGTGTGTGTGTATGTGTGTGTGTGTGTGTGTTTGTGTGAGAGAGAGAGAGAGAGAGAGAGAGAAGTAATAAATCCAATGATATTCAAATGTACTAATATGAAAAAACAAGATATTTAGAGGATGGTTTTATTTTATCGTTGAATTATCTGCAAATACTAATCGTTCAGGTTTTCACATTAAACCATCATCTTTGCAAGTAAACTAATTTCCTTTCCTAAAGATCATTATCACCATCTTCCCAAAAATAGTACTACAAAAATCTATTATACCTGTACAATATTACCTAATTCCAACAACAATTAGAGAAGTACTCCTCGACAACTCAAACATAATACATAAATTTAACGACCAAATACGAGACATCGTAATAATAAAAAAAAAACTTTTGCACTTCACAATTAATAATTGTTAACAAGTTGAATTAAACGATTTTTTTGTGAGTTTGATTCTCTCTGGTTGCTTCCTACTACCAGCCTTGTCCCACAACTAAGCTAAATTTAATGATTAAATAGTTATAAGAATATGAACAAATACAATGAATAAAATACCATTCAGTCTGGAATCATGCCAACTCGATATAATTAACAACTAACAATGATATTATACAATTAATATTCTACGTAAGTTGTAACGTTCGGTACGTCATCAACACATGCCTATGTAAATTTAGAACGCTTGTATTTTAGGTTATTTGAGATTGCTGATTCACTAAAAAAGATATCATTTTGTCCATCAAGTAATAACTCTTATTCTGACGAACTGATAAATTTTAATCTGATTAGTTTATTTTGTGAGATGTCCAAACGTTAAAATCCTAATAGCGTCAATTTCAACTCGAGAATCTAAATATGCGAGGGTCATTCAATATACAAGGGGATTTTTAAAGAAAGCTTTCTTTTTCATATTTTTTTCTATCATATATGAGTAAATTTTCCATGGTCTGGAATTGGTTTATAGCAAAAATTATTATTATCTTGCAGAAAGATTAGTTTTGAGGTGATTAAAAATGGTAGTAAATTTGAGTCATTCAGGCTTCAACAGTGGTCTATCACCAAATCATTCGAAGCAGTGAAAAGCAAACCATGTGATATTTATAGAAGACTGTGATGTTTATTGAGGCATATGTTTTAGTAAAGAAAATGTTTACAAATGAAATAGACATGAGCTTGAATTAAAAAGACTGTCAACAAAATCGAAACTCATTGACTCTCTAGTAAAGAAAAAAAAGTTCGGTTGCAGCGTATAATAAAAAAGTCATGCTGACAGAGTTTGGGATATGAAAGCACCCTCACTATTAATTTCCCCGAAAAAAAAAGGAGAAGCGTAAACAATCCTCCCAATTTACATTTATTTAATGACCCCCCCCCCGTATTTCTAAATAGTCATCGAATATAGGCATTATATTGGTTTGGAAAAGCAATATAAAAAAACGAAAACCTTTAGGGGTCTCCTAACATAAGAATTAATATGGAGTGACTACAAAATAAATAGGTCATTAAGATAGCCCACTAAATCAGCAGAATGACCCACAACTCACAAGGCCTCGTGCCTTCTTGTATTCATTACAAGAAATAAAAGAATGACCCACAACTCACAAGGCCTCGTGCCTTCTTGTATTCATTACAAGAAATAAAAGAATGGCCCACAACTCGAATAACATTTTTGAATTGTTCAGATTTTTTACGATATTTGGGGGAAATTAGTTTGTTTGCATTGTTTTTATGGCATATCAACCATTGTAGGTTATATAATGCCAAATACCCTTTTTACTCGTATATTAGATATATAGGATTTGGTTTGTTTTGTTTTCATGGCATATCAACCATTGTAGGTTATTTAATGCCAAATACTCTTTTTCCACGTATATTAGATGCATAGGATTTGGTTCGGTTTGGTTTGGTTTTATGGCATATCAACCATTGTAGGTTATTCAATGCCAAATCCTCTTTACACATATATGCTAAATATATATGATTTGATTTGGTTGGGTTTTATGGCATATCAACCATTGTTGGTTATTTGATGCTAAATCCATTTTAATATATATAAACAGTTATGCTTCAAACAATTCAGTATAGAATAAGTATAGTCTTTTTTTTTCGTTAATACTAAGTTAAATGTCAAAAACAATTCTATTTCGAACAATTCAGTTTAGCATACGAAAACAGTTCCCTTTTAAACAACTCAATTTGGCGTAAGTACGCAGTTTAAATATCAAAACAATTCTATTTCAAACAATTCAGTTTAGTTCTATTTGACCTATTGATCGGACATTATAATGGCTACCACTCTGGGCCAATGAAGGGGTACTCCATATTCTCCAAAACTCGAGCATTACTGGAAATTCACCGTCAGATTATTTATTGTCATATTAAAAACACTCGTTGTAGAGTGTTACCTTCTGCAGAGAAGCAGACGGTGAATTCTACAGCCCCAGCCGACTGGGCATATTTGAAGAAGCTCTCCAGAAATAAGCCAACGGATGAATATGTGTGTATATGAATAGAATGTATATGTGTTATTCTTAAATTTTGACACTTAAACTGTGTACTTATGTGAAAATGAATTGTTTGTAATATAACTGTTCATAATATATAAAAATGGATTTAGCATTAAAATACCAACGATGTCTGATATGCCATAAAACCAAACCAAACGAAGGAGGTGTCCGTGGTGTAATTGTTATCGTCGTAGGAAATGGATTCGGTGACACGAGTTCAAATCCTGGACAAGACTGATTGCATTTCACATAGCACTAATACCCTTAGGAAAGGTATGAATCCAATTATTCTCCCTCCAGCTATGGGTAAATAGTAGAGCAACTAGGTTCTTCAGCCTTGGCGAGGCAACTAGTCTAGGAGAAGGAAAACTCTGAATTCAAACCCGTTAAACTCCGCTTAAAAATTGTCCTTGTGTTATATCCTGCCCGAGTGGAGGGGTTGGTAAATATGATAAAACCAAACAAATATGTCTTTTAATCGTTAAGTGACCCGAAAAGTGTTGATACACCGTAAAATAAAACAATCAAACCAAACGAATCTGAAGAAACGTTTACCGTTACGATTATCGTCGTAGAAAAAGGAATCGATGACCCAAGTTCAAAAACTGCATAAGGTTGTCTACTTTTTGATTCGCTCTAATCTGTCTGTGACTGGCGTTAATCCATCCAGATCGAAATCAGTTTTGTGTAAATAGGAGAGCAGGTTGTCTTCTTTAGCTTTGGTTCGGTTAAGTGTCAACAAAAAAAAAAAAAAAAAACTAAATTAAAACCAGGAATAACTGTTCTTAAAAATTGACTTTCTGTCACATCCTACGCGTTACAGAGTGATTCAGTAAATGTATAATCGCAAAAATATTACACTGACGCTTACCGTTGCAGAATTTATTCTAAATGCGTACCTTAATATGTAAAAACAAAATGTGAAAGTTAATACCGCAAAAATGTGAACGTTAATCTGTAAAAACAAAAACCAGTTGGTTTGGTTTCTTTGTTTAATGGCATATCAACTCTTTTAGGTTATTTAATGCCAAAGCCATTCTCCTAGAAGAACAGTAGTTGTACTATTTAACACATAGCTGGGAGGATATGGGTGTTCATACCTTTCCCAAAAGTATTTGCCCGAAAGTGAACGTAATAGCGCGACTGGAGTAAAAACTCGCTTACTACGATTCCGCAGTCCATCGCTTTAACCATTACACCACGAGGATATCCCCCACAAAACCCAGTGTTACCCACCTTTCCTAGTCATCATTTGAAACAATTCTCCGACTTTATACAATCTTATCGTCGATTCTTTTAATACGCTGACTGTATCCCCTGCAGTGACTTAAGACCCCTCACGAAAAAATCGTAGTGCCCTGAGTATATCACTAAACAGCATCTAGTGCTGAGGCCCTAGTTCCTGAGCTCTAAGGAGTATAGAGTTCATCCTCAGTGCCATTATTCTCAGTTTCCCTCAGACTATGAGTATGTTTGTTATATAATGGCCGAGGGATTTAATTTTATGCCTTTGGGTTTAGTTAGGCTGAGAACCTTTTGGCTCAGTGCATGGGTTATCTAGGTGAAAACATGAGTGCAGGTGTCCAGGCGCACGTGCAGAACGGGCGTGTCACTCAGAGATGTCAAAATAGCCCAGATGGGAAACGGGGCTAGGGAGTGCGAATGACGTCACGCACTTGAAGCGTGCGCGGAGGATTTTGGGGAATTTGAAAAAAGTCAGTTGAGTTGAGTTTCTGGCTCGGAAGAATACGGTTGACTTTCGCTAGCTCGCCGAAGTCAGGCCAGTGGCCTTGTAGCGGGTACGCACGTGATGGGGTGGGGGCAGATGGAAAAGCCAGAATAGAAAGAATGTGTATCTCTCTCCTCATTCGAAAAACCTTTTAACTCAAAATAAAAAGTTTCGTACCTGAACTAAGAATTCGTAAGTGTTTTTCGTGTTTCGGGACTCCTAAGTTCTATGTATATATGTTATGAACATTCTATGTACGTTTCACACATATCCGTATCTGGCTATGGTACACGTTTACGAAGGATTATTAATTTAGTTACTTGGAGAAATATAACTGTTCAGATACAAATGAATACCATTACATAGAAATATTTACTTGAAGCCATATAACTTTATACATATTATTTTTGTTAAATAGGAATGTTTCATATCATTAAACTGTGTGCGAGAAACAATTCCACAAAAATGTAAATATAAATATACAATGTTGACGATTACCAAATAACTAGATATTAAATAGCCCCAGACAGCTGTTACAATCAATCAATCAATATCAAACTAAACTTACTTTCGATTTCAGTTTGACGTGTTTCTTTATTAGTTTGCATATTTTGCAGTACAAGCCTTTCACGTGCGCATAAATAATGGGTCGAATGATGTAATACAGACTTGAAAGGGAACCAACATCTATGAAACCCGAAATTCTTACCTTTGTGAAATATCCAGTAGTCAGCTTGTCATCTGCAAAGAATGATATTGAATACACCCACAAATGTAAAAGCAATAAGTCAAGATTTAAAATGATCTTCTTGCGTGTGCGTTTAGACAATAACGATCCCAGTTTGAGGCCCAACTGGAATTGAACATCGGCTGAACTCTGCAAATAATTTGGCTATTTATCCTTACCCTAATTGTATTCAAACCATCCATCATACACTGGTAGAAAGGATGGAATTGTTCGAATACCCTTAATGTTGAGTTTTAGATAAAGAGGAAAGTAGTTATATAATCAAGTCTGTCCTATCAGATGAAAAATAAAAACAAAACAAGAACTGGGAAGAAGAAAATACTGGTATGTTTCTCTTTGGATTTGGCGGGGTTATAAAGTGAGGATTCAAATTATCAACTATAGAGTCAAGTATTCGTAAGTATATATATATATATATATATATATATATATATATATATATATATATATATCACTTTTGTAACTTTTGGCTCTTAGTCAGATCACATTGTAAACGATTACTCATAATGTTCTTTTTTCAGTACGACCACATAAAAAAATCCGTCTGAAAATACAGAAAAATCTTATATAGACATGGTTGTTTGTTTCTAACGAGACTATCGGGACCATTGTAAAAATGTTGAAAGACTACGTTTGATCACTTATTTCTCAAATTTTGGATCAAGTCTGTCAGACCAAGCATGAGCTTACCTAGTTCCTAGGTATTATTTTTTAGAAACAACGACTCCCTATAACAATAAAAAAAAAGGTTTTCTGTTTCGCAGGCTGTAATTATCATCAACACATACATATCCCCAGACTAAAATAGATCTTCAGTCATAATTGCCATGGTTAAAAGACGACTAAATATAATGTCGTTCCCATAAAAAAGGGATAGTAGGGTTTGTAAAAATTTCATGATCGGTTGGTTGGTTTGTTGGTTAGTTGGTTGGTTGGTTGATTTGATCGGGTTTTTCTTTACGACATATCAAATCTTTTCGGGTCATGTAATGCCAAATCATGTCATGTCAAAAAACTTCAGTTTGGATTGTTTTAATGGCATATGAACTATTGTAGGATATTTAATGCCAAATACATTTTATACATATAAATAGTTCTATTTCAAACAATTCAGTTTTTTCAATAAAAGCAATTTGTTCCAAATATTGCTATGTAAACATCAGACATTTATTTATAAATTAAATGTAAAAATAGTACAGTTGAGCATAAGTACGTTGTTTAAATGTCAAAACAGTTCTATTTCAAACAAATCAGTTTATCATTTGCACAAAGTTTAGTTCTGTATAACCTATAGATAGGACCCTATCAGGTGCTACCACTCGGGGCCTAAGTGAACCTAGGAGCAATGGTATTGAAGGGGTACTCTGCATTTTCCAAAGCTCTAGCATTACTGGAGCCTCACCATCAGATTGCTTAGTGTCATATCCAGAACAATTGTTACCCCTCATCAGATTTGCAGTCAGTGTATTCTACCGCCTCAGCTGACAAAAAAAAATTCAGGAGAATAAAGATGGTGAGACTCCTCCTCCATAAGCTGGTGTGACTCAAGATCAGTCTGGAAGCAGAGTACAACATATTTGAATTCAAAATCTTTCTTTTCATAGACCACTTGCCACATCACGATTTCTGTCCTACATTTTCTCCATACTCGGGAGAAAAGAGTGGGATTAGTAGCTTTCTCAAATCTATTAATGCAATGTGAAATGCAAATAGCTTAATACAGTATTTGATCTCTGGTCGCCAGGCCCATTTCCAACAACGATACCAGTCATACCATAAGTACACCCGTACCGAAGACACGCTGCGTTAAAACCCTCAGAGAATTTAAGAATGCTAATCATTCAATACTTGAACCACACGTGATATATTCTCACCATTTTACTGATGTTAAGCATGGGAACGGCAAAGGCCGATTGATCCAGACACCCGAATAATCGCAAAAGTATTCAGGATGAGTTGAAAGCAACATTGAATTTCTTATTGGACCCAAACACCTGGTTTTGAATTCGGACTAGTTGACCACCAGTGGTAGTGTAATTTTGTCGCAGCCTTCCTACCTCCAGTAAACCTGATGACCCACAACAACGCGTCAATCACGGGAATTTCCGCGGTAAATGCTAGAAACGGTCATATACGAGTTTGTGATTTTTAAAAGGGTCTGCTTATCATTTAGTAATGGATATGAAATGAGTTTAAACTTCACTGCCTTCGTAACCAATTTGATATGAGTTGCAATTTAGTAATTCCTTTATCGATTCCAAAATCTACGACTTCATGTCTTTTTTGATTTGCAACCTGTTAAGAGTGAGATAGATACCACCAGTGATAAGGAGACTGTTTTTTTTTTTTTGTTGTTGTTGTTGTTTTTGCTTTTGATCATGTATTTGGTGTTCTGTTTTTGTTTTTTTTTTTCCTATGAACTTATTGTCATCTCTTCATTTGTCGTTGTTTCGAAAATGAAAATTTTAAAGGCTTCGTCTTACGTGCTCTATTATTCAAAGCTCTGATAACTAGATAATTAGATTATGAGATAATATTTAGATAATTAGATAATAATTATTGCCTATTTAAAATACGTGTCTTTCTTTTTATTTTTATTATTTATTTATTTCATTTTTATTTTTTTTAGATTTTGAGGGTTTTTGAAGTGGGTGGGTAAAAGGATTAAATCTAAAGCTTAACGAACATCGAAGTTTCTCGTTTAGATGAATTTTATTCGCACTAAGTATAGGAATATAGTGTTCTTGTGCAACGTTAAGCTAGATATCGTAAATATTGAAGCATTGAAAGAATGTGGTGAATTCCAAAAAAGGTTGTTTTTTTTTTTCTCCACCGCTCCAAACGTTTTTACTGGGATAAACTAACATGCTACTCAGAGAAAAAATACTGTATTTTTAATATACCGATTAATACGACAACCAAGGATCACAGTGAAGCATATGTCCACGTTTTCTTGGCTCAAAAGTTACACTAGGCTCTTCTGTTCGATTGATTATAAAGGCATTCTCACCCTTCCAGGTTATTTTATGGTCAGTTTGTTGGGTTTTATGTCACATCAAACTTTGTTGGTTATTTAACGCCAAATCCATTTTTTATGTAAATAATTCGTTCTATTTAAAACAATTCAGTTTAGCATAAGTACACAGTTTAATTGTCAAGAGCATTTCTATTTCAAGCTATTCAGTTTACTCAAACAATTCAGTTTAGCATAAGTATGCTGTTAGTTCTATTTAACCCACAGATAGGGCCCTATCAGGTGCTACCACTCCGGGCTCGAGTGGACCTAGGAGCGATGGCAATGAAGGGGTACTCCGCATTCTCCAAAGCTCCAGCACTGCTGGGACCTCACCATTAGATTGTTTAGTGTCATAACCAGGACACTCGTAATGGGGGTCTTACCCTTCTGCAGAGGTGCAGTCAGTGTATTCTACACTTATTTTATGTGAAGATATTAGCGTATCTTATGTTGTATGAAAATTACTCAATATCGATCCCATTTTTGTAATGATGGAACAGTCGTAACAGATGGCTTTTACTCGGATTTAAGCAAGAGTATTATTTTGCCATTTGTTTCGAAAATGCAATCAAACTTGAATAAAACTTACAAATAAGTTTATTCTGGCATCTGTTTTCATTACACTTTATACTTTTATATCAATAATTTATGTAGGTATATATGATAACAAGAACTCCTACTCTATACAGATAAATTGCACAGAATTGTATGATTTTATGCACTATCACCCAATACTAAACATCATTTTGTTTTAAGTAACCATTTCTATTTGAAAATAGGCATTTGCTTGCATACAGTTATAGTAATTTACAAAGCTCTTTGCTTCGATGTGGCACAAGGCCGAATGAACGGGGCGTCCAATGAGACTCGAACTCACACGTGTTGGTTTGCTAGTCTAACTTGCTAACCGTTACACCAATAGAGGTACTCAGCACACAGTTATAGTAATTTAAAAAGCTCTTTGCTTCGATGTGGTACAAGCCCGAATGAATGGGGCGCCCAATGAGACTCGAACTCACTCGTATAGGTGTGCTAGTCTAACTTGCTAACTGTTACACCACTAGAGGTGCCCAGCAAACTGTTATAGTAATTTAAAATGCTCTTTGCTTCGATGTGGTACAAGGCCGAATGAATGGGGCGCCCAATGAGATTCGAACTCACTCGCATAGGTTTTCTAGTCTAACTTGCTAACCGTTACACCACTAGAGGTACCCAGCACACAGTTATATGGTTTCAAGTGATCTTTAGCAAATATTTATAGCCTTATGTAACTATACTTCATACATGTAATTTACATTTATTTGGTTTAAAGTATTCCTATCGAATAGGAAAATCCTTTAAATAGATATTTTATCTCCACCACCGCAAAGATTGAACCGTAACAGGTATTACCACTTCGAGTCAGAGTGGACATGGAGGACATGACTATGAAAGAGGTACTCCACATTACCAACAGCTCCTGAACTTTAGGCTCACTTCCGAATATGGTTTAGTATTATAAACAAAACACTTCTTTTTCGCGACACTTACACTTTAGCAGACGATAAAATCAACGTATTGCACGCCCCGGTGATAGCATATATAATTCTAGATTGTATCGAATATCTGCCTCCGTAGAAATCCAATGCTGATTTTTAAATCCAATGCTGATTTTTAAAATGAAAATATAAACCGAAAAATTCAAAACTAAAAAGAAAAAATTAATACAAAAAATTAAAAAATTATAATTATTTTAATATATCTATATAACTTCCAACGGACAAGATTGAGACTCAAATTGAATATAGCCCAGTCAGCTGGGGCTACAGAATAAAATGACTGCATCTCTACAGAAAGGTAAGACTCCCCAAACATGGCCAAGTCGGTTGGGGCTGCGGAATACACCGACTGCATTTCTACAGAGGGTTAAAACGCCTGAACGAATGTCCTATACAGTCTGATGTTGAGGTTACAGTAATGCTGGACTTTGGGAAATTCAGAGTACCATTTTCTTGCCTCTTTACTGCCATTGCTCCCAGATAGGGTCCTGTCAATGGGTCAAATATAAGTAAACTGTGTACTTATGTTAAAGTGAATTATTTGAAATATAACTGTTTATATGTATAAAAAAAACGAGCCATTGGGCTAATGTGTTGAGTGTTCGCTAATGGAAGAGACTGGGGTTCAATCCCAGGTCGAGTCTCACCAAAAACTCAAAAAATGGTACTTGATTCTTCCTTGTTTAACACTCGGCATCTTAAGATATGGATCAAGGGTAAAGTGGAGCAATCCATAGAATGGAGTAACGTCTTATCATACTTCTTGATGTAGCAGCTATTGAAAAGGGAGCTTTCTATCCCAGTCGACTAGGGTCGCCAACTTCAATTTACTTTATTTAGCTGTATAAAGATTGATGTGCCATTAAAAACCTGCAATGGATGATATGCCAACCAAACCAAATTAACATAATTCGGTGTAAAATAATCCGAAAAGTGTTGATAGACCGGAAAATTTTACAACCAACAAACCAACCAACCAACCAACCAACCAAATCAAGTTGAATAATAATTCTAAGACAAAAAAAAACATGATATTGCAAAGGGAATTTCCATTACTTAGTTGTGAGACTCAGTTACGAAGGTGTTGAAAAGCTACATAAGCCCATGCATGTGTTTATCTTTAGAAAAAAAGATTTACACTAGACTATTAATACCTTGTGTTACCATGATTTCCTTTTATATTTCTTGGTTTGATGTCATATCGTTCGTAAGTTATATAATGCCAAAGCTATCCTTGTAGAACAGTAGTAGTTGTAGAACAATTTAACCTCTCCGTGAATGACTAAAGGTGTTCATACTTTTCCCAAGGGCTTTAATCCAAAAGTAAACGTTACAGCATGATAATGGTTTGAACTTACTAATTACGATATCGACGTCAAGCACATAAGACATTACCATCATTGGTTTACATGGGATTTGTTAAAATATACATTATGAGTTCTTAGAAGACATATTGATTTAAACTTGGCATAATTCTGCTTTCTGTTATACAAAAAGTTTCCATTTATTAATGTATGCAGTCCAGTGCTTTAGTCACTACACCGCTGGGACACCCCCACCATTGTTTCTAATTATTTTCTAGCAGGATTACAAAAAACGAATATATAGTCAACAAAATCACATTGACAAAAATCAGAAACTGCATTGTTTTGATCCGTGCTTACTCGTTGCAATAACAAATACTTTATAAACAGCGCCATCTTTATTTCAATAACAAAGACATTGTTTTCAATCAAACAGAATGGATATTTAGTTATGTAAACATCGGACTTTGACAAGGAAAAAATATAACAAACCCATGTTGTTGAAATTAAGGTATGCATTTACTATTGTATTCGAACATTTCATGAATTATTTGTTAATGTCACTTGTAAGCACGGACCAAAACAAGGCAGCTTCTGATTTGAAGGAATCCACATGCTGGACTGCGGCTTGGTAGTAATCTGATTCGAACTCTAGTAGCGTTATTATGTTCATTTTCGTACTAATACCCTTGGGATAGATATGAATCCCCTTATCATCCAAGCTATGGGTTAAATAACACCATTGCTCTTTTTCGATAAGAAGAGGTTTGACATTAAATAAACCACGATGGTTGATACGCCACAAAAAAAAAAAACAAATTCAAGTTTATATTTGTCGACTCATGTATAATACATACTAGCATGGATGCCCATTTACTAAGAACAGGTTCCATCATCCATTTCAGGGTTGCTTAACAAAGCTGGGTGAATAATTCATGTAGAATAAATTTATACGATTTTATTCATATTTTCTACAGCAGATGGTTTTCTTTCATATTCATGCACTGAAGTCAAATAAAAGAAATCTTACCAAATTATATTCATTTTTTTGTCTATTCAATAGTCAATATCCTGCCGGGAAAAATCATATTTATTACGTCACAAAATGTTTTACAGTTAGTTAAGCCAGTTGTTTGCTGTTTTGTTTCCTGGCGTCTGAGGAACCCCCATTGGGGGAATGCCGACGAGGCCGAAGGTATTTTTGGATTTTGCAGCCCAGCGTCCAGACCAACTTTAAAAAAGGCTTTGTGCAGTACTTGTCCGATGGTGGTACGGAGAATAAATAAAGTTATACCATTTAATTCTGCTGTTTGCAGTTTGGCTACCACTACATATTAAACAACTATTAAGTCATCCACTCTCTCTCTCACTATATATACATAGAGAGAGAGAGAGAGAGAGAGAGAGAGAGAGAGAGAGAGAGAGAGAGAGAGAGGCGCTCGTGGGCTAATGGTTTTCATTGTAGTAAATGGACTCGGTGACCAGAATCAATATCCTGGAGAAGTATGTTTTCATCTTACATAGATCTTATACCTTTGGTAAATGTGTGAATACAACTACTTGTAAATATGTGACTTGAATTATTACGACCGGAAAATCCGGCGAACACTTGCATACGACATACGGAAACACTGGACATCTGTTTCGACCTTATTAGCTCTCATCAGCAGTACATACCGTGATCTCCCACACTAGGGGACTAGTTAATTTGGTGTCACTTGTGTGCAATATGGACTGATGGCACAGTGGTAGAGTTTCAGCTCTGCACTCTGTGGTCGCTGGTTTGATAATATAATTCCTCTTCTTAAAAAGAAAATGTACCTCTACGGGTAAATAATTGGGCAGACTGATTTCTTTAATTTGCTATGTCTCAGAATAGCACCTTGGACGTCTCAGAATAGCACCTAGTTAAAATAAACCTTAGTTCGCCTCCTGCACGTACGGTTGGGTTGTGTTTATATATATATATATATATATATATATATATATATATAAATATTCATGCACACACACGTGGAATATATCGGTAGGTATTCAATATCTAAATTAACAATCTATGTAAATAAATGGCACTTTAGTTCATTTTGAATCATCAAACTTTGACTCCAACAAACTTATGAGAACATTCCTTCCATTCTTTTTTGGAAACAACGAGATCAGCATTTCTGCATTTCCTCTAGTCTTTGTTACGAAGTTTCATCCGCTATTTTAGATTCGAAAAAAGCTTGAAGTTGCAGAACCGTACATCAAGATATGAATAATAATTTCTCAGGGTTATTATGAATGCAATCCCACATTAATCACCGGGAGATACTTTGAATTAATCTCCTGCGTGTATAATGAAAGAAAAAGATTGCATTCGACTAATCCACGATGAATAGGGTCAACTCGGGTGGATGAAATGTCTGACGCTGTGTCTATCATGATCACTTGTGTGTTTTTTCTACGTTCTAATGGAATTTTTTAAAAGTAAAATGGTATTAAGACTATTTCTTTTGTAAGAATCATTCCTTCAATGATGAAGATGATTATCAAGGCATGCCGACAGAATGGTTTCTTTTGAAACTCTCTTGCCATCCGTCCCTACTGGTCATAACTAATTCTTTTGACGACACCCACTGTATGCACAGAGCTCATGAACGTAAGTATTTTCTGGTTGACCAACAATGGTGATTCCATAGGAGAGCGTTGTATATGTATTGTATCTCCTGCAGTGTCCACTATATCTTTTCTGTTTTACTTGCATGTATGATGACATGTAAATAGCAATTAAGTTGCTCTTTCATAGAGTGCTGCTTTCGGGATTTTTTGTGGTGGGGGTCATAAAAAGGTGCATTTCATCCTTGTGAACTTCTCATATAGCTTTTTCTCCAGGTATTATGTTAGAGTTCAAGTGATGTAACCATACAGTTGTACTGATACGGCTTCAGCTTAAAAGAAATCATATGAATGTGTTGAACAAATATTCATCATATGACTGCTGCTTACCACAGATATATGTCACTAGTACTGGCAAATCAAACAACTAGAATTATCTACCATATTTGAAAGGAAGAATCACGATATAAACCTGAGGCCCTTTTTTATCTGAAAGACAAGAATTTCCAATAGCGTTATATTCAACTTCCTTCACTCTACGCCAACCCTAACGTTCTTTTTCTCTCAAGAAATATCAAAATCAGAATTTCGATTTTTCCATGGGCAACGAAGAAGACTGGTAACAAGGCAAAACCTGACAGAGACATCTTGGTTATTTCCGACTTCTTTTCGCTTATCTGTCCGAATGAGTGGCCAGAGGTCGTGACCTGCACGAGTGGTAAGGTCTCGACCTGAAAAGGCAGGACGGCCGCTGCTGGCTCTTTGTTCGTGTCAGTTCTCTCTGCCTCTACAAATTGATACATGAGTAAAAGAAAGATAAGATCGAAGCGTCGACACAAATTGCTTGGCGAGTTTTACAACATCTCTTCTTGTCAGTTTCTGGTTTTCCTGTGAAAAGAGAAATACCAAAATAATATGGACATTCTTCATACATATCGTTCAATGTCTACAAAACTGGAAGAACAGATATTGACTTTTCAGAATTGAAGATCTTAATTAACTAGTGATTTGGAGTCACGAGCTTTTAGATCCAAGTTTTACTGAATTGTAAGTCAGTATATTGCTCATTGATCAAACAAAATAAATTCAAGCGTGTTCATATATATCAAACAACCTTATATATGATGCAGCTAGATAAATCTATGAACTAAAGATGCTAAATATCTGTAATAGAGCCTTCCATGTTGGTATAGTGTAGATACCTATATTTTCAAGTAACTAACAGTAATCGTTAGTAAGCAATTATAGCACTAAGTAACTATTTTCATTACAAAGAATTTATTCGTGTATGGTTGCATGACATTCTATGATAATTGCATTGGTGATAAATTGACCATCACTGAGCACCGTTGACTAACCTAAATTAAATCTGTCTCCCTTTCTCTCTCTCTCTCTATATATATATATATATATATATAGTTGTTGAATCTACCACTAGAAGTGGCGATGAGGTGGATGCAACCACGATAAAATAGGGCCCGAGCCTCGTGGAGCCGAGTGGCCGCTGAGACCGGACATTGGCCTAGCGGTTAGAGTGTTCGCCAATGGCCTGGGAGACCTGGGTTTAATCCCAGGTCGAGTCATACCAAAAACACAAAAAATGGTACTTGATGCCTTCTTGCTTAACACTCAGCATTATAAGGTACGGATCAAGGGTAAAGTGGAGCAATCCAGGGAAAGGAGTAGCGCCCTCCCCTACACCTTGGTGTAGTAAGCTATCGAATAAGGAGCCTTCGGGTCACCCTCGACTATGGTCGCCAACTTTACTTATATATATATACATATATATATATATATAGGCACATAGATATACTTGCCCAGTCACTTAGGGCTGTAGAATACAGTGACTGCTTTTCAGCAGAGGGGTAAGACCCCCACACACACACCAACGCGTGTCCAGGATATATCACTAAACAGTCTGATAGTGAAATTCCAGTAATGCTAGAGCTTTGGGGAATGTGGAGTACTCCTTCATTGCCATTGCTCTCAGATCTACTCTGGTCTATAGGTGGTAGAAGCTGATTAGTTTTTTTTTTTGGGGACTAACAGAACTAAAATGCGTGCTTATGCTAAACTGAATTTCACGAAATAGACCTGTTTTGACATTTAAATTGCGTACATATGCTAAACTGAATAGATGAATTGGGACTGGTTTTGTATGCTAAACTTATAGTTTGAAATAGAACTATATTTGACATTGAAACTGTACTTACGCCGAACTGAATTGTTTGAAATAGAACTGTTTTGACATTTAACTGTGTGTAAAAAAAAACTTTATTTATACTAAACTGAATCTTTTAAAATAAAACTGTTCAACTAAACTAGATAGATTGAAATATAAATATTTTGGACAATTAACTGTGTACTTATGCTAAACTGAATTGTCTGAAATAGAACTGTTTATTTGTATAAAAATGGAATTGTCATTAAATAACCTACAAAAGTTGATATGCTGTAAAAGCCAAACAGACACACACACACACACACACACACACACACACATGCAAAAAAAGTGATGATAGACTATGAATGGTCCGAAATTGTTCGGGACAATAATGGTATATACATCAACCAATTTCAACCAAAAAACAAGACACTTATCATAAAACTTAAAAGGGTCTCAGTTAAATTATATAGGCAAAATTAGTCTTTATTATTCAATCAAACATGCTTAAATGAAAGATTACTGCCCACACACACACACACACACACACACATATATATATATATATATATATATATATACATATATATATATGCCTAAACACTTACTGAAGTCAGTCTCATGTATACATTTTTATATAAAAAATCGAATTATCTGATGGAACATGCTTAGAGTGCTCTCCTGGCCAGTACTTTACCTCTTCTAAAATTTTTAGTAAAATGTTATTAAATCGACTTGTTTTTTTCCATATATATATATATATATATATATATGTATATATATATATATATATATATACTGGCTTGATTAAATAAATTCGAATCCTTGGTTTTGATTTTTTATGTTTCTTTGCTAATGTTACGGTCTAGAAATTTACTGATGGTTTCTCCAACTGAGCTATTTGTGTTATAGTGAGTACTTTCGTTTCTTCTCAAAACTATTATCTAGGTAAAATATATATGCTATTCGTAAATTAAAGGAGTTTAATATTTAAAGTAATTTATTATTTCACTTTTGTTTTTATGACCAAAGTGAGGCTTCTTTATATATATATATATATATATATATATATATATATATATATATATGTGTGTGTGTGTGTGTGTGTTTGCTTTTACGTGTGTGTATTCAGTCAGTTCATCTCTCTCTCTCTCTCTCTCTCTCTCTCTCTCTCTCTCTCTCTGAAAAATATTTTATTCTCTTGAATTTGAATGGCACACAGTACTTGCCAAATTATATGTCTTACTAAACAACTTATAGAAAATTGCTTCATTATTTTCAAATTTGCGCTGACACCAGTTAAGATAGCTGCTCATTACCACTTTATTATATAAGGTGTTTACCAGACCACACGCCTTTATTAAAATTTTAATTTTTTACTATGAAAAAAAAAAGTTACATACGTTGTTTTCACTTCCTATATCTACGTACATTAATAAATAAGTAAATGGAAACATTCTCTCCAACAGAAAGCAAAATGATGCCCAAGTTTGCATCAGGACGTTTTCTAACCTCGCATATTCCATATTTTAATAATTTCCAGGTTAACCCATAATAGTAGGATGGGGCGTAGTGGTAAAATGGCTAGTGTGTTGGAATGAGACATTGTAGTAAGCAACTTTAAACTCAAAACGCTCTATTACTTTCACTTTCGGACTTTAAACCTTGGGAAAGATATAAAGCCCTTCGGCTATGGGTTAAATAGTAGCATTACAGTTCTTCTACCTGGGTTGATTTGTCGTTAAATGATCCCCGAATAGTTATATGCCATTTAACAAAGAAGCTAGATCAAACCATATAAATTATAGCCACGTCGATAGGTTTGACCTTGATAGAATAAAAGGCAGAACAACCTCAAGAACGATAGTTACCTTGCTTATTCGGTGTTCATGAAAAAAGGTTGTAGGAGTAAAAGCAAAAGAAAGAGTAAAATCATCTGATTCAGTTCCGCTGCAAACAAAAGTGGGGAAAATGGTTATCAACTTCCTTGATTAGCATTAACTTAGAACAATCAAAGTGCAGTAAATATGCAGTATTAATTCGCTGCACATTATATAAAGCTGTATACAAAGCGTGATCAAAGAAATAAAGAAGAAAGGAAAATAATATAGTATTAAATAGTTGTTTTTCCACCGTTTCTGCTTATACATAACCATTCAGAAAACACGTATTTACCCAACCCCTCCACAAGTGCAAGATGTAACACAAGAGCAATTTTAAGCTGACTTTTACAGGTTTGATTTCAGAGATTTCCTCCTCCAAGACATGTTTTAATGCCAAGGTTAATGATCTTTGTTTGCCTCTAACTTAATCATGGCTAGAGGGAGAAGAAGAAAGGAAAATAATATAGTATTAAATTGTAGTTTTTCATCCTTTCTGATTATACATAGCCATTCAGAAAATACGTATTTACCCAACCCCTCCACACGTGCAAGATGTAACACAAGAGCTATTTTAAGCTGACTTTTACAGGTTTGATTTCAGAGATTTCCTTCTCCAAGACATGTTTTAATGCCAAGGTTAATGATCTTTGTTTGCCTCTTACTTAATCATGGCAAGAGGGAGAACAATTAGATTCATACATTTACCAAGGGTATTTGCTCTCTGAGAAATTGTAATATTCTAGATTAGCGGGAAACGATGAACTTAGCAGATTCAACGCGGTCGCAAGATAACAGAACAGTGGATCACAGGAAAGAGAAGATAAAAAAGATGGCGAAGAATATAATTTTTAAGCCTATGGATAGAGTGACAGATATTTCCGTTCGCAGATAAGATCAACAAATTACCGGGAAAAAAACACAGAAGTATGTAAGTTCCGATAACCAACTATAAGCAAAAAAAAAAAAAAAAAAAAAAACGTGAGGCGTAGAGGAAGTTCATATTTCCAAATGGGGCTTGAAAAAAATGATAACTTCCTCATTCAGTATTTGAAGTAGGGTCGACGTGTCTATTCCTTATGATGATAACCATTAGGCCTTAAGGTGTACGTTAGATATCTCTTAATCTCGGATTAACAATTTATTTTTCTCGGACGATAGTCCTACGCCCATCCTGTCCCTTTTCTTCGTTTATCGTTCTTCGCTTCCTGTCTCTTTCGTGTCACAATCCATATTCTTGTTTGTTGTGTTCTGTCTCCATCTTCCGTTGACCTAAATGTTTCTCTATGGAGATGATAAATAACGCCACCACATTTTCGACAGGTATGTAGCGAAAACAAACCCAGGTGTAATGATTCTGTTTCGCCCGAGAATTGGTGACATGAAAAAAAAAGTTGCAAGTTTTTTTTCCCATTTATATAGTGTAATATAATCAAGGAAGATAATTATCTCTACTAGTTAATTATTTCATTTGTAGTGATAAATTGTTAATTAGTTAGAAAAATTGGGGTTGTATTGTGGGTCGTCACATTGTAAAGGTCATACATGTGAACGTTCAGCAGCCAGTATGTCAACACACTTCAAAATAGTTGTTTTTGTTTTTTTTGGGCTCGTAGTTTTTGATAGGATGTTGAAAAATGAAAACTTCTTCAGTTGAGAAATGAGTGATGGGCATGGCTGGGAAATTTCAAACTAGAAAGTTAAAGACACGTGTCCTTATATCCTTAGATGATAAGATAATTAAAAATTATTCTATAAGCAAGTGATTTTTGGAAGTTAGAGTAGTTGGACAGTGGAGTTCAGAGTTCAGAGATTCAAGTCCACTGGCGTAAGGAATTGTCGGGGGAGAAAAGGACCGTAAATATATGTAAATATGTGACTTGAATTATTACGACCAGGAAATCTTGCGAACCCTTGCATATGACATACGGAAACACTGGACATCTGTTTCGACCTTATTAGCTCTCATCAGCAGTGCATATCGTGATCTCCCACACTGGGGGACTAGTTAATTTGGTGTCACTTGTGTGCAATGCAGACTGATGGCACAGTGGTAGAGTTTCAGCTCTGCACTCTGTGGTCGCTGGTTTGATAATATAATTCCTCTTCTGAAAAAAAAAGAAAATGTACATCTACGGGTAAATAGTTGGGCAGCCAGTATGTCAACACACTTCAAAATAGTTGTTTTTGTTTTTTGAGCTCGTAGTTTTTGATAGGATGTTGAAAAATGAAAACCTCTTCAGTTGAGAAATGAGTGATGGGCATGGCTGGGAAATTTCAAACTAGAAAGTTAAAGACACGTGTCCTTATATCCTTAGATGATAAGATAATTAAAAATTATTCTATAAGCAAGTGATTTTTGGAAGTTATAGTAGTTGGACAGTGGAGTTCAGAGTTCAGAGATTCAAGTCCACTGGCGTAAGGAATTGTCGGGGGAGAAAAGGACCGTAGGCATCTTGTTTGTCTATCCTCCATCAATATTTGTCTATCACTCATTGTCTATCACACAAGAACCTCACTGCGTTTTCTTGTAAGACAAAATATCATTCATTTTATCTTTTTCTATTGTTTCTATGGATGACTGCTGTATGAAATGTTGCGGTCTAATATAAACTTTTCGTATTGCAAACAACGAATCGCTTTGTATTTAGCAATATATAACATCAATGCATATTTGTGGTCTCGTAACGTAACAATAGTAATACAATTTTATAGTCGTAAGTATTGTGATATTGCTCTTCATTCTTGTGTATAGACCACTACAAATATGTACTTCATTTGAAATGGCTTCATGATTAAATGCGAATTAAAGTGATATATATATATATATATATATATATATATATATATATATATATATATATATTTGAATCATTATTATATTTAATTATATATATATATATATATATATTATCATATAGGAATTAAATTGAATAAATTAGAATAGAAAATATGATTTTCAGCTTTTAAGAAAAAGTCATTGTTTTTGGCTCTTATATAAAAGTCCTTTATTTTTGACTGTACAAATGTCAGATTAATTTTCTTCGTAAGTTGATGTCAAAAGAAAATCTGTAATTGCTTTTAAATGTTGACAATGATAAACCTAATTTGAAAAATGTCCAAATATCAATAATCAGCTTAAATCTGATGAAATCATTTAAATGATCCCATTTGGAAAATATGATGAAACATTCTCAAACCCTGAAATTTCAGATATGCGCTGCACAGAAAATATTACTGGTAGATCCTATTTACCAACCCCTCCACTCGGGCAGGATATGACACAAGGTCAAATTTTAAGCGGAGTTTAACAGGTTTTAATTCAGAGTTTTCCTTCTCCTAGACTAGTTGCCTAACCAAGGCTGAAGAACCTAGTCTGCCCTACTATTTACCCATAGCTGGAGGGAGATAAGGGGGTTCATACCTTTCCCAAGGGTATTTGCCCGAAAGTGAACGTAATAACGCGACTGGAGTACGAACTCGCGTACTACGATTCCGCAGTCCATCGCTTTAACCAGTACACCACGAGGACACCCCCAAAATATTACTGGTAGATAATCATCGTTTATAAGGTTTTAGATTTCAATATTAGCATATGAAATATCATCATCATCTTCATCTTATTGTACTGCTCTCCTTCTCTCTTGCCATACGTCTCTATCATACATTGTTCCTGGCAGATCATCCAGGGTACGTCTTGTGTCCGTACAGAATTTTTGTATATAAGTTCTTGCTGGTGGTCCTACAGTTGCACGTCTGTGTGAAGGGGTCCATAGGAGAACATCACATATGAGTTCGTCCTTGCTCCTCCATCAATGTCCTGTGTGTTTTGTTCGTATAATTTGGATGATGTTCGAGATGAGTGTAGGTGGCCGGACAGCTACTGTTTTGTTGGATGTTGCTTCCAGGATGCGTTTAATAAAGCTTGTCGCATCCTCGTGAAATTGCTCTCAAGCTTTTTCTCTGTACTCTTAGTCAGCGTCCAAGCGGTGTATCCATACAGCAGTATGGATATGACTGCTGTTGGAAAAAAATTTGCGTTTTATTTTATCAGATAGGTCTGACAACCATATGACCGATATTCTCTCGATAGCTGTCCATGCCTTATCTAGTCACGTATTGATGTCATTTTCGGTAGATCAGGGGTAGGTGAACTTGTCAAGTAGTTTCAGAGAGCGACCCATCTGTGTGGAGATGTCGAAACTTTGATTAAAGTGCATGTTCTACGTTTTTTCTCCGTTCAATTGGGGACTTTAGCCGCTTGTTGCCTGCTCCAGGCGATACAGCAGGGATTCGGCCTGGGCGAGTATATTTGCCAGAAGTGCTATGATATCAGCGTTGTCCACATCTGTAATTGTTCTTGTAGGGTATCGTCTTCTTACTTTTCCAGTGTAAGGCCATTTTCATTCACTGAATAAAAAGTATATTCTTAGAATGTAACCAATTGAAAATCACCATTATCACCATGGTATTGCCGAAAGTACCAATTCTCTTGACGCTGTTTGTCTGTCTATATATATATATATATATATATATATATTGTCATCCTCAGACAGACTATTTCGTTGTATCACAACTCTTCCGTGAAGCTGGGATCAAAACCTGGCTGACTGAAACGCCAATCCAAGGTTCTACCACCCAGCTACGGGGAAACATGCGCAAGCGAAGGAAATTTAAACACTTATGTACCACATTTGCTTTATTTACATATATCCGCTGAACGGTTAACGAGAATTCAATTCATTTGAAGAACCTTGCTTTACGATCGTGGCAACCATTACTTTCCTCGTGCTTAGCTATTAGTAAGATACCTCAATGGTATCTGCTATCTGCACAGAGCTGATGAATGTAAGTTTATACTGGACGGCTGTGTCAATTTACCGACTCCTTTGCAAGGGTAGGATGTGACACAAGACTATTTTAAGTGAAATTTACCAGGTTTGAATTCAGAGTTTTCTAAGACTGGTCAACTAATCAAGGCTAAAGAAACCAGCCTGCCTTATCATATACCCATAGCTGGAGGAAGAATAAATGAATTCATACCTTTGACAAGAGATTTAATGCAATGAGAAATGCAATCAATATCGTCCAGGAATTGTGTCCTGATGTAGCACTCCATTGGAGAAGGTGGTTAATGAGTTCATCCCTACTTCTCCAGTAATATACAAAGTCTTGCTCGTCTTTCTTGGGTGATTAACGCGATGAGAAGAATGTGATCTGCTTATAACAGCATGCACTATCCTTGTGTAGTTTCCTTCAAGCTTAATCTTCAATCGTTTCCTTCAAGTCATAGAGGTACAACCATACAATAGTACTTACACAGCTACAGCTTGTAGAAATCCCCTGTATATATAGATATATAATGCCTGTGTGTGTGATTACATACCAGCATCTTTAATTGCATGCCGTGTTTGCTTTTTAAGTAGAGTTATATGTTATGAAATAAAAAAAATAAAACTATTGTCAGTCTCTTTCTCAAAACTATTGTTGCGAAAGAAACTATTGTGGAAAGCAATCGACTACAACAGATGTTACGAAGAAGAGAGATATTATTAAGCTTATAATCGCAGTCTTTTGTTTCGTCGAATGGGTGTTAAGTTTTCAGTAGCTCTTTATCCCTCTCTACAGTTACAGAGATGCACGCAAAATTTGCGTAGGCAGTTAGTTGATTATATCGATATTAATCTATCGATAACTGTTTAATCGTATTTACCCGAGTATTTATGATTAGTGATTACAAGATTAAATGTAATGTTCATAAGTAAAACTACGCATCTCTATGCATCTTATGAACAAAATTCAAAACTCCCATTTGCTTGCCTGACGTTTTGGTTAATTATACACACTGCTAAAAATACATCACATCCTCTATAATAAGTTATATTATTGTTTATAGATGAGTTACTGATACTGATGGGATTTTAAAATATTTTTATGCAATTTTTGAATGAGGAATAAGACTCTGTACTAAACCATAGATTTTCTTAATGCATTTTTAAAAATAGATTTTTGATATCCGGTCAGCCATGGGCATCTTCTTAGAAAAATGAGCCACTTAAAACATCTGCCTCATGGATGGGCAGCACAATAAAAAAAGATAAAGGTAATTTTACGCTGAAGGTACTTCAAATGAGGAATAAGACTCTGTACTAAACCATAGATTTTCTTAATGCATTTTTAAAAATAGATTTTTGATATTCGGTCAGCCATGGGCATCTTCTTAGAAAAATGAGCCACTTAAAACATCTGCCTCATGGATGGGCAGCACAATAAAAAAAGATAAAGGTAATTTTACGCTGAAGGTACTTCAAATGAGGAATAAGACTCTGTACTAAACCATAGATTTTCTTAATGCATTTTTAAAAATAGATTTTTGATATTCGGTCAGCCATGGGCATCTTCTTAGAAAAATGAGCCACTTAAAACATCTGCCTCATGGATGGGCAGCACAATAAAAAAAGATAAAGGTAATTTTACGCTGAAGGTACTTCAAATGAGGAATAAGACTCTGTACTAAACCATAGATTTTCTTAATGCATTTTTAAAAATAGATTTTTGATATCCGGTCAGCCATGGGCATCTTCTTAGAAAAATGAGCCACTTAAAACATCTGCCTCATGGATGGGCAGCACAATAAAAAAAGATAAAGGTAATTTTACGCTGAAGGTACTTCAAATGAGGAATAAGACTCTGTACTAAACCATAGATTTTCTTAATGCATTTTTAAATATAGATTTTTGATATTCGGTCAGCCATGGGCATCTTCTTAGAAAAATGAGCCACTTAAAACATCTGCCTCATGGATGGGCAGCACAATAAAAAAAGATAAAGGTAATTTTACGCTGAAGGTACTTCAAATGAGGAATAAGACTCTGTACTAAACCATAGATTTTCTTAATGCATTTTTAAAAATAGATTTTTGATATTCGGTCAGCCATGGGCATCTTCTTAGAAAAATGAGCCACTTAAAACATCTGCCTCATGGATGGGCAGCACAATAAAAAAAGATAAAGGTAATTTTACGCTGAAGGTACTTCAAATGAGGAATAAGACTCTGTACTAAACCATAGATTTTCTTAATGCATTTTTAAAAATAGATTTTTGATATTCGGTCAGCCATGGGCATCTTCTTAGAAAAATGAGCCACTTAAAACATCTGCCTCATGGATGGGCAGCACAATAAAAAAAGATAAAGGTAATTTTACGCTGAAGGTACTTCAAATGAGGAATAAGACTCTGTACTAAACCATAGATTTTCTTAATGCATTTTTAAAAATAGATTTTTGATATTCGGTCAGCCATGGGCATCTTCTTAGAAAAATGAGCCACTTAAAACATCTGCCTCATGGATGGGCAGCACAATAAAAAAAGATAAAGGTAATTTTACGCTGAAGGTACTTCAAATGAGGAATAAGACTCTGTACTAAACCATAGATTTTCTTAATGCATTTTTAAAAATAGATTTTTGATATTCGGTCAGCCATGGGCATCTTCTTAGAAAAATGAGCCACTTAAAACATCTGCCTCATGGATGGGCAGCACAATAAAAAAAGATAAAGGTAATTTTACGCTGAAGGTACTTTAAATGAGGAATAAGACTCTGTACTAAACCATAGATTTTCTTAATGCATTTTTAAAAATAGATTTTTGATATCCGGTCAGCCATGGGCATCTTCTTAGAAAAATGAGCCACTTAAAACATCTGCCTCATGGATGGGCAGCACAATAAAAAAAGATAAAGGTAATTTTACGCTGAAGGTACTTCAAATGAGGAATAAGACTCTGTACTAAACCATAGATTTTCTTAATGCATTTTTAAATATAGATGTTTGATATTCGGTCAGCCATGGGCATCTTCTTAGAAAAATGAGCCACTTAAAACATCTGCCTCATGGATGGGCAGCACAATAAAAAAAGATAAAGGTAATTTTACGCTGAAGGTACTTCAAATGAGGAATAAGACTCTGTACTAAACCATAGATTTTCTTAATGCATTTTTAAAAATAGATTTTTGATATTCGGTCAGCCATGGGCATCTTCTTAGAAAAATGAGCCACTTAAAACATCTGCCTCATGGATGGGCAGCACAATAAAAAAAGATAAAGGTAATTTTACGCTGAAGGTACTTCAACTAATATCACTATAATAGAGCATACGAAATTGGGAAAAGTTGATTTTTCCCTTCAGTAAAAAGTATCTTTACATAAAAAGAAAAAAAAGAGAATGAAGTCTTAGACGTTCTATGTAGATAGTACCGAGAGACATTGTTATCCCATAGCTGTATTATATCATTATCATTTTACATTATATCATTCTTATTTCATACTTTGACATTGTAGCAGGAGTACTTCAAGGGGACACGCTGGCCCCGTATCTCTTTATCATTTGTCTAGACTACGTACTTAGAACATCGATTGACAAAATCAAAGAGAATGGCTTCGAACTGACGAAGAAAAGAAGCAGAAGATACCCCGCAACAACAATTACCGACGCTGACTACGCCGATGACATAGCGATACTGGCAAATACACCTGACCAAGCCGAAACACTTCTGCATAGTTTGGAACGAGCAGCAGCAAGCATAGGCCTCCATGTTAATGCACACAAAACGGAATATATGTGCTATAACCAAACGGGGGACATCTCCACTCTAGAAGGAACCCCTCTTAAACTAGTAGACAAATTCACGTACCTAGGAAGCAGCGTCGAATCAACCGAAAAGGACATCGAACCGAGGTTAACGAAAGCATGGACAGCTATCAATAGGCTATCGACTATATGGAAATCAGACCTAACCGATAAAATGAAACGCAGTTTCTTCCAGGCAGCGGTCACATCGATACTGCTATATGGATGCACTACATGGACGCTAACAAAACGGCTGGAGAAGAAACTAGATGGCAATTACACAAGAATGCTGCGTGCAATCCTGAACAAGTCCTGGCAGCAACACCCCACAAGACACCAACTGTACGGCCACCTGCCCCCTATCACGAAAACTATTCAAGTTAGGCGAACCAGACATGCAGGAAATTGCTGGAGAAGCAGAGATGAACTCATAAGAGATGTACTCTTATGGATCCCCACACACGGCCGCGCAAATGCAGGACGACCTGCACGAACGTACATTCAGCAGCTATGTGAGGATACAGGTTGTTGTCCTGAAGACCTACCTAGGGCGATGAACGATAGGGAGGAGTGGCGAGAGAGGGTCAGGGATATCCGTGCTGCCAGCACGATATGATGATGATGATGATGATGATGATTTCATAGTATTTTACAGGATGTACTGGATGTATCTGTTACAATGAGGTAGGATCTCAGCCCACAAAAATATAGTGTCTTAGGTTATTTAACACGATGGACCGTTTTGAATATTATAATTTCGAAAATGATGATACATCTCTATTATTCAGATACGAACAAGTCTTTTATTCTGACTGTCAGCATTCTAGCTTTCCGAGGCAAACACAAGAGAGAGAGAGAGAGAGAGAGAGAGAGAAAACGTTGTAAGAGTATATGAAAGAATCTCGCTTGCCGCTACAAAGAGGCCCGTCTCACACACACCCGCACCAACGTCTAAACCAACTTGTCTCTTTGGGTTTCAAAACTCAATTCATTATATCATTATTTTACATTCTATCATTATTATATTACATTATTTTACAGGATACGTTTATTATGTCTCCTGCAATGAAGTAGGATCCCATCATCACAGAAATGCAGTATCCTGGGTTAGACATAATACTATCAGCTCTAAAGAACTGGGGACTATCATGTGACCCTTCACTGGTATTACTTGAAGGCCTACTTTGGCTAAGAGTGATATTATCTGTTGATTTGGCTAAGAGTGATATTATCTGTTGGGGTCTCATATACTAGTCAAACAAATCAGTTTAAAAATCATTCGATGAAAGCGTCGCAAAAAATATCAGATCGTCCAATGAATGCGATTCCCTAATCAAAGGGCATAAAATAACTCAAGACCAGTTGACATACCGTTAAAATCAATCAATCAATCTATCTATCCCATGCTGGAATGAAGGATTTAATCCGAAACACAAAGATACAGGTTTATAAAAGGGTAATAAATTACACAAGCCTATCTAATTGAAGATAACTGAAGACCTGATTTTGTTTAAGATTCAGAAGTGTTTATATAAACCCAAATAGAGTGACAAAGGGTGCGAGTTAATAAGCAGTAGATAAAATGGGCGAATCCCCAAGTAATTACAAGACATAACAATACAAACATTCAAAACACTTAACGCCTGAATTCCGGAGTCTTTTATAGCGGCCATTTTTGCCAATAGCAGTCTTCTCAGGTTTGTCAAAGTACTTCTTGAAATGTCCGTCGTGTCACTAACTTCGCTTGACAGCAGGATCCTGTACTTGCGTTTGATTCTTCAAATGCTCTTTGAAGATGCAATTACTTTGACTGACTCCATTCCTAGCGGTGCCTTTGCTTAAGGAAATGAATTCCCTGATCTTTGTTACCTTGAGATGCCAGCATTATATTTCCTTCTTCTTCAGATTCTCTCGAATCCTCATCTTAAATTTGGATTATCACGTGACGGAGTATAATTGCGTTTGACTGCACTCACTTTTCAGTAGTTCATAGACTATATCTTGATAATAAATAAGCATATCAATCAGTTCATATTATATATTCCTCAAAAAACAGCAAGATATAGATGTATATTTAACAATAAATCCATGGTTCGATTATAAAAGGGAGCATTCATTTTTATAAGAGAAATATTTGGCTTCGGAAAGTTTTTTGCTAGCCAACACAATCAACAAGTTGGAAATATTAATTAATCGTTATATATTGAAAATTTCAGATCAAAATTAAACCAAGTGATTTCTTTAACTTCCACACGCACACTTATATATATATATATTATATATATATATATATATATATATATATATGTGTGTGTGTGTGTGTGTGTGTGTGTGTGTAGTCGTTAGACATGGACACGGTGACCCGATTTCACATAGAGAACGATGCTGCTTTCATTTCAATTCACAAAGTACAAATACCCTTGAAAAAGCTGTATATCATTCTATTTTCATTTCCACCATGTGTAAACAGTAGGACAAACTGTGTCTTTAAACTGTTATGGAGACTGGTTTAGGAGAAAGAAAACTCTGAATTTAAACCAGTTAAACATCGCTTAAATATATGTCACATTCTTTTGGAATAAAAAGATTAGCTGAATGCCATTGGCCTAATGAGAAGAATGTTCACTACAGCTCCGAGAGACCGGGGTTCAACCCCGGGTCGAGTCATACCAAGAACTCAAAAATGGAACTTGATGCCGCCTTACTTAGCACTCAGCATGATAAGGTTAGGATCAAGGGTAAAGTGAAGCAATCCAGGGAATGGTGGAGTAGCTATTGAAAAGGGAGCCTTCCGGTTACCCTCGACTAAGGTCGCTAACTTTACTTACTTAGTTGTATATATTAGATTTGTATGTACCAATAATACATATATATATGTGTGTGTGTGTGTGTGTGTGTGTGTGTGAGTGTTTGTGAATGTGTATGTGTGTGTGTACGTTTGTGTGTGTGTTTGTAAGTGTGTGGGTAGGTGGGTGTTTCCGAGTTTGATTGTCACGTGTACATCCATCTTTAACACGTTATTTTACTCTACTATATAATTTTGACGACTTGGCAGCATTCATCACATAATTGTGTTCAACAGTTGAAACTTATATTAACGAAATTCGTGTTCACATTTTGATATTTCTGGTTTGTACAATAGCACTTATGTTGTAGTGTCAAGTTTTGTTTATTTGTTTTATTTTTTTCATTTGTGTTTACGTATATATATATATATATATATATATATATATATATTACGCTTGGTGACAACCAATTTCTCGCCTATGCGATTCATCCCGAAAGTAGCATTTATGCCACGCACACACACACACACATATATATATATATATATACAAACGTGCTACAACATTACACCAATATATATAGAACGCTCAACTCTTAGAAAGTTGTATTTTATTTCTTTTAAAATATACGAATCCCTTGAAATTAGTTTATGATGGGATCGAAAGCACTTGGGAACATATAAACTTAGGTAAATTTATCACCTAATATTACCGGATATTATAACATTCATACGGCGACTTGAACAGATGAAAATAAAAATGCGTTGGTAAAAGTCGTCTATATTACTTAACCAAATATGTCTTTATATATATATATATATATATATATAAATGTACATGAAGTGTGTGTGTGTGTGTGTGTGTGTGTGTGTGTGTGTGTGTGTGTGTGTGTGTGTTTGAAAACCATAAGGTCTTCACGAGATTTTTATTTGATAATTTCAATTATTTGCCACCGTTAAACGGTTTGGTTTTTAAATGTGAAAACACAAAATCTTCAGCAGGGAGTATAAATTGTTAACTGAAAAGCAAAAAAGAAAAAAAAGTTTCAAATATTCCGTTGCGATTAGCGGCGTTCTGTAACAAAACTATTTGATGTAATTAGCGTTCGCAAATTTAGCTTAAAATTTAGTTCTTCGTTAACTAACACACACACACACACACACACACACACACACACATATATATATATATAATGAAATGGGAAGTAATAAAGAAATGCCGCAAATATAGGGCAGGTAATAGAACCTGTAATCTTTGTATGGAGGAAAAATTAGTAATAGCAAATTGTAAAAGCAAGAATATGCTAAACAAAAGATCGGAGGTGTTAAATAGTTGTAAACACAAAAGGGCGTGGTTACTATATAATTAGGAATAGGTTATAGAGGTTTTTTTTTGTTTTTTTGCTAACTTTATTTTTTTATTTTATTTTTTTATTTTTTTATTTTTTTAAATTTATTTTATTTTTATTTTATTTTATTTTTTTTAATGCAAATTCTAGGATAGGTGGGGTTTTTTGGTGAATAAAGCAAAGCAATTTCTCCTTAGAATAGTCGAGGGTAAACTTCCTGATGATCCGTTAAGGTGAAACTTTAGTAGAAGATTTTCGAGTAGCGATTTAAGTTAATTCTATAATTGGCTCCATTGTTTTAAGTTGAGCACTTTAGTAATTGTAGCATTGCAGCATTCGCGGAGGGTTTTTTGGTTTTCTTTTGGCCACTGACTAAGTACCCCTTGATTTTTTTCAAGGAGTCGGACGAGGTTGGTCTTTTCTTTCTTTTTTACCCCAAAAAACTTTTTTCTTTTTCCTCTGGACCGTGATTCGAGATATTTTTATCTCTTGTTCCTGGCCAGGGATTTTTGTTTTTTTCTGGTACCGTGAATACTGGTAGATATTAGATTAGTAAATATATATATATATATATATATATATATATATATATATATATATATAGTATAACCAAGAACACGATGGAAAGTTTTCTGATAAAAAGTTAATTTTCTCCTAAAATGAAAAAAACATGATTTTTTTTTTCTGGAATATTATTCAATCAAAATAATTGTTTTAGATATTATCTTAACTAAAATCGGTAATTTTATGGTTCTAGTCAAGACAATTAAATACTATCTTTTGGTTAGAATTATTTTTTAATCAAAGACTTGAGAAGAAAATGAACTCCGTAAGATATATTTTCTTTGGTATGTCAGGATGAATAAACAAACGTAGTGGAATGATAGAAAATAAACCAACAAGTAAATAACTTCCATTATCCATAGTTAGTTTTGACAAGTGATTGCTAGTGTTAAAATAACACATAACCCTTACCATCAATGATAGAAACAGCATTAAATGTGTGTTCTATCTAGAATATAAGTACATATGTATATGAACGTGGGAAAAATACTTCAGCGGAATCATTTTGATTACCCAGATATTTGCAGCGAATCTGTACACTCAACAGTCATAGAAAATAATAGACATTTTTGTCGATAAAAGTTTTTAAAAACGCTGAAGTTTTATACAAAACGACAGTCCTGTAACCTAGTTTTGTCGCACAAACACTGCATATGTGGTGTGTCTTGGAAAGGAATAACTTGATGTCATATAGAAATGAAATATGATCCTGGTGATTGAACACCGACCGTCAGTGGACTAAAGTGGCAAGCCTCCACATTATTTGAATAGAGGTACCACGCTATTACGGTAGCCATTCGTCAAAAGAACATATAGTCGGATGACAATTAATCTGACAGAATTCAGCGCGAGAAAGACTTTCATTAATAGCTTGGCAGGAAGTGTTCGGAATAATAGCACTATTTTGTTTTCTTTTCTGTTAAAATATTTTTTAAGTTGAATGAAATAATTATTGTTTTGTTAAGTTATCAGTGATTTATTTTTTATGCACAGAGGAACAAGACTTGTTGAGTCCATCCCTTTCCGGGTTAGTTTGAAGTCACAGTTTTCCTCCTTAAATGTTACTATAAAAAGGTTAAAGAGCCAAGTCTGCCTTACTATTTATCCACAAATGCAGAGAAAATACTTGAATTTATTAATGTTTCAAGGATATTTGCGTTACGTGAAATACAAAGTCTCGTTCAGGTTTTGAACTCGGGTAGCCGAGTCAAATTCCTATCACGATAACCGTTGCACTGCGAATGCCTTGACGAAAAAAACACTTATTTAAATAAAAAAAAAAAAACACTTCAAGGATAACATCGAGAAAAATAAGGGCCATTCAAAAAGTTCTAAGTCTTCCCTAATTTAAAAATGATGGTTTTTCTTTCAAGTAAAGCAAAAAGTAAAGTTGGCGACCGTAGTCGAAGGCAACCAGAAGGCTCCCTTTTCAATAGCTACTACACCGAGATGTAAGGGCGGGCGCTACTCATTTCCCTGGATTTCTCCACTTTACCCTTGATCATCATCATCATCATCATATCGCGCTGGTAGCACGGATATCCCTTACCCCCTCTCGCCACTCCTCCCTATCGTTCATCCCCTAGGTAGGTCTTCAGGACAACATCCTGTATCCTCACATAGCTGCTGAATGTACGTACCTTTTATTGCTGAGTTTTAAGCAAGGAGGTATCAAGTACCATTTTTAAAGTCTTTGGTATGATCGACACGGGATTGACCCCTCGTCTCCCGGACCATTAGTGAACACTCTACCCACTAGGCCAATGAGCCGGGTTAAACAATGTTTTTCTTGTAGCAGCCCCAAAACACTTTGTCACGTGATATCCCACTGGGATGATGGAAGTGGGATGACTGCTATCCTCTCGTTTGAATTAACAGTGGCAAGCCCTCAGAGAATGACTGTTAGGGCATGATGGTAAATTGGGGCAACCTGTCTGTACTCAGTAACCTGACTTGGATGACATCTAGTAGCCCTAACAAAATCGCCTGACCAGGGGGGAGGAAGGTAGAAGCCAAACGATTGGCTGGGACCATAAAACGGAAGTGGGGACTCCCTCCCGTCAGCGGAAATATAAAAGAAAAAAGTTAGTTGTTTGGCAGGGTTCGTAGGAGACAGAACCAAAAGCCAAGTACTCAGGGTGAAGAAGACGAAAAAAATATCTGCGAGACACGAAGAAGCCATTTTCTTCAAGCCAGTGTTAAAAATAGCATAAAGTCTATTAGCCCGTAAAAGAAGAAAGATTCTCTAGTGGAACCCCGTCGAAAAATAAGTTAAGTAACTTCGGGACTGTTTCTCCTAATACCAAATTTTGTATACTCTCTCTCTCTCTCTCTCTCTCTCTCTCTCTCTCTCTCTCTCTCTCAATTTGAAGAAACACGAAAGAACAGAAAAGAAGAAAGACATTTATGTTCATGGACTGTTCAATTATTATATATTTGACACTTTGAAAGTGTATATAATTGTAGTAAAAGATTCATGTATTTTAATGTTACCACGTGGTCTAAGTTGTTCTGTGCAGTTCTGCTACGAATTTGTTGTGTCTCATTTCCTTTTCAGCTTCTATTCGCCTTATGTTATCTTGCTTAGAATTGTCCTATTAATTCCTTTAAAATATCACACGGGAAACCGGAGTTGCCGACTACTACAATATAATATTATCACGACTAAACCTATAGGTTCATATCTTCCATTGTCTAGGGGAGGAAGGAAACCGACCTGGTGGGTGTGTGGATAGTGTAAAATTTGGAACCCCTTGCCAGCAGCGGTCAGTCTAGCCCTAAATTAATCCTTCACGTAATATGCCAGTTCTTATATGCCTGAGAAAAAACTCTGAACGAGGACTTATTCTACAAGGGATCAAGTGCCAACCTTCCCCGTCTTCACACGTGCAAAAATAAAGTCTCGTTTTGGGATTTTAAAGAATTTGCCGTCACAACTTCTTATAAAACAAGAAAAATTCATTCAGATTTCAGTTTTAATTTCTGAGCAGATGAGCACCAAACAAATGTGAGAGGTGTGTGACATTCTTAATTCTTGATGAGGCTAAGTACTTTTTGTACAATCCACGTACATAGAATAAGAATGTAAATCGATTGGCTGATATAAAAAGAAAGTTAATTGGGAAAAGGCCTGAATGATTTAGCATAGTTTATATGCCAATATACAAAGGTATGTCTGGCATTGCTTGGTAGGAAGCAATTGAGAATAACATATTACCGGATGCTACGTAATGTATAATATAATAAATATGATATATAAAATTATATGTTGGCTTTCCTTGTTTTTCTTTACTAGGATTCGATTCTCCTTTTCTCCCATATATAAACGGTTATTATTTAAATAACTGTAGAAAAAGTTTGAGAATGTATAATTATCTGTACTGAGAATATATAATTATCAGTACTGATATGACTTAACGACATTTAGAGAAAACACTGTTAAAATTGAGGTAGGCAAAAAGTATGTTGAGCCTAAGAATACGTATTTGGTATTATCTGAATTCGCCCGCTGATGTCTGAGAAATCCTGGAAAATTTCCGTCACGAAAAGATTATATTTACAAAGCGTTTTGTTAGAGGTTAACTAAATCATTTCTCAAATTCACTAATGACATTCTTGTTTTATATACGAGGTGCATACGATAAGTTACCAGGCTTTCTTCGTATGGGCATTTAAAATTGTTGTCGACTCTTGAAAAGTCATCATGCTAATGCTATGCATCTCATGAGATGCCTGACCAATTTTTATGATTTCAGGTTCAAATGAACAGCTACAGCAGGAATTGGAATTCACCCTACTAAAACCTGATTGTCACAGCTGGTGAATTTCAAAAATATAATCTGACACTTTAGAAGTACGATATGCAATAAAATTCTGTTTTAAACTTGGAAAAAATGCCACAGAAACGTATTGAAGGCTTCAGACTGCTTTTCGACCATCTTGCATGAATCGAGCATGAGTTTTTGAGTGGCATAAGAGATGCAAGGAAGGCAGGAAGTCTGTGAGGGATGATGAGAGGTGTGGGAGGAGTAAGGAAGTCAATAAATCAGAGTTGATTGGCCAAACGATTAGGGTTAGGGTTACTATGTTGAGGTTTTAAGGGAGTTCAGGATAGAGATTCCGTCGGAAGTGGCCAGCGCTCTTGAAATCGGGTCAGTGGCATTTCTACCAGGACAATACTCCAGTCCACAACTCCATCCTTGTCACACTATTTGACCAAGATGGGCATCAAGACAGTTCCTTAGCATCCCTAGAGTCCAGACCTTGCTCCCTGTGACTTCTGGTTATTCCCTAAGCTCAGAGGTGTAGTTATGAGACAATTAAGAAGATGAAAAAGCCTGTGACACGCACACACAAGAGGACTTCCATGGGGCCTTCCAGAAATTACTGGAACGGTAAAACAAGTGCATTGCAGCCGAAGGAGATTCCTTCAAAGGGGACTTGAGTTTCATGTGTGTACTATCAATAAAAGTATCTTTACGAAAAAAGTCTGGAAACTTATCGAATGCCCCTCGTATGGCCAATTTCCTCCTTGTTGATGGATGTAACTCTTAGGTTACATTTTTTTAGTAATTTACAAAGATGTTAGTTTAGATATAGCACAAGGCCATATAAAAGTGACATCCAATTAGACTCGAACTCACTCGTGAAGATTTGCAAGTCAAGCTTGTTAACCATTACTCTACTTGAAGCACCCGGGTTACATATTGATACATATTTATTTTTTTTTTACTTTTCAAAATCATAACATTTTTATAAATTATAAATACATACCAAGTAAATTGTTCATTTAGGAAGTAAAGCATACAAGAAGCAAAATAAGCAATACTCTCAGACTTCTGTCGATTAGATTCTCAGTCTATCTCTCTTACCCACACACACACAAATTCACACACATTCTCTATTAATGAATTAAGATTGCCCTGTATCAGTGACTGAAATATGTTGGACGATGATATAGTAAAGAAACTGACAATCAATATGCGCTGTTGAATATTTCTACACTGTTTAACCTCTCTCTCTCTCTCTCTATCTCTCTATATATATATATATACATATATACATATATATATATATATATATATATATATATATATAAAATATACATATATGTATATATATATATATATGTGTGTGTGTGTGTGTGTGTGTGTGTGTGTGTGTGTATATATAATCAGACAAGCAAAATGAGGCAGAAACAGGTATGCTGAGACTTATGAAAATTTCACTAAAGTATTCTAGTCTAATTGCCTCCTAGTAAAAACAGGTTCCATGGGAAAGTTATCATACGTATAAAAACTATATTCCAGAAGTCTTGGATAAACTTGGAATCTCTCCGAGACTATCTTTTGGAGTCTCGCCAAAAATCTAAATTTATAAATTTTAAGGAAAGAAACGCAATAAAAAAAGGATTTAATTGCATTTACTTTTTCTTATCGCCTTTGAATACAATTTGCAGTAATGTTGTCAAAAAATTCATCATATATATATATATATATATATATATATATATATATATATATATATATATATATATATATAATCACCAGGGGTTTTTTTTGGTTTTTTTAATTCAATTTGATGCCCTAAAATAAACAGGATTAAACAGAGATGAAAAACTCTTATAAAAAATAGCCACTATTTAAAAAAAAATGATATATTGCATAAACGTAATAAAATGATTTATTTTAAAATACACATCAAGGTTTGAAGTAGTAATAAAAAAACAAAATTATTCCTGCCACTTACTACTATATATGAATATATTAACTTCAACATATTCATTGATTATTGTGAAAATTAAAACTAAAAGATGAAAAATAAAAGGGTGACCGAACCGTTTGTTTACCTCGCTCGTAGGAGCTAAAATCGAAATCATTATACGATTAAAAAATGTGTATGTAGAGTGTAGAAAATGAGAACAAAGATGAAGGGAAAGATAAAATGTTATTTAAAATTCTTCGAAGGAGTTCGTGCAAAACATTTCGAAACAAGGCATTTCATCCCATACACAGTGGAAAGATACAGCAAATACTTCTAGCATATAGTTCCTCTAAAGAAACTATTAAACCTATAATGATTGTTTATAAAAAGACGAAAGAAATGGTTCGAGCACCTGATTGTGACACAGATTTCTTGGACATCATCACGGGAGTTTTCAAGGAGACACATACCATATTTGTTTATAATCTGCCTTGACTGTATACTTCAAACATCGATAGATATAATAAAATAAAATGGCTTTACGCTAAAAAAAATGTAAGAAGCAAACAATATGCTACAGAAACTATAATATTTGGAAACTGTGTAAATGATGTAGGTTTTTTGCAAATACACCTGCCCAAGCTGATTCCTCGCACATAGTCTCGAGCAGGCAGCAGGGGGATTTTGGCCTCCACTTGAACGCAAAACAGAGAACCTATGTTTTAAACAAGAGACCATCTCAATTCTTATTGTGGAGCTTCTGAATTTAGTAGACAAGTTTTGGTTTGGTTTCTTTGTTTAATGGCATATCAACCTTTGTAGGTTATTTAATGCCAAAG
>OY757907.1:117038137-117118137 GCA_963585895.1 Sepioteuthis lessoniana
AGAATTGTCAACATAATAATTAGTAACACTTTAAGCTAATGGTACCGGCGCACGCGCAAACAAAAATCATTAGACGAAAAAAAAAATCCAATGGACAAATTTCAATGCCTAGTTTGGTAGGCTACGTGTGACAAGATATGCTTGAAACTTAACCCAGGACTTAAAACTGTAGTAAAATAGTACTTACAGAGGTCATCTGACCGAAACCACTGAAAAAGAAAGCTGATCTGGTGGTTGAAGTAAAAAATGAGACATCATTATCTTGAGTCCAACTTTTAAAAAGGGTGTCATATATGAATTAGGTTTTATACGGCGGTATTTTAAAATCAATTATCAATATTTCCTTTAAATACTGAATTAATTTATGAATAAAAACAATGTCTTAAAGATAAGTAGTACTAAATCACAAAGTGAATGATAAAAAAACGGCACTAAAGTTCATGTATTTTCTTTTTCTAAAGATTAAAAAAAAATCAGATGTTTAGATTCGTACAATAAAAAGAGAGAATTTTTCACCTTCTAAATTCAGTAGAGAGAGTATGTTTTATTAAAAAAATGGATAAATTTAACTGAAACTTTAATGATTAAATTAACTTCATGTATTTTGTAATTCACAACACAACGTTAAGACCAAAAATTTAGCAAGAAAATTAATACACTCATCGCGCGTGTTGTTTTACAAGGGAAAACCTAATTTAAAATTCATAAATTTTAAAGAAATTTTCGCTATAAATTCATTCATGAATTCAGAAAGTAATATTTTAAAAGGCTAGAAAAATAATTCTAATAGTTCTGACTATTTTTCAGAATTGATTTATTCGTGACTACATGAAACTTTCACTGAATTAATTTCGTGTCTTTGTAATTAACATAAAGTTTTGTTTTAAAAAGCTATTAAACTCAATTGAAACGTTATTAAATTAATTTCAGGTCTTTGTTATTCACAACACATTTAAAAAAATGTTGCGAAAGTTTTTAAAAACTGACTTTTTTTAACTAAACGTCAAAGAAATTTTCGATATACATTTATAAACGAATGTTTTTACAGGCCTAAAAATAATTCTAATAATGTAACATTTATACGAATTGTTTTAATCAAAAACATGTTTTTAACTATCATTGTAATTTTAAAAATGAATAAACGTGAAAATTCTCTCTTTATTTGTACATGGCTTTCTCATTTTAATTTTTTGTTGAATTGGTCAAAAAGATGCAAATAAATGCATGCTGTTTCCAAAATTTTGTCCGAATGGAAATCATGAATTAGATAGTATCCAAAGTGTCCCAGAAATTTCCTGCCCTGGAATCTCAATTTTGAAATATTGTTATAAATTGACCTCAAAGGTAGTTTCTCCTTCGAAATTTGAAAGGCAAAATGTTAATTCAGTTCTGCAAAATTTTAATACACTATTCAGAGATTATTGTCTTTAGGGATAACATAAATGTCTGCCTAATTTTGCAGAAGCTACAAAATATATAACCATATCTTATATTTGGGGAACAATAATGAATGTAAAAACACCATATAAAGGTCATTGGCTTAGAAATAAATAGTGTAATCCACTTTGAAGGAATGAAGAAAATGTTAGATTTCTCTCTATATTCTGTGACTGGTGGGAATCTTGGAATAGCAATTCTTGAAGAAACGACAAATTAACAAAGGAAACCTGCCCTGCTTTGCATCATACAATGCATTTCTAGAACTGCCCAAGTATTGCATAGAAGAAATGAAAATGCTCTACACATTACCTGGCAAATTTCAAACTGACCACCTTGAGACAAGGTTTGGTCAATACCGGCAATTAAGAGGTGATCAGTATAATATCTCCAAATGGCAAGTATTTGCGTGAGAAAAAATTAGAATTCTATCAGTTTTAAAATTGAGTTTACCATTTGATCAGCAATGCATTAAAATTGATTATGAATTTCTTTTTAATGTTGACACTTATTATGAAGGTCACAATATTAAAAAAATAAAAAGAATCTTTGTCTGGAGCTCTACAAATGCTCTTTTAGATAATTTTTGTTCTAGGGAAAATGATGATATTACAAGTAACATCATCATCATCCTCATCATGTCGTGCCGCCAGCATGGATATCCCTGACCCCCTCTCGTCACTTCTCCCTATTATTCATCGCCTCTAGCAGGTCTTCAGGGTTACATCCTGTGTCCTCACATAGCTGCTGAATGTATGTTCGAGCTGGTAGTCCTGCTTTTGCTTGGCCATATGTGGGGGTCCATAGGAATTCATCACTTATGAGCTCGTCCTTGCTTCTCTAGCAGTGTCCTGCGTGTCTGGTTCGTCTAACTTGTATAGTTTTCGTGATGGGAGGCAAGTAGCCGTATAGTTGGTGTCTTGTGGGGTGTTGTCGCCAGAACAAGTAACAAGTTAAGTAAAAAAGAAAACTTCAAAAGTTCAACTAAATCTTATATCTGTAACCTATTTTTCAATAAGTATTATTTGATTTTTAAATCTGTTTTATTGTTTGTATCTACTTTATTTGCTGGTTTGTATTTAATTTATTTGTTTATTGATATTTGATTGTATTATTAATTAACCAGTTACTTGTAATTTATTTGTCTGTTAATTTAATTATTGTTTGTAGCCTAATTCGTAATTCAGTGGTTGCTTTATTTAAGTAAAAATCTATTAATGTTTACAAAATTGTAACTTTACTGAATAATTATGAGAATTGAAATAAAAACATGTAAATTAAAACAATAATGATTATGATTTATAAAAAAAATTCTTCAAGTTTGAAACAATCAAAATTATGAACGAATTTCAGTTGTAAAATTTTCTATCCAAAACCTATTTTTCTATAAGTATTATTTGAATTTTAAATCTCTTTGTTGTTTGTATCTAATTTATTTGCTTTTTTATATTTGATTTATTTGAATCTTTTTTTTATAATCTATTCATTTATTTATCATTACTTGTAATTGTCTTGTCTGTTTATTTACCTAATTATTGTTTGTTCCCTAATTCATAATTCAGTTGTTGCTATATAGTGTATAAGAATGATATTCATAGAATAATTATGATATTGTAACTTGACAGAATAATTATTTTAATTAAGCTAGAAATATGCAAATTAAAACAATGCTAATTATGATTTTAAAAAATATTTTCAAATTTGAAACAAATAAAATAATGAACGAATTTCAGACTTTAGAATATAATGAAATGTAATATAATGTTTAGTTTATTTACTTTAACGTAGCATTTAGCAGGAACAATTTTTTCATTAATTATTTTTTAAAAATTAATATGAAATAAAGTTTTGTATAAAATCTAACCCACTTTCTTTCTTTTATTAATTTATTTTTAAAAAGTTTTCAAAAACCACTTTTCTTACAATTCTTCATTATGATTACTGCCAATTTCACTAAGATCATGGACTACTTTTGTGACGTCACAATCCAATTGAGTAGGCCTTCCCTTTCGGTGGCCTCGGCCAGACTCGATCGGCTTTGTAGCTTATTTGTGGGGGCTTGCTGAACGAATCCGCCTATGGGAGGCAGAAGTGGAGGACTGACTGTTGAGAGGATTGCAATAAAAAGAATGAGTTTCTCTATTTTCTCTTTCTTTTGATGGCTATGGTACAGACAAAAGAGCGTTTGCGAGTATGTTGAGCGAATAAACCTTTCAAGGATACGGGAAAAAGTTGGTTTGAATTAAAATAAGGGAAAATAGCAATAACATTTTTGTAATATATGGGTAAACTACCAAATTCTCAATATATTGAAAAATATTGGGGTGGGGCTTTAGTGAGTAATTTCAGACAGCATGTTTCGTGGTTTTCTTTTTGGGTTCTTATTCAAAATTATGATACACATGACAAAGTTTTGGAAAACACATTTTATTTGAAAGAAAAAAAAGAAAACAAAAAAAGAAGAAACCATAGAAAGGATAAAGTTTTGCAAATTTGTTGTAATTTACGGGAATCTACTGAAAGATAAAATCCAGTATACATGTAAGTTAAGTAAAGTTAGTGACTTTAGTCGAGGGCGACCAGAAGGCTCCTTTTCAATATCTACTACACCGAATTCGTGCTTCTCCTTTCTCTGGATTGCTCTACTTTACCCTTGATACGTACCTTATATTGCTGAGTATTAAGCAAGAAGGTATCAAGTACCATTTTTTAAAGTCTTCGGTATTACTTGACCTGGGATTAAACCCAGGTCTTCTGGACCATTGTTGAACAATCTACCCACTTTGATTTTTGTAATTTTTGTGTTTTCGTTCCATTTTTCGTTGAAAATCAACTCCCCCACATTTTTCGTTGATAATCAACTCCACCACACCTAACGAGTGTCCTGGATATGATACTGTAGCAACTGATGGTGAGGGTCCAGTGCTGGAGCTTTGAAAAGTGGAATCCAACTACATTGCCATTAATCTCATGTTTACTTTGAACCGGAGTGGTAGTACTTGTTAGAGCTTCATTCACGGGTCGAATAGAACAATTTGTTATATAATTACGGAATGATTTTTAATATTAATCATTTTTCGTTGATTATATTTTATCATTCGGTTTGTTTGGGCTTTGAACTATTCGCCTCTTAGTACAGGTGCACACACATTGAGTACAGTTCACGCTCGCGTGCACAGGATATAACAATCACAAATGTCATAATAAAAAACCCAGATAGGAAATGAGATTGGGGTGTGAATGACGTCATGCTCGGAAGCGATGGGGTGACAATTTGGTGGTTTTGAAAAAGACGTTAGTTGAGATTCGACTCTGGGCCGGACCGGGCCAGTCCAGTTGGGGTTTGCTGTGGACGATTTAGGAGACAGTTCATTTGTCTGCCTCTATGGCCGACAGTTGAAGCTGAAATCTGACCATGGAATTCTGCAGATCTCTACCGACAGAGATGTTGGGGGCAACGCGATGCGCAGCGCGTTTGTTGGGTCAGATAGTACAGTCAGCATAGTAAAAATTGTGTCTCTCTCTGCTCGTGTCGAAAAACTAAATTCAAGAAGTGAATAAACGTTTCGTACCTGAACAACGGAGAGTCGTCAGTGTTTCGTATTTCCCAGCATCAGTATATTTGTATAGTTGTATTGTAACTATACAACATATTCAATCACTTTCTATACTTGAAATCATTTAATTTTCTGCTAAGAAATGGTTAATATTAGAAATAATTTTTACTTTTAAATAACATTACTTGAAACTATTTGTCTGTAAACAAATGGTTAATATTTCATAGAGTTATTACGATTAAACAGCATTACGTGAAACAATTTAATTGTGTACAAACAAATGATTAAAATTGCATTTGTATCATGTGTGTTAAATTGCAATACTTGAAATCATTCATCTCTTTTCAAACAAGTTAACTCTGGCATCTTTAAAATGGTTTTACCAACAAAACATTCACCTACAAAATAATATTAAACGCATGTATCAACAGGATTTGAAACGGAATAACCCACAATGTTTGTTATACCATAAAATACAACAAAACTAAATCAAACCTCCCCTATCAGACGATTAGCCATCCCCGACAGAGTAATCACTGGAGACTTTGCTATACATTCACTATTTAGACATTGAATCGTTTTTTTTTTGCTACAGGTTCAATTTATAACATAATTTATTACACAATAAATCAAATGATTTATATATATATATATATATATATATATGTGTGTGTGTGTGTATGTGTGTGTTTGCTAATATGTGTTTGTGCATATGTGTGTTTGCGCATATGTGTTTGTGTGTATAGTGGGAAGCTCGGTCTCATATTAATATTTCATTAGATTGTTAAGGGTTTGAATTATTTTATTTTGAGTCCTTTTATATAATCAATTACAGGGTCTTAAAATAACGTAATCATTTCAACTGGAGTTCCTTTATGGTATAACAATTTTAAAGTCTTCCCTTATACTCTTTTCCTCTCACTCTTGGTCCTGTCAACTGGGGCCGCAGAATACACCGACTGCATCGCTACAGAGTGGTAAGACCCCAACCCAACATGTGTCCTGGATATGATACTGAACAATCTGATGGTCAGGCTCCAGTAATGTTGGTGTTTTGGGGAATGTGGAATACCTCTTTATTGCTATCACTCCAAGGTCCACACTTAACCGGAGTGGTAGCACTTGATAAGGTCCTATCTAAGGGTTTGATAGAGCTAAACAGTGTACGTATGCTTAACTGATCAGAAACTCCTACTCCGAATGATGAATACGAGAATTTCATCAAAGCTCTCATGGAAGCGGCATCAGAATGAATACCAACCAGACTAGGTGCCAATAACGCTAAAGCACAGATAGAATATATCCTCAAGAATAATAAATGGGTTAATGGCGCATTGAATTGTGAGGCATATTCCTCTTTTGAAGGTGGGTCTTGCAATCACCGAATTGTCTCGGCAAAGATACATCTGAGCCTATGCAGGAATGCAGCACTAACAACCACAACCGCACAATAAGACCGGTTAGTGATATTTGTGATAAATATACGATAATATTAAGAAACAAATTCGATGCACTTCAGGTGATATCAGAAACACTTAATCCGAATGATAAATATGAGAAATTCGTCAATGCCTGTGGAAATGGCAGCTAAATGCATACCTACTAAACTAAGAGCAATAGGATCCCATGGGAGACTTTAGCTGTTAGGAAAAACGAGACAGCGTGACATCAGCATCCCTATGTAATTAAAGGAACCCAAATAATGCCAAAGCTTAAGAAGGCACAAAGGGAACTATCAAAAGTTTACTAAAAAGAAAAGACAGAATACATTCAAGACTGGATCCATAAGATTAGAATCTCTGCTGAAGATCGACAATCTCGAATAGCGTAAGTAAAGTAAGTAAAGTTGGCGACCATAGCCAAGGGCGACCAGAAGGCTCCCTTTTCAATAGCTACTACACCGAGGTGTAAGGAAGGGCACTGCTCCTTTCCCAGGATTGCTCCACTTTACCCTTGATCCGTACCTTATATTGCTGAGTGTTAAGCAAGGAGGTATCAAGTACCATTTTTAAGTCTTTGGTATGACGCGATCTAGGAGAGAACCCAGATCTTCTGGACCCTTGACGAACATTTTACCCACTAAACCAATGAGTCGGTCAAATAGCGAGGCAGACCATAAATGAAGTAAATAAAAGGAAAAACATCTCCAAAACTAAACGAAAAGCTTCCCGCCAAGAAGAACGAATATACTTGTGGATAGAGCATTTCAAGAAGCTGCTTTGAAAATCCTAAAAAGTTACCTATGGAGAAAATCATTAATACACAACTAGACATCAAACTTGGACAGTTTACGAAAAAACTCGATGTACTATTATCAAAGATTAATAATAGAAAAGTTGCCGGTCATGAAATACCACCAGTTGTATGAAAAACAAGGAAATTTTACGACATACAGCTCCCATACTACAATGCCGTCCATAACCAGAACACAATGGAGAGATGGACAAAGGGTTGCGTCCTCCCTTTCCCCTCAAAAAGGCCACATCGGAATCGCTAAGAACTACGGAGGTATAACCCTTACTCCCATAGCGGCTAAGATTTACAATGCTCTTCTACTCAGCTGCATTGGACCAGCAATTTAGAATGTTTTTAGGAAGAATCAAAACGGTTAGGGAGAAATTGATCCACGACATCAAAAATTCTGACAACCCGTCGAATTCTCGAAGAAGTTCGTGAAAAAAACATGAGGTGATGCTCTAATTTGTAAATTTCTCCAGAGCATTTAACTCCATACACAGAGGGAAGATGGCACACATACTTCTATGGTCTCCTCCCAGAAACTTTCACAGCCATAATGATGTTCCATAAATATACAAAAGTAAAAGTTTGCTCACGAGGTGGAGACACAGACTTCTTTGACATTGTCGCAGGTCTTCTGCAAGGGGATACATTAGACCCATATCTTTTTATAATCTCTCTAGAATACGTGCTACGAAAATATAGATTTAATGAAAGAAAATGGCTTTACACTGGGAAAGGAAAAAAACAGACGATACCCCTCACAAACTATTACGGACAAGGACTACGCAGATGACATAGCGATTCTGGCAAATGCACACGCCCAACTCGAATCTCTGCTGCATAGCCTTAAGAAAGAAGCAGGTGGTATAGACCTCCCAGTCAATGGTGACAAAATGGAGTACATGTATTTTAATCAAAATCAAATAAGTGATATATCCACCCTAACAGGTGGTTCCTTGAATCTAATGGACAAATTCACACACTTTGAAATCAGCGTCTCATATACGGAAAATGACATTAATACGCAACTAGCGAAGGCATGGACGTCTATCGATAGGTTATTGATCATATGGAAGCCAAACCTGTCCAATGAAATAAAATGCAATTTTTTCCAAGTAGTTGTCCTGTCCATATTACTATATGGATGTACCCCATGGACACTGAAAAAGTTTAATAAGAAAAAGCTTGACAGCAATTGAATGGTACGATCTATATTGAACAATTCCTGGAGACAACATCCCACAAAACAGCAGCTGTACAAACACCTACCTCCCATCTCTAAATCCAATCAAATCAGACGAACAAGACATGCGAGACACCGCTAGAGAAGTAAGAGCGAACTTATAAGTGACATTCTCCTGTGAACCCCTTCTCACAGCTGAGCGGTTGTTGAACGACTGGCTTGAACTTATCTTCAATAGCTCTGTACAGACATAGGATGTAGTCTAATGCGATGGACGATATAGACGAATGATGAGAGAGAGAGAGAGAGAGTGAGAGAGAGAGAGAGAAAGTTAGAGATAGTCAGGGAAATCCGTGCAAACAGCTCGAGATTATGATGATATGATGATGGTGTATAAAAATTGATTTGGTATTAAATAACCCACAGTGGTTGATATGCCGTAAACCCAAACCAAACCATATCATATATATTTAATATATAAGTATAAAATTGGTTTGGCATTAAATAACCAATAATAGTTGATATGCTATAAAATCCAACTAAACCAAATCATACATATTTAATATATATGTATAAAAAGGGTTTGACTTTAAATAATCTATAATGGTTGATATTCCATAAAACCGTTACGTTTACTCCAATTTCCGAATCTTCCGAAATACTAGTTCCAGTTTTTTAACAAAGATATTCCAATAGATATATGAAAATATTTTTAATCACCCTTGGGAGAATCGCAGAATGGGGTCATAGGAATGGTGAGCATGAAGAAACTTTTCGGAATTTTATGATAATGGCGCTGCCATAAGGATATTAACATTTTTTTTATACAGGCAGTATATGTAGCTATATTATTCTGTATGGAATGAAGAAAAATGCTTGTTAAATTTCAAAGTCATAATATTACAAACTGCATTTATTCATATCAAATGAAAATATGCAAACCTATCAGAATTCATTACATTTAAAGAATATTTCTTAAGCAATGCAAAATATTCTTATTAACGTATGATGTAATAATCAGATTAAAGACGCGAGGATGAGCAAGATATGTTTTAAATATCGGAACCAGACATGACGGACGATCAACAGGCGTCACTGCTGTTGACCAATCAAAAATGTTATGGATTACCTAGTACTATATTAACGCACTGGCGGACATCTGTAGAGGTACTCAAACGTAGAAGGGTTTCAGTAATCTGAAACGTTAACTAAAAGTTGGTCTTATTTTTCATGAATCAATTTTTTTATCAGTATGTGGCTACTGTATTATCAACATGAATTATACACACCGTACATACACACACACACACGTGAGTGTAAATATGTGTGTGTACAATATTTCAAATATGAAATAAAAGAGAGCATTATAAAGTCTTACTACACGAAGTTTCACGTGGTCAATTCAATAATTATTCATTTGAGGATTGTTTTCTTGATTGTGTTTTTATCCTTCTTTATTCTATTACATCCAAAAAATTACAGTTTAAAACACTTTAGTTTTAACTTATATATATATATATATATATATATATATATATATATATATATATTGTCATCCAGAAACAGACTGTTTCGTTGTATCAATCGCAACTCTTGAGTGTGCGGAGAAGCTGAGATAGAAACTCCTTTTGTGTGTGTCTGTGTGTCTGTGCGTGTGTGTGTGTGTGTCTGTTTGTCTCTCTGTGTATGTGTTTGTGTGTAAAATTTAGTATAAGCTTGACAAAGAGACTTGGTCTCTGTTAGTTTCTCGCCTGTGCAATCATCTGGCCTAGTGTCTACACTAATATACACCCCCCACACACACGCATATATATATAGAGAGAGAGAGAAAGAGAGAGAGAGAGGGAGGGAGAAAGAGGTGGGGGAATAAAAAATCGGTTCATCAAAAGCTACCAGATAGTGTCGAGAAGAGCAGTTTAAAACTGTAAAGAATCAAAACCACACCATCTTAATTTTATTTCATTACGAATTGTCTTCTACACAACAGAAAACATTATCACCAAATTAGTATCTTCATATATATATATATATATATATATATATATATATATATATATTGCTAGATATACCTGAATGTATCTGAGTGTAATTTCGGATAATATGCATCATTTTTAAAGCGGAAAAAAGTCTGCCAGATGGAAAAAGTCTAATGAAAACCATGAATATTGTTGTATATTACAAAATGCTGCAATATTTTTTAGTATTATTTATTTCTGAGGCAGTTCTAATTCGTTGTGGCTTTTCATAATATTTAAATTTTTAAGATCTTTTTATTCATATTTTCTTAGTTGGTGTTTCTTGTCACTTAATGGTTAGAGTGTTGCAGTGCAGCCTTAAAGTAAGCGAGTTCGAACTATTACATTAGCTTTCGGATTAATAACCTTTTGGTTCTTAAGTTTATTCATTCGACTAATTCAGACAAGTTATTGTAAGTTTCTGAACTGTCTTTCATAGAGCAGAATAAAGGAACTGCTCCAGTTCCGGAGAAGTCGAGAGTCTGCTGGGCTTTTTTCATTGACATTACTCACCGGTCTACTCTGACTCGGAGTGAGAGTATCTATCAGGGCCCCATCTAAAAACCTCTCTAGAAACAAATACCCAAAAGATATAAATGTTTACGTACAAAGAACTTGTAGACCAATCTGTTGAGGCTGTAGAATACGCCAACTGCATCTCTGCAGAAAGGGTAAGACTCTCCCAATGAGTGTCATGGTTATGAGATTAAACAATCTGATGGTGAGGTTCCAGTATAGCTGGAGTTTGGGGGAATGCGGATTACCTCTTCATTACCATCATTCCCAGATCCACTCTGGATCGGAGAGGTAGGACCTGATAGGGTCTTATCGATGGCCAAATAGAACTGTCTGACATTTAAAATGTAAGTAAACAAATGACTTATGCTAAATTGAATTGTTAGAAATAGAACTGTTTTATCATTTAAATGTGTGTATAAATAAATGATTGATATTTAATTGAATTGCTACTGATACATAGCAATACTTGTTATTATTTAACTTTGTTGACTTATGCTAAATTTAATTGTTAGAAATAGAACTGTTTTATCAATTAACTGCATGTATCTATAAAACGTGTTTACAAATCATGTATTTAATATATATGTAAAAACAATATTTGGTGTTACATAATCAACAATGGTTGATACGCCGTAAAACCAAATAACAGCAAAGAATAAAGAAGATTCCAGAATCCCTACGCACAGGGTGTCTCCGTGGCCAAATGGTTAACTTGCTAGACTGTAACATGGTAGTAAGTTTTGTCTAAGCTCTGGTCACCCAAGTAATTTCACTTTTGCACAAATACTCTTGAGAAACGAAAGAACCCCCTTATTTCGCAATTAGATAAATAGTACCACTACTTTTGTTCTACGAGAATGACTTGGGCATCAAATAACCAACGAACGTTGATATGCCATTAAACAAAGAAACCAATCATGAATCAATCATCATACCTTATTACTTCACCATTTTAGGTTGTATATGTTCGTAGAACTTTTAATTGTATACTTTTTGAACGTTCGTATTTGGAAATAGCTCCAGTATTCGGTGTCTAAATTCAAATCAATAAAATTACACCACGTGACTGAAACTTTGCCTCAGAGATATATAACGGGGTTAATCTAAAAGTTCAAGAATTTAAAACAGTCTAATTTTGGGGGAAACTTTAACATTACCATTTCTCCCGGCAATGTCTGGGTCCTACTTGCGACTGAACTTTCTTTCGAACGAAAGGACATCATCTGCAAAAAACAAAATAAATAAATGAATAAATAAATAAATAAATAAAAGTTTTATAAGCACACCAACGCATTTTCGACAATACGTTTTGATAAAACTATCCTACATATTAAAATCAGTTCTACTGCAGGAAACTTTAAAAAGATTGTGTGGAGAAGAATTAGCCAAAATCTTTTGAAAAATTATCAGTGCCAAATGTCATAATAAAATTTATAAGAAATCAGATAAGAAGAATAAAAGGCTGTGAGGAAACCGTTGATTGATAAAAATAACACAAGAAGAAATTATGTATATGCTTAAATAGACAATGAACAAAAGTCACATAGAATAGATTTCGGTTCATGCCTTTCAGTTTAGTTAGGCTGAGAACCTTTCGGCTCAGCACATGGGTTAGTTAGGTGCAAACATTGATGCAGGTGTTAACGCGGGCGCGCGCAGGCAGATGAAGGTGTCACTTAGAGATGTCACAATAGTCTGAGACGAAAGGGGGTGACAGGGTGCGGGTGACGTCACGCACCGGAAGCGCGCAGAGGTTGGTGAGAATTGAAAGAAAGAGACTTGAAAATTAGACGCCGAACGAGGTGGTTCGACTTTTGGGGCTCACTGAGGCGAGACGAATTTGCGCCCTATTGGTGCCGCACGAGATAGGGGCCAGATGAAGAAGCCATCATAAAAAGATTGTGGCGTTAATTGTGGCTATGGAACACATTGGCTTTCCTCCATACATCAACTAATGACGAAACTTATTTCAGGAATAATTAAAGAACATGAACAGTATGTTACTCCCAGAAGGAATAATTTACCATATTTACCCAATCCCTCCGCTCGGGCAGGATATGACAAAAGGTCAATTGTTTTAAGCGGAGTTTAACAAGTTTAAATTCAGAGTTTTTTCCTTCTTAGACTAGTTGACTCACCAAGGCTGAAGAACCTAGTCTGCCCTACTATTTGCCCATAGCTGGAGGGAGAACTATTGGATTCATACCTTTCCCAAGGGTATTAGTGCTATGTGAAATGCAGTCAGTCTCGTCCAGGATTTGAACTCGCGTCACCGTGTCCATCTCCTACGACGATAACCATTACACCACGGGCACTTCCTTCAGAAGGAGTAACATACCTACTCCTAAAAACAAAGGAAGCAATAAACTTAAAATGAATTACCAGTTGATCACATGCCTCCCGACAATATTTATAATGATATCATCGACTCTTCAGAAGACAATAATTCATAGAATGTAAAAACATATTTTCTTTAAAACAAAATGAATACAAAAAAGAATCTTATGCACATAAAGGCCAGCTTCTCATTAACAATATAATCATGGGATATTGTCGATCCAAACAGAAAATAATTTAGTATGGCTTAGACTCATTACAAGAAAGCTTTTGATAGCTTATCCCACGAATAGATTTTTAAAATTCTAAACATTTTAAAGGTGACCCCAGTTATAATAACTGACATGAAATACATTATAGAAAGCTGGAATATTAACGTTAAATTATTTCATGAAAACGCATTCTCGAAACTGAATATCAACGATAGAATCTTCCAAGAAAACACACTTCCCCTTCTTCTTTATAACTCTTTACGTAAAACTTAAAAATATAAACTAGAGGTATAAAATTACTCTTAAAAAATACATCACCAATTCTATAAGAACAATTGAAAGTTGGATAAAAATAATGAGGATTTGAAAGGCAATCTAATCATTATGAAAAGATTTTAGGAATACAGTTAGGTCAAGACAACTTTTTAAAATTCACGTATTGGAAAAGCATGCTTGTATTGTCAAAAACACCTTTCGATATAAACACGGAAAATAAAGACTTAAAACACAATAAATCCTCTAATTATTCAAGAATCAATGAAGCAAGTAATATTAATTATATTTTAAATGAAGAAAAAAAGAAATCCCTCACAGAATTAGAGTTATATTCAGAACAGGATTGATAGCAGAAAAATAAAGCAAAGGCAATCAATATCCAAGCAAGACCAGTAATAATATATAGTTTTAATATAAGCAGGGTGTTAACCGAAATAAAAAAAGATCCATAATAAAGTCAGGAAACTAATAAACTGCCACAGAATGCATCACCAAAGAACAGATATAGATCGACTCCACATCAGAAGAGGAAATAATGGCATAGATTTAATCCATCTCCAATTGTCCCACAAAACAACCACCGTACGATTAAAGAAATACTTAGCCACTTCAACAGAATGGATACTACAATTAGTAAACGTACACGAGATACAAAAGAAAAAGTATTCAGCTAGTAAATTTGCTAAAGAAATCGACCTCATTCCGAAAGAAATAGACATCAATATTGGCAATAATAAACATAATGATAAAAGCAACAAAAAAAAAAAAAAATAGAATGAAGCAGTTAGATTAGCGTGGGTACAAAACCCCTACTTGAACGATACATACAAAGAATTAGAAATGCTGTTTTCAACATTATCAGAAACTAACTGATCGCTAAAAATTACTGGACTGAAAGAGGAAACGAAGGTGGGTTAAAAAATTTGCATACTACCAGAGCTTACCAACAAGAAACTATGAAGCAATCATTATAAAAAAAAAAAAGAAAGATGGATCAATATAATTCAATTTGATGATTGTTCAAACAAAAAACACAATCAGTTGACCACTTCGTGTCTAGTTGCTCAATTGTAACTCTAACTATATATTAAAAAAACTTGATGAAATTAGAAATTATCCTATTTACCAACCCCTCCGCTCTGGCAGGATATGACACGAGGTCAGTTTTTTGTAAGCGGAGTTTAACAGGTTTGAATTCAAGAGTTTTCCTTCTCCTAGACTAGTTGCCTAACCAAGGCTGAAGAACCTAGTCTGTCCTACTATTTACCCATAGCTGGAGGGAGAATAATTGGATTCATACCTTTCCCAAGCGTATTAGTGCTATGTGAAATGCAATCAGTTTCGTCCAGGATTTGAACTCGTGTCGCCGTGTTCATTTCCTACGACGATAACAATTACACCCCGGGCACCTCCAAATGAAATTAGAAATTATATTCATTTGAAAATATGTAAATACTATAAATACCTAAGTCTGAAATGCAGTTAAATTACTAACTTTTGCCAATCACAGAAACCAAAGAAGCTACTATTACATGGGATTTCCTATCCAAAACTGACAGAAATACAAAGAGCAACAGACCCGATATAATGGTTCAAGACTAAAAAACCTTCTAATTGATATATAAATGCTAACCGATAATAACGTATAAAACAATCAATACTAAAATAAGTTAATACGAAGATCTGGAAATATAAATTGAAAAAAAAATGTGACATCTTACAATTATCATCGTGCCAACAATTAAGGGGTGTCTTTTGTATGAACAAAAAATTGACAGAGAAACACATTAACACAATTTCCTGGGAGTCTAAGTCTATATGATTTTTTTCAGAAATTCCTCTTTGGGAAACTCCTTAATTTCTAATGAAAATACAATCATTGTGAATAAAAAAAATAACACCTAAAAGTGGCTGCAATAAAGAAAAAAAATTAAATCTATATAATCACTTCCTTCTCTTATCCTTGGTCTTGGATAAAGATCAGATGAAGAATTGTAAGAAACCTTAAGTAAAGATGGAATTTTATTGATTATGCTGATAAACAAGAAAAGATTTTTTTATTGATTGATTGATTTTAATGATTTTTCATTTGATCAAGACAAATTTTATACTTAAAGGTCAGAGAATCAAATTCATATTTACGTTTGCATTGTTGTTGTTTCTGGAGTAATTTTTTTACACTTTTTTACACTCAGTCCTATCGAATATGAATATTTTCAAACAGATCTATTTAGCCAATAGATGGTATGAATACTCCGTGTATAAGTGCACCAGGGAGAGATGACAATTAAAAGATACTAGTACTACACAGAGCGCAAGGACTAGAACGTCCCAATCAGAGGTAGTTTCATATTATATCCAAGACGCATAGAAACTTTTGTATGTGAAAAAATATTTATATTCTGCAATATGATATACGTGTTATAATTACGTGGAAAATTATCAACAATTAAAGAAAACTCATGTTGCAATTCTGGTTTTAAAAACAAACTTCCAGAAGTTAGATTATTTGTCGTATTTTAGAGATTATTCGTTTATGAACGCTTTAAAATATCGTTTTCTGCTAAAAAACATTAGTGGAGATTTTTTTGTCTGTTAACACCAAACTTTATTCAAGAATTATCAATAAAATATTATTCCGATATTAAGAAAATGTGTATTTCTACATGAATAAATACACAGAAAAAAATAATTCAAATATTCGAAACTGTATCAGTTGTGAAAAAAACTTCTCAGAATGGGAAAATATAAAATTTCAGTAAAACTAAAATAGTGTTTTATTTCAAAGCTTTTACTTAAAAAAATACTACAGATGTTTTATATAAGAATTAAATGAATTCAACTACAAAATACGATGCTCTTTTAACACACAAGCTTGTTATAGTGTACGTATAAAAATGTTGTCAGAGGGGTTTAAAATGAACTTACTGTATAAAAATGTTGTCAGAGGGGTTTAAAATGAACTTACTGTATAACTACAGGAGAGAAATCCAAAGAAAAATGGTGTACCCTGGTTATGACAATCAACAAAATTTGGTGTCAAGACTCCAGTTCTGCAGCTATGGGGAGTGTGTAGTACCATTACATTGCAAATTACTCACTAGTCTACTCCAACCTAAAGGAGTAGTACCTGTTCAAGTCCCATATACAGTTCAAATAGAACTGGTAGAAAATTATTAGAATTGTATGAGAATATGTGAAAACATATAACTGTGCGCAAACAAATGATCCTTGAATAGAAACAAATTCATGAAAACATATAATTGGGAATAAATTATTAATTAAAGAGAAGGATATTTAAACCACACAATTATTTGCAAATTATTTATATTTAATAGGAATACTTGTTTAAACAGTTTTATGAAAAATCTAGAAAATTAATCTAAACGTAAAAGTACAATGGATGCAATTACCTTACCTCAAAGAATATTTAAACCATACAATTATTTGCAAATTATTTATATTTAATAGGAATACTTGTTTAAACAGTTTTATGAAAAATCTAGAAAATTAATCTAAATGTAAAAGTACAATGAACGCGATTACCTAACCTCTATGAATATTTAAACCATGCAATTATTTGCAAATTATTTATATTTAATAGGAATACTTGTTTAAACAGTTTTACGTAAAATCTAGAAAATTAATCTAAATGTAAAAGTACAATGAATGCAATTACCTAACCTCTGAGAATATTTAAACCATACAATTATTTGAAAACAATTTATATTTAATAGGAATACTTGTTTAAACAGTTTTATGAAAAATCTAGAAAATTAATCTAAATGTAAAAGTACAATGAATGCGATTACCTAACCTCCAAGAATCAAATAACATCAGACGTGTAAATAGGTTCTTAAAATCAATCAGTCAGCAAAGCAAAAAAAAAACAAAAACAAAAAAAAACAAAGAACAGGTGCCAAGTTTTGAATTGGTATCTGATTCTTCACCAGACTAATTTACAAATCTATCAGTTCTACAAAAATGATTATCAAATTATACTGGCCTTTATGTATGATTTATTCGTTTAATGTCATATCAAATGGGCTATTAAATCCTGAAGGCATCCTTGCTGAAGAACAGCATGAACCGTTTTATCACATAACCGGTGGGATAAGAGGTTTCTTCGCCAATGGTCCGGGAGACCAGAGTTCAATCCCAAGTCGACGCATACCAAAGACTCAAAAAATGGTACTTGATGCCGCCTTGATTAGTACTCAGTATTATAAGGTGAGGATCAAAGGGAAAGTGGAGCAATCCTGGGAATTGAGTAGAACCCTACCCTACACCGAGGTGTAGTAGCTATTGAAAAGGGGGCCTTCGGGTCACCCTCGACCTGGGTCATCAACTTCACTACAAATTTGTTCGAAAATGAACGTAATACCGTGACAAAATTTTGAACTCGCTTACATGAAAGACTCAGTCCAGAACGTAAACCATTACGTCTCGGGGATTCCTTCGCGGTTCTTTTGACAAACAACTACATAATTAAAACATAATCAAAAGAAACATAACATATCTAAAATTAAACAATATATATATATATATATATATATATATATATATATATATATATATATATATATATATATATATATATATATATATGAATTTATTTTCTCTAGGTACCGAAATATTTTTAAAAGAAATTAAAACGTTTAACTGAAATATCTTTATAATCAAAATACCTTCCCCAATTTAAACTGTCTCCAACAGTTTAAATTGGGGAAGGTATTTTTTGTTGTGTAAGTGAATTGAGGCAAGTGGTATTAAGAGGTTTATCCTGTTAATGTCTAACAATTTTCTTTTTTTAAGCCCAGCCTGTACACAGCTGTTGAATAAACCGCTAGAATCTCTGCTGAATGGTAAGTTCCCTCGTTAACGCAAGTCCTGGATATGCTATTACACAATCTGACGGTAAGTTTCCAGTTATGTAATTTGGGGTATTGTTGAGTACTCTTTCAATACCATTAACCTCAGCTCCACTCAGATCCGGAGTATTATTAACAGTTAAAGCACCATCTATGAATCATATAGAACTGTTTAATTACTACACTGTGACTAAACAAATACTTAACATTAAATTGAATTATTTATATCAGATAGTGGTACTTGAAACCAATTAACTGGGAATGAGCTTTTGTTTGTTTTAAAAATAATGTCACCTATAAACTATTCACTTTAAAGCCATATATGTATATACGGATTTGACATTAAATAACCAACAAGGGTTGATATGCCATTAAACTAAATAATCAAATCCAATTTTAACATTGTATTTTCGGGTACGATAAGTGACAATCATGACTTGGACCTTAGCACTCTGTGAATTTGATGATAAAACGTTTTTAAAATGAAATATGTAATTATTACACACGGATGTGTTGAAAATTCTATCCGGAACATCATGATTCTGATGAAATATGAAATGAGCACAAAAAGCGCGTTGTAGCTGTTACAGATTCACCAGTCTTTAACAGCAAATGTACAATGTGCACCAGTTCAAGACATGAATGTGATTGTTCGTATCTGAAAATAGAATTTAAAGATATTCACTAGATGGAGCTACCATTGGTACTTGCCTAAGTTGACTTGTACCAACACTGTAGGATGTATTTATGCTGTACATTCTAATACATAGTTTGGTTTATTTGTTTCAATGTCGAAATTGGATTTATTTATAAATATCTAATTGTAATCATAACTAAATTTTTAACAATAGTTTGTATGTATTTAGAATTAGATCTTTATTTTAACGATAATCCTCTGTTTGCATACTTTAATGTGGAATCAAATATTGCTATCTCATACGAGTAATTTTTCAACAGATATATTTAATTCTTATAAAAGAATATAACAGGTACTATCACTCCGGGTCAGAGTGGACCTGAGAGAAAAGACAACAAAAGGGAAACTCAACATTTTCCAGACATCCAAAACTAAGAGACTCACATTTAGTAGCAGTTTCATGACAAACTCAGATCAGATCAGAGAAAAAGTTGCTTTTTTTTTAACTGAATCTGTAATTATTACACAGAGAGCTTTTTGTGCTCATTTCATGTTCCATGTCGGAATGCTGCTGTTTCGGATAGAATTTTCAACCCATAGTTGGATCAATTTTTTTCTGTAAAAGGGTAATTCTCAAGAAAATCAGACCAATTTTCAGTTCGGAAGACTTGTTCAGTACAGTATTCTCATATTTCAGCTTTTATCTTGTGCCAGACTAAACAAAGAAAACATCCATGTCTGCTTATGATCAAATTAAAGTCATATCTGTTAGCAAACGAGTTGATTTCACATGGCAAGTTATCGGAGACCCCGAATGATCTATTTTCCTATGAATTTACAAACACTGGCAGCTCACTACAAATAAAAGCAAATAAGTCAGAAAGTTAATCTACAAGCCGTCAGAAAGTCGTAGGGGTGCCGGACTCGGCGTTAGAAATGACCGCTCCCTCGTACCAAAGAGAAACATATAAAACGGACAGAATTATAATAAGACCATGTTTTATGTCTGTTTTTATGTGATTTTGAATTGTATAGAAGTTAGAGTGCGGGGTCCAAGAATTATGTGGGTAGCAGGGGGTTTGTATGGGAAAGAGGTTCTTTGCGAAGGACGACGCTTGTAAAATAATGGCCACTGAAAGATGGTAGTTGAAATGAGTTATGGGTAAGAAGAGGGGTTGCCGAAATAAGATTAGTATTTGACCGACCGGGCGAGTTGCATCCACGTCCAATTTCCAAATTCAAATTATAAATGTTTCATTTTCGAAGTATGTTTTGCTGTTATTCAAATGTAACATCATTCATCATCTTCGTCACCGACAACACCTTTGTGGTGATATTTCACTACCACTACAACTACTACTACAACTACTACTTATTATTATTATTATTATTATTATTATTATTATTATTATTATTATTATTCCTTGAGAGTTTTTCACATCAGCGTTAGCTAAGGATCTTTCACTGGGGTTTGAGTATCCTCAAATATCCAGGACTCTTCTCAGTATTCTGACAGATCTCAATAATGATGTAGTTTGGATGGTCTCCATTTGTCCTCTTTTTTCCAAGTCCATCACTTACTTTACCAACCCTTTAGTAATTGTACCAAGAGCACAAACTACAATTGGTATAACTGTCAGTTTCATGTTCTTCAGTTTTTTTCAACCCTCGAGCGAGGTCCACGTACCTATCCTTCTTTTCGCTTTTTTTTCAATTTTACTCAGTGATCAGTCAGGACATCAAACTCCACAATTCAGCAAGTTCTTTATTCGATGATTATTATAAGGTCCGGTCACCTGTCCGAGATTAGGTCATCTGTTTGTATCTCAAAATCCAGGGAGGAGTTTGTGTGTCTCCTTCTCCAAGACAGTTTCTGGGTTGTTCATACACCATTTGTTCGTCTAGTCAAATTTCAATTTCTTTCACAGTTCGCAGTGGATCCCCTTGCCCAATCATGTTTAGTCTTATCCTATTCCTGTGATAATTTCCTGCATTCGCGCATTATGTGATTAATCGTTTTGTCTCTATCACCACATACTTTCAAGCGTTTTTTTTACCAGTATAAGAAGTGTTTTTTTTGTTGTTTGGTTTCAAGCGATAGCAAGTCTTCTTAACTCACCAGGACTCTTCACGTTATTCTAGCCAGTCTCAACACTTATGTAATCTGGACAGTTTAAAGTCTAATATGGATCTTCACTTTGCTCAAACACTTTTTCATGTTCTTGGTTATTGTTCCAAGGACTCAATCTCGTATCGTTATCACCGTCACTTTCCTGTTCCATAGCTTTGTCAGTTATCTAAATTATTCTTGATATTTGATCAGTTCTTCGTTTTCTTTTGCTTTGATGTTGGTGCACGGTGCTGTCAACTAGCTGAAAAAGTATTTCCTTCGAGATAAATAACACAAAGTTAAATTTTCTGGCCACTATTGGGTGACTCTCTTTATCTCAAAATCCCAGATTATTATTATTTTAAACCAGTTTTAACAGAAGTGTTTTACTCTGATGTACAAGTCTCTTCAGATATCAAATACTTTTCTTAGTACTGATGCCTGGACTGTCTTGATTCTTTTTTAAATCTTCAATCCCTCATTTTCTGTTTTAAGCACTTTTTTGTCTTTAGAGAATTAAAATAGAATAACTCTTTCATTGATAGTTTTATTATTAGAAATAATGCTGATTTAAACAACCTTACTTTGTTGTTTATTATGTAAATTAACTAACGTTTTAGAATCTTTAAAGTAAGCATTTCGATAACTTTCTAAATTGTTTTGCGAACACGTTTTCTTGTTGCCAATTTTCATGTCCCTCTAATGTTCATAAATTCGTTTTTTTGACTGATCGTGAAGTTTTATCAACACATCGTATGCTAAGCATTGGATAGAGAAATGATGCCTGTTTATATTATCAATATTGATTATTTTTTAAGAATGTTCTGATTTCAAGGTTATTTCAGTTTTATTTCTGATGTTTGTGGTTGAATTATTGATTAAGGTAATATATCTAATACATTTAAGATATGATGAGTAATTTGACCCCAAAATTACGCAAAAACGAAAATGACATTGATTTCTAAATTTATCAGATATTTACGAAAATTACCTGAAATATACTACATTTTTATCTCCATCACTTCCATGTTTCCTCATTGTTCAGTTCTCTGGAAAGATCCAAGAATTCGTATTCTTGATTGCATTTATTTTTACTCTCTGTTTTGCTAGAACAGCAAAAATCCACTGTATTTCAATTTCTTTTTTCTTGTTAATGAACACAAGGTCTGGTCTTCTGGTCGGGATTTGGTGATCCGTCTGTATCACAAAGTCCCAGAGAATTTTCTGCGTCTCATTTTCTTGTTCAGATTCTTATTATATGCGTATACCATTGTCAGGGTGGTAAAACTTTACTCTCTTGCACAATTCCATGTGAATCACCTTTCCCGCCAAGTCATGTCTACTTACGTATTCTTGTTGCGCCACTCTGCTGGATTCGCTTATTATGTCAGCATATAATCTACAATGGCAATTCTTGTTCTCTTGTGAAATTTCACTCAAGTGTCACTATCATCAACATTACCATCATGACTTTGCAAGTTTTTACACCAATAATAATAAAGCATTCACTCAAAGTTGAGTGGGAGCACGTCTTCTCATGTGAGGACTGTTGACACAGCCGATCTTATCAGTGTTGATGTAAGAATGGTCTCAAAATTTCCTAAGATCTTCATTTTCAATAGAACCTTTTCTTTTTTTTTAGGTTCTTCATGTTCCACATTTTTTTTAGCTGTCTAGTGTATCTATATATTATTTTTTTCTCTTTCTTTTACTTTCACAAGAATGTTGAAAACTACCCTTTGACTCTTTCTTTTCTTCTTATCACCTAAAACTACTTCTAGCCTTCTTCCCCGGATAGATGTCTTATTTTCTAGGATATTTTCTTGTCAGTGGAAATACTGTAGATTTACAATGAATAATTATTTCTCTTAGATATTTCATATTTCGAAAAAGATCTCCTCAAGATGTCATATGACAGTCACAGAAACATATTCACCACATCTTTTCATCACTGTTCTTCGGAAAGTTATAACGTTGTCTCGTAATCAGGCAAGCTTACCTGATAAGGATCGGTAAAAGCGAAATGGCTATTACCTACCCTTATCAGATAAGCTTTTCCTAATAATATAACCTACCATGGTTCAATGTCTACTAAGTTGGGATATGTTTGTATATATTTCTTTAAATACCACTGGTGTATATATTGTGTATATTAAATATTAAATGTCCTTGTATGTGTAAATCAGCTTATATTGTCTTTTATTTCCTTTGTGTTAAGTATAAGTACATCACGAATATATTAAATTAGTCTTAGTCCATTGTATGTTGGGAGTCGTACGTCTGTATGGTCAAACTTCAGTTGCCTTTACAGTCGTAAGCGGATCAGCTCATCCCCTTTAGTTCTACCTTTCCTTCCACCCCGCTTTGATACATTCGCTTATTATGTGGTTGAGAGGTTTATCTCTCTCTGCATATCATACTCATCGTATTCCTTGAGTCTAATCTGTTCTATGGCTAATATATTTGGTTGCTTTTGGGGGGCAAAATTTGTCATTCCTTTTTTATTATTTCGTTCACTTCTCGTGCTGCACATTCTTCCTTTATTTTTCAATCTTCCTTAACAACTGATGCATCAGTTTTTTTGTTTTTTTTAATTACTTCGTTCTCTGTCTTTTGATCTTGGTTTTCCTCTTCTGATATGAAATCGTAAAGTCGTCCATCATTTGTATTTCTTATTTATTCTATTTCCTTTCATTCATTTTGTCTCTTTTTGTTTTATATTATTCTTTTTTAATTAAAATAGCTGCATGCTTTTCTTCATTTCCTCACGATATTTTCCCATTTATTTTCTTCATTTAATATTTAATACGTTTGTTTTTAATTCCTTTAAAGTTCATTTTTCTAATTTATTTTCAATCGTTTGTGCTCTTTATTCCCATCAGTTTTCAGTTTAATCTTCACATTTTCCTTTTAGTATTTTATTTTTCCCCTTCTAATTCAATTTCGTTTTAAATTCATTGCATCTAATATCTTATTTTTCTTTGTTCTTCATTCTTTTGTATAATTCATTCATTTCACTTAATTATTGCATACGTTTTTCTTTCCTTCAATTTTTTCCTTTTCTTTATTTTCTTGCTCCCTGCCAATAGGGCTTAGAGAAAACTGACCGTATCCCATGTAGAGGGATACGTCCCCCACGAAAAGAGTTTCACTGGGTATGATTCTAAACTTCACCACCCCCTGTTGAACATACAGTTCAGGAGCTCTGTGAAGTTTAATGTACCCTTTCATTGCCATATAATCCAGGTTCACTCCCACAAGGTGTGGTAGTATATGTTAAGGTTCAAACTATTAGTCAAAAAGGTACGTCTGAATATAATAAGTATTGGATAGGAATACTTAAAACCGTATAATTGTGTCCAAACAAATAATTATCATGAACAAAAAAAAATACAATTCATTTATTCAATTATTTTTATTTGCTTGCTCTCTTTTTGTTTCAAAATTTAATTTTTTTTACATATTGCTACATCCTTTTCTTTATTTCATGATGATATTTTCACATTTATAAGGATTTGATACGCCATAAATTTAGTTTGGTTTGGTTTGGATATATGGCATATCAAACATTGTAGATTATTCCATGCCTATTCATTGTTGGTATATATAAACAGTTCTATTTCAAACAATTCAGTTAAGCATAATAGGACCTTATCAGGTGCTACCACTCTGGGTCCGAGTGTACCTGGGAGCGATGTCAATAAAGGGGTAGTCCGCATTTCCCGAAGATCGAGCATTACTGGATCCTCAATATCAGATTGATTAGTGTCATATCAGGACACTCTTTGGGGGAGTCTTAACCCTCTGCAGAGATGCAGTCAGCCGTTAAAAATAGCCGTAAGCTATATTCTCTTTCTTCTTTATCATGTTTTTCTTCTTCACTATCCTTTCTTCTTCTCAAAATTATTCTTTATTCTTTATCAATGTCATTTTTTGTTTCTTATTTTTTTCTTTATCCTTTTTTCCTCCTTATCTTTTCTTTTATTCTTTGTTGATATTTTTGTCACAGCTTAATCGCAAGAGGCTGTAGAAAATGCCGATTGTATTTCTGCGGAGTGGTAAAACACTCCAATGAGTGTCTTAGATTAGACACTAAGTCATCTGATGGTGACACTCTTTCCTGTGACTTTCATCACTATTACTCTCAGGTTCACTCTGAAACGGAGAAGTGTTTATATTTGAAACCATCTGTGTGCAAATAGAATCATTACAACATAACGCCTTATAATTTCTAAGCTGAAGTCGGTCGTCAGCGGCTGAATGGTATGATACTAAATCTAACGTAATGTTGGGCGGGTTTCGATCCCAGCTTTAAGCGTCCCACGAGTTTAGCTACACTGAAGTGTTGTGATACAACGAAACAGTCTGTCTGCGGAATAGGTCCAAAGAGATTTGTATTTTTTAAGAATTATTCTTTTCCAGAATCATTCTATAAATCTCTGAGGGGATCCAATCATTTTGAAATATTTTCTTTTTTCTCCCTTTCGACCCGCCGAAAACTGCATATATATATATATATATATATATATATATATATAAGGACTCCGTATTTAAAACAGCAGACATTCATATGCCATAAAATACAGGCAAAAAACCAAACAAACATTTTGTTCGATGCTTTCCTCTTCTCTTCTTCTTCCTTGTCCTAAGACTACTACTACAACTACTACAAGCAAACTTCTTATAATCCATTATTAATAACCCTTCAATCTTCTTCCTTTCAGCTTAAACTTTTTTCCCTTCTTTTACTTCTTAGTAATTCATTCACTCTACATCATCACTAAAATGAATTTTTCCTCTTTTAACTTCACATCATTAATTATTTCACTTCTCTAATAATTCTGCATCTTTCCCTTCTGATAATTGAACTTTGTCTGATATACAGCAGCGATAATTCATTCTAAATCTTACCACTCTTGCAGCAAATCTAATATGATACGGCTATTGGACGTGAGTGGTCAATCATGGGGATGAGTCTAGGTTCCGAATTGCTGCTTAAAATAAGTTTGTTATAAAAAGATAAATGGACATAGAGGAAATAGATATATTATGAAAAATGAGACATTGCCAATTTAGAATAGTAATTAATTTTAAGTATAGATTCGCATACTGAGACTCTTGTACATTTTGAATGTTTGGTTAAATTTTGCGTCTTTTAACCATCTTTTTCGTTCGATCAAGTTCGTAAATCTAAAGCGTTTACAGGTTCGGGTCAGATTATCAAAGTTGACTATTATTAACGGTTCATTTCTCACAAAACAATAAATCACCCATAAAATTGTTTAATAAAAGATCAAAAATTTTTAAGTACTGATATTATTCTTCCCTATTATGAATTGAATAACTACGACCAGAAAAGCTGGCTAGCACTGCGCGAGACATACTGAATCACTGGAAGCTGTTTCAACCATATCAGGTCTCATCTTCCGAAATAGGTGAACTTGTCCACAAGTTTCAAAGTGTGGTGATCTCGACTCTTTCACTAAATCACGTGAACTCTGTTTCGTCAGTGTTGACATGGAGGCCTATGCCAAATGCTGCCCGTTTCAGACTTTGCACCAGGGACTCAGCTTTGGTGGGTGTATTTGCCAGATGTGCTATGTCATCAGCGTACTCTCCGTCAGTAATCGTTCGTGCGGGGTATCTTCTGCTTTTTGCCTTTGCCAAAGTAAAGACATTTTCTTTGATTAAATCTATCGACGTTTGAAGCACGTTGTCTAGGCTGATGATAAATACGTATGGGACTGATGTGTCCCCATGCAGCAGCACACCGGCGTCAATATCAAAGGAGTATGTATCTCCATCTGATGAGCGAACTTTTACTTTCGAATTTTTATATAACAACATAATGGCTGTGATGGTTTCTTTGGAGATACCGTAGGCCAGAAGTATTTGCTCCATCTTTCCTCTGTGTATGAAGTCAAATGCTTTGGAGAAGTCTACAAATAATACTGTTGCATCGAGGTTTTTTGCATGAACTCCTTCCAATATTCGACTGACATTGGTTCTCCCTAAGAATTTCGCGTTCAATGTGGTTGAGAAACTGTGCATTATAAATCTTGGCCGCTATGGAAGTAAAGGATATGCCTCGGTAGTTCTTGGCTATTCCGAAGTCACCGTTTTGGATGAGAAAGGGAGGATGCAGCCTTTTGTCCATCAGTCAATTATGTTCTTATTATATACTGCGTTGCGGTATTGGAGCAGTAAATCCCTGAATTTCCTTGTTTTCCATACGAGCAGGGGTATTTCATCAAGCCCTGCAGCTTTTCTATTTTGAATTTTTCTTACTATGATGTTCGAGTTCTTCCATGAACTCTCCTAGTTTGATGTCTAGTGGATTGCTAGTGATTTTCGGGATAGGGTCATCAGTAACCTTTTGGGAGATTCCAAGCAGATCCTTGAAGTGTTGTTTCCACTGATGTATTCGTTCTTCTTGGTTGGCAGCTTTTAGTTTGGTTCGCGCGGTGCTCTTCCTTCAACTCTCTTCATTTACCGTTTGCTATGTCATCCTATATTGTCTCTCTTCAACCAAGTCTCTAATCCAATACATGTGGTCTTGAATGTATTCTGTTTGTTCTTTTAGGTTTATATTATTTGGTTCGCTTTTTTGGCTTTTTTAAGTTTCTGAGTTTGGGCGTTATTGGGTTTCTCCTTTTTCATAGTGATGCGGTTTTCTCGTCGTCACGTTTTTTCTTAACAACTAATGTCTCCCAGAGAACTATATTTTTTGCTCTTAGTTTGGTTAGTATGAATTCAGCTGCCGCTTCCATGTGGGCATAGGCAAAATTCTCATATTCGTCATTCGGATTAAGTGTTTATATCTCCTGAAGTGCATCGAATTTGTTTTTAGTGTTATCGTATGTTTACTGCTAATATACATATTTTTAAGCAGGGCCCAGTCATATTGTGCGATTGTGGTTGTTTGTGCTGTATTCTTGCGAAGGATCAAAAATATATTTGCTGTGACAATTCGGTGAAGACAAACCTGCAAAAAAGGAATGTGCCTTACAATTCAATGCGATATTTATTCACACGTATGCAATCTATTTTTCTTTAGCGTTTTTTGGGTAAGTGTAGGTCCAAAATTTTCCCTTTCTCTTCTGAAATTTAGTATCAAGACGTGTAAACCCACTTTCTAATACGAAGTCCGTAATGTATTCCCCATTTCTGTTAGTCGAGTATTGTAAGTTGAATTTGATTTTTATGTTTTGGGGGCATTCATGTCTCCCCTGATGATTATAACGCTGTGTCTCAAACAAGAGAGGATAGTTAATTATAGAAAGTATCGTTGTCCGTTTCATCTCTAGCGTGAGTAGGGTTGTAGCAGGAGATGATCTTAGTGCTGGGGTTGCCGTTAAAAGTGGCTACCATCATCCTTGGTTGTAGTTTCTCAATGTTGTTCAGTGCTTTTAGGGCCGATAAGCTTACATACTCCTCTTATCACGGTGTTGATACAGGTTTTCCATGCAGATGACGAGATGAACGTCCATCCATGGCCAGTATCGTGGTATATATTTTTCGCTGTGATGGTATCTGTGTTTTTGTCCGCATACTTGTTTATGTTATGATCTATCTCAGACGCTGTCAGTTCAAGTAGTTGGCTTATTCTGTTTAAAGTTCTAACGTTAATTGACTCGATTTGTCTTGTGTTGTTTACCTTTAAGTAGTTTTAGTTTGTGTTTGAGTTCTGGGGCTGATTTCTCGAAAACGGAGGCCAGCGCTCTAACCTCAGCAGAACGCTCCCCTTTTCTATCCACCCGAAGGGCCAATCGTTTCGGACATGTGTTTTGAGAGAGATTCATGGTAATCTACTTCTGTAAATACAACAGTATGCTTCAGTATCATCTAGAAAAATAAAATTGTCCCAGTTGATTGATTATCACCATATTTACCAACCCCTCTGCTCGGGCAGGATATGACTCAAGGTTAATTTTTAAGCGGGGTTTAACGGGTTTGAATTCCGAGTTTTCCTTTTCCTAGACTAGTTGCCGCACCAAGGCAGAAGAAACCAGTCTGTCCTACTATTTACCCATAGCTAGACGGAGAATAATTGGATTCATACCTTTCCAAAGGATATTAGTGCTATGTGAAATGCAATCAGTTTCGTCGAGGGTTTGAACTCGTGTTGCCGGGTCCATTTCCTACGTAAATAAACATTACAGCACGGGCAACTCTTTGATTGATTATGACTGCCTGTCAAACCATCTCAGGTTATTTTATGTTTGGAGGTAAAGGAATAGTGCTCATTGCACGTTCCTATTTGCATATTTATTGCGGTTTCTTAAGAGTTTTTCTTTTCTCACAGTTACATCCTATCAAGTATTCCTACACAAATAATTAGTTCACAGTTATATGGTATAAAGTATTTTACTAAATAATAGTAATTATATGGTTTCAAATGAGTATTTCTATGTTATAATTATCTTTTGTTCACCCATTTTTCTGGTTTCCGGTAAATAAAATTAACACTTATTAAAAAATTATAACTTCAAACATTTTTCCTGATATAAATAATATACAGTTATATGGCACCGACATTTCTATTCGACCCAGAGATGGAACTCTGATAAGTACTACCACTCCAGAGAGAGTGAACCAGGGAGTAATAGCAATGAAAAAGTTCCCCACACACTCGAGAAAAGGAGCCTCACCCAGAAACATTCTTATTTAGAGAAGGTCTTACTTTTCTGTAAAGGATACTGTCAGTTTATTCTAAGCCCTATCGGTAAGGATAAAATTCCTTGGATTTAAACTCCAGTTGGAATAATGGATGTGTTAGACGATCAGAATACATCAGATGACGCTGTATGAGAATACCATGTAAAGAAAAAAGATGAAAACAAAAAAATGGAAATGGATAAGATTACCTCAGCCTTAAGATTTCAGACAAGACGTAAAAGCCCATTCACAAATGCAGATATAGTTATGTCTGTCTATCCGTCTCTGCACAAGTCTGTCTCTACCATAAATTAGTATCATTACTTAAAATGTCCATGGGCATTTTTCTATGGACCAATAGATGTTAGTGATTTTGTTCAACAGATAATAGCGAGTGTGTATTTGGTATGTATTGAATTCTTGGTTAAAATCAAGCTAAACACCCTATTTCATCATCTATCCAATGATTACACACACACACACATATATATATATATATATATATATATATATATATATATATATATAATAAAGATGTCAGGTTAAGAGCGTCTCTCATCCGTAAAATCCTTATAGTGCACGAAAAGATGGGGCAATATCACAATATATTCCAAGAATTAAAAAAGACCAGTTGAATACTAACTCAAATGAGGATAGAAATAGAAAACTCTGAGCCATGAGTTTTTATCTTGCTTTATTATCTAGTTTAATATTTGAAACACACACACACGTGTGTATGTATATATATATATATATAGAGAGAGAGAGAGAGAAAGAGAGAGAGAGAGAGAGAGAGAGAGGGCGGAGAGTGATAGATACTACCGATCAAAAGGTTGGAACTGCAATGATTTTTTCCTCTGTTCTGGGAAAATTTAATCAAGTTTTATGCCTTTAGAATCTGTATTTATTTGTCTCTGTTTGCCTGCAATGGGTCAGTAATTGAAAATTAAATGAATATAAAATAGTTATATTTCAATAAAAGCAATTTTATTCTTTCTTTTCATCAAAGAATCAACCGTAAGTATTTATAGCTGTAGAGCAAATTCTGATTATCCTTTCAGTATTTTAATATATAAAAAAATCTTGCTTATTCTAGGTAGTTTATTTGGACCTTTACGACCAATTCCATCGCAGACTAGTTCTCTTGGTGAAAGATCTAGATACCGGTAGGCCAAGTCATGATTTTCAAAATTCCATTATCTTCCTTTGATTCTAGATCATCTATACACACTTTTGAACTATGTTTTGGATTATCACCTTGAAACTAGTGTTGAGCAGTCAAAAGAGAAAATAACCCAAAAGAAACATTCCTATTTACTTCATAACTTTGTCCGATTTATGTCTGAATAATATTGTATTAAAATATCTAAACGCTTAAATCAACTATTAGATTAGTGTTCGAGTAATGAACCTCAGTAATAAACTTCTTCTAACGTACATGCTATAATTAGAATTTGATAAAATGCAGTTACTTTGCTGATAACTGAAAGGTATTTCGCAAATGAATACTTCTGAAGAAGACAAAGTGTAATATAATTGCAGAGGGATTTCGTTTTGTATATCTTGCCTTTCGGTTTAGTCCGGATGAGAACCTTTCGGCTCAGTGCATGGGTTAGTTAGATGCAAACATGAGTGCAGGTGTTTACGCGCACGCGGAGAGGATGTGTCATTCAGAGATGTCAAAATGAAAATCCCAGATAGGAATTGTGACTAGGGCATGTGAGTGACGTCACGCACCGGAAGCGTGGGCTGAGGATTTGGGGATTTGAGAAAAGCAGTTTGGTGAGTTCGTGCTTCCGAACGAGAGAATCAAGATTCAAACCTGGGTGAGACCAGACGAATTTGTGCGCTACGGGCGCCGCGCGTTGGTTGAGTTGAGAGCTGACGATGTAAAAGCAGTCAGCATAGAAAGATTGTGTCTCTCTCTCCTCAAGTCGAAAAACCTTTAAACTCAAAAAGGTGAATAAAAGTTTCGTACCTGAACCAATTTCGTGAATTTCGCGTTTTCGGATTCCTATATATGTTAATGAACATTTTATGAACATTATGTCTATTTCACGTGTTCGTATCTTGGTCGTATATTTTTGGACCATGGATATTACAAAATGTCATGTTGAATACACCTCCAAACCAGCTCTACGTCGGACCAAACTAGTTGGTCAAGGGTATAAGACTGAGTGTGATTGACCCCTTTACTATAGCAGCACTCTCTGGGGAGGGACCTCTAGACAATGAAAGAAATCGTAAGATCAGAAAAGCCAAGAAGGCCTTCAGAAAGGTCAAAATCCGCGTGTAGCCTGATAGAGATATTACCATTAAAAGCAAGTTTTGAGTCGATGAAGCGTTCCTTTTATACTCTTCTGGGACGTGGAGTATCTATCCCCATCATATCAAAACCGTGAACGATTCAATCAATCTTGTTTAAAAAGGATATATCCGGTATTAAGGTGCTCCTAATATAATATCAGATGTAATGGGATGTGCACTTTACCAGGATGAAGGACGTTTGCTATCTAAGCAGCTGTTTTATGAGAGCTGAAACTTAAGAATTGTTTTAAGGACGTCATCAAAAACAATTTCAGGACCCAAAGTATACACTTGGAAGTTTGAAAACTGATAGATAAGCACCAAAATATCTATAAAATATTTGAAGCACGGAGAAAGAAAATGTTGAGAATGAAACTCGTACTTCGGAAGCAAGACGTTATATCGGCCCTGCCTCTTTACAACCAGATCATATGTATAACATCTGTGGCAAGGGTTTGTTTTTCTAAAGCCGAACTTATAAGTCATATGAGATCTCATGACATCAAACTCTCGAAGACCCGCTTTACAAAAGTCTTTCCTAAACAATCTAAGAGGAACTCGTCTCGAATCTGTAACTTATCATGTGGGGTGTCCTTGTGGTGTAATGGTTAAAGCGATGGACTGCGGAATCGTAGTAAGCGAATTCGTATTCCAATCACGCTATTACGTTCACTTTCGGGCAAATACCTTTGGGAAAGGTATGAACCCCCTTATCCTCCCAGCTATGGGTTAAACAATACCACTACTGTTCTTCAAGGAGAATAGCTTTGACATTAAAAAAACATACAAAGGTTGATATGCCACTAAACAAAGAAACCAAACCAAACTATGTAACTAATCACGTGAGTGTGCATTACGTTTGTGAAGTCATATGAAGGTGCATGGCTGAAATGAATATGAAACAGACGAAATCATTTGTTACATATGCAAGAGGGCTTGAAAGAATATACATGATTTGAAGGGTACACACAGCTAATCGAGGAAACAGCCTTCTTCTGAAAAGAAGTGGTAGTGACAATATACATCATGCAATCATAGCATAATAATGTATACACACCCAGATGCAAAATATAAGCAGCTGTCCCACCAACAAACATTTCACCAGATGCTGACTCTGTGATCAGACAGGATTTTGAGGCTAAACCATCTTTACTACTATCATAGAACACCTTTCCAACATCAAATGATATTGTAATTTATCGGTAATCCTGTTGTATTCCTAAAATTTCAAGACAATGTAAACGATTGCAGAAACAAGCTGTTGAGTCAATGATGTGATATTTGAGTGAGATTAATAGATGACATATCAAGACTCTGAACGAAAAATAGAATAATGAATTGAAGAGATAACGATATGATGTAATTTTGCCTTGAAACTCGGGACAATGTTCCACATAACAAATATCAAACAGAAATGTTTTGAAAGTGGTAACTCGCACTCGATAAAGTGATTCGTATATTCAGGTAAAATCTTAACACTTGATCTGTTCAATAGATTTGAAATCTCGGTATTAAATGTATGACACAGGAGACTAATTTCTTTGAAAATATTCTTCATTGTTTTCTAGGAAAAAGGTGTCATTAAGGTTCCATATTATAGGAACATATTCCTTGGATTTTACCCTATTGTATGATATTTGCGAGTGTTCACAATTTTTTTTCCTAATGCTATATGGAAACATTTCGTTGTGGAATTAATTTTTCCATATGTGGTCGCTTGATTATATGACAAGATAACAACTTCTTTTCATACATATATATATATATATATATATATATATATATATATATAATAGCACTACTCAAGAAAATTAGCACAACAGGTAGCATGTAACGTATATGTAAAAATAAACACGTAAAAAATTATTTCACATAGTGTGAGAATAACGGTAAATCTGGGGTAAGATATCAGACAGACATAGTCAGCTGGGTTTCGACCCCAGTTTTAAGCATCTCGAGTGTCAGGCCAAACTGAAGCGTTCTGATACAACGAAAAAGTCTGTCTATGGATGACAATACCCCCCCATATATATATATATATATATATATATATGATTGCAACCACAATAGATAATGGATGTATCTAACAATTGTGGAAGGTGAGATTGATAACACACTGGTTAAATATCATGACTACCAAAACAAGATTTTGGAAAAGTAAAAATCGTTTGTGTGTTCATTCATAAGTAGTCACGTAGGATTCGAGAGATACCAATTCTAGGCAGCTGAACACGGTCTTTTGAAGTGAAGTAGAATCGTTGAAACTTAACTGAAATGATGTCACCTAGTCCTGTATTAAAAGAACAAAATCATACCATATGTTCTTTTTTGCGGCAGGTTCAAAGACAATTTTACAACTTGAAACAAATCGGAATGTTTTCATAACCAAATATCTGCCGTTTCTTTTCACCATCGAGATTAAGTGACAACCTTCTTAATTACCGGCAATGAATGCATTTTCCCAATTTTTCTACCATGTATAAGTTCGGACTCGTCAATTTTAAAGCGAATATAGGTAATTTAAATGAAGGCTTTTCTTTCTAGACTTATAGCCGTACCAACGATACAAAGTGATGTACTCCTATGGACCCCCACATATAGCCGTGCAAAAGCAGGACGACCAGCTCAAACTTACATACAGCAACTATGTGAGGACACAGGATGTAACCTTGAAGACCTGCCGGAGGCGATGAATGATAGGGAGAAGTGGCGAGAGAGGGTCAGGGATATCCGTGCTGGTGGCACGACATGATGATGATGAACGATACAAAGCCATCTCTTCTCGACTTATTAAGCATAGAATTGCCTGGAGAAGAGATAGATTCATACCTTTCTCAATAAAGTAAGCATGAAAGTGAAGCAGCTTCGTCAAAGATTCAAACTTGCTTCGTTACGTCCATTTCCTAAGACAATAAATTTTACATCGCGGATATCAATATCACCCACAATGTAATAAAAGTAAGTAAAGTTGTCTCCCTTTAGTCGAGGGTGACCGGAAGACTCCCTTTTCAATAGCTACTACACCGAGATGTAGGGGAGGGCACTTCTCGTTTCCCTGGATTGCTCCACTTTACCCTTGATCCGTACCTTATATTACTGAGGGTTAAGTAAGGAGGTATCAAGTACCATTTTTAATTCATTAGTATGAGGCTACCTGGGATTGAACCCCGGTCTCCCGGACCATTTGCGAACACTCTACCCAACTGGCAATGTAATAATAGAATTTAACATTTACTGTTTTCATGCAAGCCTGGAATCATCACCTAGAAATAGTTCCTAAAACTGAAATATCAGAATATATTTCCTTATATACACTAATTTCGTTTTTTAATTGCGTTTATTTATGAATCAGTGGGTATTGTTGAATGTTCCAGTTAAAGATATGTATTTAATAAATAAAAACACAAATACTTTTTTCTTCCGCATCACCAAGAATCGTATTATTAGTTTTTTGAACGTTAATCCGTGCCTAGGTTCGAAATGTAGAACTCATGAACTTTAATTGCTGTCAAGGCTCAAAGTAAAGACCTCATGAACTTTATTCTCCTTCTAGGTTCAAAATATTGACCTCAGGAACTTTAATCTGAGCCAAGGTGCTAAATAAAGACCCATGAACTGTAATCCGTGTCTAGTTTCAAAATATAGACCTCATGAACTCAATTCTGTGACAAGGCTCAAAACAAAGACTTCACGAAAATAATCTGCATTTATGTTCAAAATAGAGACCTCATAAACTTTTATCTGTGTCTCAGTTCAAAATATAGACCTCAAAAACTTTACCATGTAATGAGTTTTCAAAGAGAGACCTCGTGAACTATAACCTACCTATCGTCTACCTGATCCACAGAAACAAGTTCAACGCTCATATCATTGATTCTGAACACTCTTAAATTATATTTTATATTCTCACTTGATGAAGGTGAATTTAACGACAGAAAATGAATTTAAAGCTCTCTGTAACAAGTGAGAAAAGTCTAATTAATTTAAAACAGCGAAATATTATTCCTCGCTCAGTTTACATTTTACTATAGATGATATTTACACGGTTTCCTTTATTCTTTCACGTCTTGATTTTACTTGTAAAAATACTTGACAAGTGATGAGATTAACTTCGCCAAATTTGAAATGAATATTGAGTCAACATCATCGTAAAAACTTATAACAAAAGCAAACGTGGGACAAATCAAATCTTCCCAAGCGAAACTTACTTTTAATATTACATTAAATTATACTCATAGCTGTCATTCATGGCAGGCCAAGACTCGAAATGAAATTATTAGATGTCTCAAGGCGGTGTAAAATATATGAGTATCTCAGGATAATTCTTGGAAAGCAGGCAAGGAGCTATTTTTAAAACAAATATGTAAATATAAAGGTATTAAACTAAATACATACACGGAATTATATATATATATATATATATATATATATATTGACAGACATAGACAGACAGATAGACAAACAAAGATAGGCAAAGAAAGAGACAGTAACAGAGGGAACGGGCTTAGCGTTGCGAATATCGTCCTGGGAAATGGAAATAACGTCACGAGATCAAATCCCGGAAAGGACTATTTGTGTTTCACGAAAGGCTAATTTTCTTCAATGGAATAATTTTACCTTTATCAACTCCAGTAATTCGTAGATGGTAGAGTAGACTGGGTTATTTAGTTTTTACGGAACAACCAGTGTAAAAGAAGGAAAATTCTGAAGTCAAACCATCTGTACATAGCTTTGAAAAAATGATTTTTGTGTCATATGCTTTTCATGATGGAGGCGTTGGTATTATATATATATACACACACACACACACACACACACACATATATATATATATATATATATATATATATATATATATATATATATATACGTAGTGAATTCAATAAGTTTCCAGACTTTTTTGTACAGGCATTTAAAATTGTCTTAGACGCTTGTAAATTCGCTATGTTATTGCTATACATCTTATAAGATGAAAGACCAATTTTTATGATTTCAGGTTCAAATAAAAGTTACAGCAGAAATTGGAATACACCCTAATAAAGCCTGATTGTCACAGCTGGTGAATTTCAAAAAAATGCAATCTGGACGTGAGGACAATTTAGAAGAACGATATGCAATAAAATTCTGTTTTTAAACTTGGAAAAATGCCACAGAAACGTATGGAATTTTTCGACCATCTTGCATGAATAGAGCATCAGTTTTTGAATGGCATAAGAGATTCAAGGAAGACAGGGAGTGTGTGAGGGATGATTAGAGGTGTGGGAGGAGTAAGGAAGTCAATACAACTGAGTTTATTGGCCAAAGGGTTAGAGTTAGGGTTACTATGTTGAGGTTTTAAGGGAGTTCAGCAAGAGCTTCCGTCGGAAGAGGCCAGCACTCTTCAAATCGGGTCAGTATCATTTCCACCCGGACAATGCGCCACTCCACAACTCCATCCTTGTCACAGACTATTCGACCAAGATAGGCACCAAAACAGTTCCTCACCCTCCCTATAGTGCAGACCTTGCTCCCAGTGACTTTTGGTTTTTCCCTAAGCTCAGAGGCTGTCGTTATAAGACACTCGGGAGATGAAAGACACTGTCACGAAGGTCATTGACACGCTCTGGAAGTTGTTGGAACGGTACAACAAGTGCATTGCAGCCGGAGCAGATTACTTCGAAGGGGATTACAGTTTCATGTGTGTTTTATCAATAAAAGTGCCCATACGAAAAATGTCTTGAAACATATCGTATGTACCTCGTATATATATAAAAATAGAGCGTGTGTGTGTGTGTGTGTGTGTGTGTGAGAGAGAGAGAGAGAGAGAGAGAGAGAGAGAGATAAAAGAAGGAAGGAAAAGAGTAAGAATGGTGACTTGCAAAGCAGTGTAAGGATCATCGTTGAGGAAAATAGTATCGGCTGATAAAGTTGAAATACAACGCGCAATTATTTGTATTTACTTGACGCAAATGTTGGTAGAAAAATCATGGAAACATCATTTTTCCCTTACCAACTATACGTAAATAGTATAACGGGATGATCTCTTTCTCTTTCTGTCTCTCTGTCTCTCTCTCTGTCTCTCTGTCTCTTTCAGAAAACACAGAATTCAAAATATTTTGTGTGAAACAATAAGTCCAATTAATAGCTATATATTATACAACTTCAGACAAGGACGAGGAGTGATGAACGATATATATAAATATATATATATATATATATATGTGTGTGTGTGTGTGTGTGTGTGTGTGTATGTGTGTGTGTCTGTGTGTGTATGTGTGCGTGTATGTGTGCATTTATGTGTATAGTGGAAAATATGCAAAAATGTTACATATATATATATATATATATTGGTTTCCTTACTTGATGTCATATAGACTATTTTGGTTTAATTGATGTTAAGTATGTACAGCTACACTAATGAACTTGGAATAAGGAAATAAAGAACGGTGAAAATGTGGAGAAAATATGGAAGAAAAGCGGAGATTTTTTTTATTGATATCATCAAGAGGAAAAGACTAATTTGAACAAGAACAAAATAAAATCACAATGAGGATTCCCAACTGCTTTAAAAGTAGCAAGAATTAGTAGGATTGGTTTATTTGTGTAATGGTATATCAAAAATTAATAGTACAATCACAAAAAACAGTGTCTTTAATTATTCTCTCTTTAATTAAGTAAAAAGAATACTCACCAACCAGAAAAATATCAAGAGATAAAAATAAACATGAATTTATAATTGCACGCGTAAATATATTAATAAAATTAGATGGGAAATAACAACAGCAGAGCATTAATACTTTAATTTTAGTTTGATTTCATTGGTTAATGGTATAACAAACTTATCGGGTTATTCAAAGCCAATGAATTTCTAATAGAAAGACAATATCGGTACGGTTTATAGCGTGACTTGTGTTCTATCTCACTACAATGTCACTGTTCAGCACATGGGCAACTACACGAGAACTGACCTAGAACAGTTGAAATATCAAAAATTATTTGATTCGGATACGGATGATTCCATTTCAATTACCACAAATACTTTTGAGAAAAGCATGAATCAATCAGCTCTATACCCATGTGTTGTGGCTAAGGGGAGGTTCAAATGATCACACGACACAGAAATAAGTAATAAGAAATATATTGAAGGTAAATAATACATACACAAACGAGAGCTGGGAGAAACCCCTCCCAAGTTTAATAATCAGGAATATTACCGCTCTTGGTAACAACTCGCCGAGACAGAACCGAGACTTAGTTCGAGACTGCGTCTGAGAAGAGAGCTCAGTTTGTATATATCACATGAGGACGAGTCTATCTATAGGGGACACCCCAACACCATGGCTAAATAGTTAGGCTGACTGGGCTTTTTAAATTTGGTAAAAAAATCTATATTGAGGAAACTCAAACTAGTTTTGCTCGACTAAAAAAGTTAGTTGACAACCTTAGGCGAGGGTGACCTGAGGGCTCCCTTTTCAATACCTACTATACCGAGGCATAGAGGAAGGCGCTAATCCTTTCTCTGGATTGCTCCACTTTATCCTTGATCCATACCTTATAATGCTGAAGTTGATCATTAGCAACACCCAGCTCGTGACAGTGTGACTGATTTTGTTTCTTTGTTTAATGACATATCAATCTACGTTGGCTATTTAATGCCAAAATCATCATTGGAAAAGAACAGCAGTTATTCTGTTTAACCTATAACTGATAGAGATCAGGGATTTGATATATTTCCTTAGGCTGTTAGTCCAAAAGTGAACGTAATATCGCCACTTACTTCAAAGCAACAGGCCAGCATTTTTGCAATTATTCCATGAGCTATCCCCGACCCATTGGTGATGAGTAAATATTTATATAAGCTATATGATATTTTCACTTTTCCAGAAGTTTTTTCACAGAGGTCAGTAAATTTATTCTACTAAACTGTTCATTTAAAAATGCACATATTTGATTTCAAATAGTAATGTCTTAAATCTCAGCTGTATTCTGTGTTGTTTAAATGAAGAATGAAGACTTGTATGCGATATAATTTTCAGGAAAACTTTACTTTTGGAAGACGAACTTCTAAATTTGCTAAAGAAAACCCCAAAATTGCCCCATCCCCCCCAAAAAAAAGAAAAGAAAAAAAACCCAAAACACCTCAAATGTAGTCTAACACGTGCTAAGACGAAACCATAAAAGAAAGATGCAGCGCGACATGATGACGATGATGATGATATGATATTTTATTAAATGTAGAAATTTGTTTGTGGGAAATAAGCAAATAAGTAAAGTTGGCGACTTTCAGTCGAGGGTGGCCGGAACGCTCCCTTTTTAATAGCTACTACACGGAGGTGTTGGGAGGGCACTACTCCTTTCCTTGGATTGCTCCACTTTATCCTTGATACTTACCTTATATTGTTGAGTGTTAAGCAAGGCGGTATCAAGTACCATTTTAAAAGTCTTTGGTAGTTTATTAATATATTCAGTTTGGAAATGTTTCTTTAAAAGAATTTATTGCATATGCAAGATGAGATTGCCAGCAGATCCATTATTAAAAGTTCTATCTAATTTTTTTGTTAAACTCACCGATGATCAGCCTTAAATATACTGACCTTGTGTCGCATCCTGATCATATTGGGGTGACTGGGTAAATACAAGCACTGAGATGCCCATCACCCATTATTATTCTGCTACAGGCTATATGGAGCTATAACCAGGAAAGAACTCCTGACCCGCCTTAATATTAGGGATAGAATCACGTTCTGGTTTAATGAAATGTGAACACACAGTAATAACGGCTAAATTAGAACACGTATCTCCAATTCTATATCATGTTCTACTGTAGTCCCATCACGGGGATAACAACATGTGACTTCCGCCATGTTTCTTTGAAAATATTTTACTTTCCACGCAGTGTATTGGAATATCAGCTGAAGGGTAATTGACACAACTTGGTTGGAGTTTACGGTGACAAGTCAGTTGGTTTTCAGGAATGAGTTGTCGAAAATATTGGCAACTCTAAGAACGAGATAACTCTCCGTTAACAATACCAATATATTCTTTATTATATGATTATCTAACCATTTACAACACTAAAAGAAAATGTTTTGCACATGAATTAGGAGAGAAAAGACACAGTGTGGAATTTGCATGGAGTTTTTGCTTTATGCTAATTAGCATTCAGTTTTTCTGAAAAAAAATAATTGGAGTCTCAAAAGCATTGGGTGTCTGGAACTTCCTCGGGGTTTCTTTCTGTCAGTAGTTTCGGAGTGTTGTCTTTTTTTGTCACTCTTCTCAAGTTAAAACAGTCTTTGAGCCAATATTTTATCGAAAAGATTTGTACACTGAAACACCTCAAATAGGTCAGCCAATTTCTGATCATACCTTTCGCATTTTCATTGGCCAGCTCATGCGGACAGCTTCCATGAACAGAGATTGAGGGAAGAAGCAAAAAAAAAAAAAAAAAAAGAAACAAATCCACGATATCTTTTTGGTTAGATTATGCGTTCTCGCACGAAACGAATTTAGAAAGTAAGAAAAATAATAAGTGATGATTTTCATGCAGAAATTAAATTCAGTATTAAGACATTCTAAATCTACTTTTTAACTTCTCTCTCTCTCTCTCTCTCTCTCTCTCTCTCTCCCCTCTCTCTCTCTCTCTCTCTCTCTCTCTCTCTCTCAATATATATATATATATATATATGCGTGTCCCGCTGGAAATAAAGATTTGTTAACGAAAAATGCGAAATTCCATAATATTAAATAAACAGTTTTAAATATTAAGATCGACCGTTTTAATTCTAGGTTCTCTCTGCCCCAATATGGTGTACCTGTTAGGGGTCCATCTATGGGTCTGCTAGATCTGTTTAAAAATTGCGGCATTCGATTGAAAGTCCTTAAAAACAACGACGCAAAAATGTAAATAGGAATATACAATGAAAGCCATTCTCTAACGAATAAGCATAGAAAGGTGTCATGCCATTGAAATCAATCAGAAACAAGTGTCTTTGTATCAAGACCAACACTTACAAATTTTGCGATCAGAAAATTTTTTGTTTAAAAATGACAATATTACCATTGTACTCTCAAGAGATGCATATAAGATATTTTATATCAGTTTTCTTTTCCAGAGTATTTGGCACAAGATTGAGTAAAAAGTTTTTGGAACGTGAATCAATCCAGCACCTTCAGATATATCTGCTGATATTATGAAGGAGACGAATAACATTGAAATGTGTAATATCTGATAACCTACAAAGGTATCTCATGGAATCTGCCCCTGTGGATTTGAGCACGACCTCGGTATCCACAGTTTTGAGCCTACTTCATCTTGCCCGATCGTTTATGATCTTGCAACCTGAAGTAAATTTCTTCAATTATCCGTTTGTGATCAACTGCAACTTCACTTTTAGCACATATGTTTTTGTTGCTTTCGCGATACTAGGACGCAGTTTGAAGTCGTTGAGCATATGATTCTTAATTAAACTACCTTTCACGTTCATTTTTGCGGCTTTCAAATAACACACAGAGTGAAGCAATCCACATCGTGTCAGCGTACCAACAACGATGATTTTCTCAATCGCAATTGCTATCTAACACGGCTTGAACGACTTCAGTTACTTGATTTACATACGTAACAGAATATTGCAAAACTTTTGACTTTCTATTCAGAAATGAACATTTTATGATTTTAGCCCACCACCTGCTATACCTATAATCGTGCAAAATAATACACAATCTTCAGACTTTCTGGAGGGGTCCTCGTGGTGTAATGGTTAAAGCGATAGATTCTGGAATCGTAGTAAGCGAGTTCGAACTCCAGTTGCGCTATTACATTCACTTTCGGACAAATACCCTTGGGAAAGGTATGAACCCCCATATCCTCCTTGCTATGGGATAAAAGTTCCACTACTGTTCTTCTTGAAAGATGTCTTTGACAATAAATAACCTCCAAAGATTGATATGCCATTAAACACAGACAACGAATCAAATTCTCATTTAGATTTTATGATAATGCCTTAATTATTGCAGATTTCCCAGGCTTGAAATTCCAATTGCAATATTTTAAAATGCAACCTCTTGATATATTCACCGCATTTCAGCTCTTTTTTATTACATACAATATAAAATGTTGATGACATGTTTGGTTAAATGGTCAGTAAGTCTCGCCTAAGTGAGTCCGATACTTTTGGTGTACTCTATAATTCAGACCCAAACAAAATAAATCTTAAAATATAACAATATAAAATGAGAAAAATCTCGTATCAAAAAGCTGTTTATATTTTACGGAAAGTGCTATAAGATTAAAAGTAATTCAACAAGTTTTTTTATCTTTTATTTTTTATGAAATACATCTTATTTCATAATTAAATCTCATCCCTTAACGAAACAAACAATGCAAGTATTATGTAAAATAGACAATCAGTAATTTCAAGTTGAATAAATCAACATAAAAGATTAATAATGTTATAAAAAACAACACAAAATTATAAAATCGTACGTGTTTTACGTAATTAATGAAGAAAATATTTGTTTGTAATTATCAAGTAAAATGATAATTATCACTCATAAACAGAAGATTAAAACATAAATAAAAAAGAACATAATTACAGTTTAACTCTTTCATTGAGATTGTAGTGACCATTCAAAACACGATAATTATAATGTATTATTTCACTTCTTTTGAGTTCTTCACAGCAACGTTAGCTGGTGGTATTTTACTAGAGTATGAGTGACAGCAAACTTTCTCAATTATCCAGGACTGTTCTCAGTATTATAGCCGATTTCAAAAATGCTGTAGTCTGGACAGTCTCGATTATTTCTCCGATGTCCAACTCTTCCAGACATTTTTCCAGTCCAAAGGGAAACTTCCTATGTGTTCCTATCATAATTAGCATCACCGTCACCTTTATGCTTTATGCAACAAGTTTCTCAATTCTCTGGAAATGTCAAATTAGTTGTTTCATTAGTCGTTTTTTAATTTTATCCAGTGGTCTGCTGTGAAAGCAAAATCCACGATAGAGCTGTTTCTCCCTTTTTCTATTTTTCCATAATCACTTGATCTGTCCTCCTGGCCAGAATCAGATCATTCATTTGTATCTCAAAATCCCAGAGAATTGTATGTGTCTCATTCTCCAGAACGGATTCAAATTTCTAAAGAAACAATTTGTTCGATTAGTTAATTTTCAATTGCATAATTCTCAGTGAATCACATTTACCACCCAATTATATCTCGTCTTATATCCCTTTTGATATTGCTCGTTTCATTCTTTTTATGATTAATTGTTTTTTCTTGTCCTCACTTTATCTACACCTGATATTCTGTTCCTAATTATCGATTTTACTTTTTGGGTTGTTTGTGCTGCTGTTAACAGTGATTGCGAATTACTAAGTTTGTATCCAGCTGTTCATTTTCTGGGTAAGTATTTAAGTGGCATCTTCGCAATTTTGAATAGTAACTATGATAGTGCATATCCTTTAAATATACCTCTTTTGACCTTAGCTTTAGCTAAGCCTCTCCCTCCTGCTGTCAATTCCACTTTTCAGGTTTTCATGGTTTTCTCGATAAATCTTATTTCTTCATTTGATAAATTGTACATTTTGAGAAAGTTTATTTTCCAGCTTTGTGGGACCATATTATATGCCTTTTTATAATCAATCCTGGCCCAGGCCATAGCAAGATTTTTCCGTCTGACTTTGCTCTATTTTTGGATGTGCTGATCTACGTAAAGTAACTTTCCTCTAGCTCTGCATCCTTTGCAGCATGCTTTCTGTTCCTTAAGGAACAATCTGTGGCTTTTTAGAGAGTTGTATATCTCTTCCGATATTTGTGCTGATATCATTTTCCACATTATCGGTAAGCAGGTTATGAGTCTGTAGTTGTTTGGTGTGGTCCCCTTGAGTGTGTCCTTCAGGATGAATGTGGTATTTCCTTTGGTCATACATTCAGGTACATGTGCTCCTTGTAGGCATTTGTTCATTTCTAGTTGTAGTCTGTCGTCAATGGAGGGGAATTAATTGAATTCACCTCATTTAACAGCATCTTATTATCATTATCATTATTCTGAACAAGCTTTTCTCACTAACACCAGCTGATAGTTTTCTACTGGAGTTTGAGTTACAGCAAATTCTCCAGGACTTTTCTCAGTATTCTGCTGGATTTTAATAATTCTGTACTGTGGATGGTCTTCATTTGTCCTCTTATTTCTAAGTCCTACTGTCATTTTCGTTACTGTGCCAAGAGTACAAATTACAACTGGTATCACCGTTATTTTCATGCTTCCTAGTTTTTTCAGTTCTCTTGCAAGGCGTAGGTAGTTATCTTTCTTTTCGCTTTCTTTCAGTTTTATCATCTGGTCAGCCGGAACGACAAAGTCCTCTATTCAGCATGTACTCTTGTTTTTATTGACTACCACTAGATCTTGTCGTCTGGCTGAGATTAGGTGATCCGTTAGTACATCAAAATTCCAGAGATTTTTGTGTGTCTCATTCTCTTGGACGGATCATGGGTCGTGTATATATCATTTGTTCGTTTTATCAAATTTCAATTTCTAGCACAATTACAAGAGGATTATATTGCCCACCCAATCGTATCTAGTTTTATGCACTTTAAGTACACATTTGCTGCTGATTGATCACTTCGTCGCTATCATCACAATACTAACATTTGCTATTTCCCTGTGTCTTATCTATTCTTCCTTTGATTTAGTTAGTTCTTATGCCGTTTGTTTTGTGCTGCTGTTAGAAGGGATTCAATTTCTCTCTTAATGTTTCCCTTTCTTAGAAATGTTCATATTTTCTAGAGTGAAATATAATCTGTTGCTTTTTTTTTTTTTTTTTTTTTTTTTTTTTTGCATGAAAAGTCTGTAGAGTTGTTTTTCTCTACATTTTTGTTTTCTGGTTATTTCTGTTCTGTTGATGATTATCCTGTCTGCATTGTTTCTGATGGCTTTAATCAGTCTTCCTCTGTGCTTGCGTATGTAATCTTCAAGTAGTTGTATCGATGCATTAACGGTATCTAGAATGCTACTAGTCCCCAGCTTCCTTCTTCTCTTGACACGAACAGTCTAATCGTGTTGCGTCTGGGGTGTAAGGCTTTATGCATGGTCATTAATTGTCTTGTTCTCTGGTCCATTTGCTTAAGTTCTTCCTTCTTTGATTTCAAAAATAGTCCCGAGTACCTCTGAAGGGGATCAGCCCAGGTATTTATCCCTTTGATGAGATTCCTGCTATATAATTTGGTTTACAGTAGCTTTCTTGTTCTCCGGAGAGACTCTTTTTTAATTTTTCTTTCATCTCCACACCTTTAATGTTGTCTGTTCTAGTATTCCTAAGTATTTGTATGTTTCTTTTTCTCCGAGAATTCTGTCTTTTTCTTGATTTGGTATTCTTATTACCTCCATCATGTGTCGTTTCCCGTTTCTCATTATTAATATGGCGAATTTTTCTTAGCCAAATTTCATCCTATGCCTGACTGTATATTTCGTCTTTGTGAGGATTTTCAATGTTTTCATTTTTGGCAAACAGTTTGATGTCGTCCATGTATATTCGATTATTGATCTTCATTAGTGATTGAGTAACTCACGCATTTCCTGAGCATGTGATCGAGTAGCATCATCGTTATCACAAATAGTAATGGTAATAGTGCATCACCCTGGAACATTCCTCACTGGATTTTCTCCTCAGGTAAACATTTCATTCCTGATGTAAATTACATTCTCCAGTTTTCCTTTCTTTTCTTGATAAAATTTATGACTTCGTCAGATATCTTATACATCTTGAGAATATATATTATCCAACTTTGAGAGACCATAAGCCTTTTGTAGTCAATCTACGCCATAGTAAGATTTTTCCGTCTCGTTTTGCTCTTGATGAGGATGTTTTGATAGATATATAGGAGCTCTCTGGTCCCTCTGATTTATTTTGCGATATCCTTTCTGTTCCTCAGAAACAGTCCGCGACTTATTAACGAGTAGTAAATCTCATGCCTAATTTGTGCTGTTAGTATTTTCCACTTCATCGGTAGGCACCTTAGAGGTCTATAATTGTTTGGGGCGGTTCCCTTTTTATAGTCTTTCTGGATCAGGGTCGTCTTTCCTTAGGTCATCAATTTGGGTATGTCTTTCCTTATAAGCATCTGATCATTTCGATAGTCCGGCTGTTATGGATGAAAGTGAACTTTTTGTTAACCAGGATCCATGTTTGCCATAAAGACCCGCAGTTTTCCAGTTTCGCATTTTGTAATCGTTTCTCTGACTGAATTAAAGTGTATATTCACCTTAGAGCTTTCTTGGAGTAATTGCGACTCTTTTTTCTATGTTGTTTATCCACAAGGCTTTTTGTTGTGATTCCACCTGTTCACATATTTTGCTTCAAAATCATTTTGTCTCCCTTGCAACAGGTTGCTGGTATGTCTTCAATCTTTCTCGTAGACTTTTCTTTCGTTGTTTTGGAATATCCTCTTTTGTCTGCATTGTTTGATTTTGTCTCCATATCTTTTTAGTCTTCTTTCTTTCGCCAGAACCTTTTGATTTATCTCTTCCAGTTGTATCTTTTATTTTAATTGTATTGCATTTTCCTCAAATCTTTCTTCTGTCTTATCATCTTTGCTTGTTGACGCAGATTTCTTATCTGTGTTTCCAATCTAATTTCCCATCCCGGCATAGACTTTCTGTTCTTGTTCTTCTGGGGAAACTCAACTTTCCACAGACTAGTTTAGCACCTGCATAGATAAGATTTTTAATCTCGTGATGTTCTTCGTTTGGGATATTTGTTAATAAGTCATTTATTTTTTCACTCTGTACTTTGACTGTTTTCCAGTCTTGGTTCCTGAGGAAAAGGCCATGCGATTTTCTTTTCAGACAATATTCTTTTCATAATGGTTACATTCATTTTTTTCTTGTGATAGTGTTTGTTTCCTTGTTTTTTGGTCTGGGATTTCTCCATTGTCATTACTTAGTGGTTGCTTTTTGTTAGAAGTATTTGACATTTGTTTTGTTTTGTTTTGTTTTACGGCATATCAACCTCATCGGTCATTTAATGTTAAAGAAAATAAGTCTGAAAAAAAATTCAAAAGAGAGGTCTAAGGAATTAATCATAAACTTTTGATAATTAGTTGGTTATTGTTTTTTTTTTTAATTATGAGTTCATTCGTGGGGAATCATGATAAAAAAAATTGAAACAGGTTGGGGAAGGGATCAGATTGTTAGTATATATCTTGAAAGGAAAGGGTTTATAGAAGTAATTTGGTTTTATTGTAAAATTCTTTAGATTTTTGTGTATAACTCCACTGTTTTAAGAAATGTTATCACATTATTTATTTCAGTGTTTGGAACTGTTCCTTCATATTGTTTGCACTATAGAAGGCTTTTCTTATATAGGCTAGTCGGTACATTCGATGAGAATGTGCTTCACGGTCTATTTGGTCTGACATACATGACACATTGGTTATTTCCTACGAGTAAATAAGAGTGTGTTATCCTTGTATGACCTACATGAGCCTGGACTATGTAACCTCCTCTTTTCTTTTTTTTAAGCTCTGCTCCCATTCCCCCAGTGTGAGTTTAATTTCTAATAATTTATTATTTTCATTATTGTTCCAGCATTGTTGTCTTTGCTGTAGTACGTATTTATTTATTTTCCTTTCAAAGTCTCTATGTGCTATATTAAATGTCGTTTCATTTCTGTATTAAGCTTTTTGGTTATTATATTAATGATATGTCAACGTATTTCCCTATTATTACTATAATTCCTTGCGAGTTTTTCTTGCCAGCTTTTGCAAATGGTCTTTCACTGGAGTCTGAGGGACAGCAAGTTTCTTCAAGTCTCCAGGACTCTTCTCCGTATTTTAGCCGATTTTAAGAATGCTGTTGATTGGATGGTCTTGTTGTGTTCTCAATTTCCAGCCCTTCCACCCCTCTTACCTAAACTTTAGGAACCGCTCTAATAGTTTTTCTTATAGATGGTATCAGTGTTGGTTTCATGTGCTATAACATTTTTAGTTCTTATGAAATGCCCAAGTACTTGTCTTTCTTTTAGTTTCCTTTGATTTTTACTCTTTGGTTAACAGAGAAGGTAAAGTCAACTTTTCTAAGGGGTCTCTTTTTTGTCACTTATCGCTAGGTGTGGACTTCTGACCACGATTATGAGATATGTTGGTACCTCAAATTGATAGAATGGTTAAATTACCTTCCTTGCTCAAATATCAGTGAATTCCCTCCCCCATCCCGTCAAGTCTTGAATACATTTTGCTCAAAAGTGCTGCATTCACTTATTTAGTGATCAATCGATTCGTCTCTATCAACACATAATCCGCACTTACTATGCTGTTTTTTTCTAATTTGGTTTGGCAGGTGGTTTTCTGGTGTTGTTTTGTGCTGCTATTAGAAGTGATTCTGTTTACGTTGTATCGTGGTAAAGAAGAGATACACAGAGAAATCATCATCATCGTCATCATCATCATGTCGTGCCGCCAGCACGGATATCCCTGCCCCTCTGTCGCCACTCCTCCCTATCGTTCATCGCTTCTGGCAGGTCCTCATGGCTACATCCCGTATCCTCACAGAGCTGCTGTATGTAGGTTCGAGCTGGTCGTCCTGCTTTTGCTTGGCCATATGTGGGGTTCCATAGGAGTAATAATCAATCTGATCCATTTGTGCGATTTCTTCTATTTTCTATTTTAAGAATGGTCTCGAGTATCTAAAAGGGAGACTACCCAATTGTTAATCCGTGTGAGCGATTTCTGTTGCAGAGTTTGGTTGTCAAAGATGTCCTCGTTCATCTGAGGTGCTTTTTAAAATGTTTTTCTTTCATATCCGCTTGTTTGATGTGGTCCACTAATAATATACGTAAGTACTTGTAAATTTCCTTTTCTCACAGTATTCTGATTTTTTTTTTTTTTTTTTTTTTGATTGAGCAATTCTATTCTTTCGGTTTTTTTTTCTTTTCCAACTTTTCCTTATGAGCGTGGCACATTTTCTATTCAAAAGTCCATTCCTATCTCTTGGTTGTATATTTTCATTGTTTGTAACTGTCTCAGTTTTTAAAAAAATGGCAAATAGCTTGAAGTCGTCATTAAAATTATTTATGACTTTTTCATAACCATTTAAATGGTAGGTTTTTACTGAAATCTAAGTGACAGCCAGTCCTTTCAGGTCTCCAGGACTGCTCCAAGAGTAGTAACCGATTTCGTCTGTGCTGTGGTCTAGATCGTCTCGATTCTGTCATTGATTTCCAGTTCTGCCAGTTTGTTTTTGCTACTTTTGGGAACCGTTTGTCATCACTTTCATTTCCCACAGCTTTTTCAGCCTTTTGATTAGATTTTGGTATTTATCTGTCTTTCATTTTCTTTTAATCTATCACTGGGAAACTATCTCCCGTTAACTTTATATAAAATTATCTTTTTGCGAGAGCAAACATTTAAAAGCCATTATATTTTAAACAAATTATTTTATAAAGATAGAGAATTCAAAATCCTACCTATTAATGATAATTAATGAAATGTCTTTAGAAAGAAATAATATTTTATAGTAAAAATGAAAATATAGACTCAAAAATAAAAGGAATTTAAGGGGGAGTAAAATTATGATATAGAACTTGAAATATTAATTCTTACCGAGACAGATTAAGAGAAAATATTGGTAATAATCAATCAATTTATTTGGCGCTGAATGGAAAAGAAATTTGAATTACTTCACTTGTTTTATCTAAAAGTAATAGAGAATTTCAGGTATTGTATATTATAAGGTGCTGACATGTAAAGGCTGAACTAAACTCAACTTGCAGTCTTTCAAGTAAGACTACTACTACATATAATTATAATCCAGAGAAAGACTGGGCAGCACAATAAACCCTGAGAATCTAGTCTAGCATAGCATACCGATGACTGCCTCCGGTGTGCAAATAAAACTAACTAGCAACCCATTTGCTCTCCTTCAGAAAATAGAGAAAGAAACAAAAGGCTCGTTATTGTTTAGAAAGAGAGTGTGAAAGCAAAACGACTTTTTCTTTTTCTGAAAGTTGCTCAGACCAACAGTCATGTATAAAGTTACTGAGAGTTTTGAGCAAAAATAATAAAATAATTCCGATAACTTGAGGCCATTTCCGTGGCGAATTGTAAGAATTCACTACACGTTTCTTGCCTGGGAATTTGCGGCTATACACACGAGACAAATTTCGAAAGCAGCAAAATAGGAAAGTTGCTGATTCTCATGTAGGACTTAAAGCCATTTAGCATTCAGAACCTTCTAAAAATTCCCCCCCTCTCTCTCCCTCTCGCTCGCTCGCTCGCTTGTCATATTTATCACCTTTCTCACCAATTTTCTTGGACTTTTTAACTGAATGTGAAACAAACTGATGACTTGACTATATAGAACTTATATATTTCAAAACCAGAAAGTTACGGTGAAAATCCTGCAGACTAATTCCGCAGACATTCGAATAGTTACAAAAGTTCTTTCCAAGATAGATTCGATTGTTTTAAAGAGGAAACGCACGAATACATCCTATGATTGTTTTACATGGGGTAAATTAATAGTTTCCATTGATGATTTCAATGGGAAAATTTAAGGGGAAGTGGTATTTCATGAATACTGCTCTAGAACCAGGTGTGAATCCGTCAGTTTACTCTTGAAGCCCAGATGCAATATATATATATATATATATATATATATATATATATATATATATATATATATATATATGATGTATTTTTTTTTTTTACATATATTGCTCAATATATATGATAGAGCATATATTTAAGTTGGGACAGATTGGCGATTCTCAGTTTCTTGCCTATGATCATCAAACAAATTATTAATTATTAATTATCGATTTATTTTGATAATTGAAATCACCAGGCACCAAAGAGGCAATGTTTATGCTATCCTAACACACACACACACACACACACACAAACACCCCCCCAAGGAAAAAAAACCAAAATACCTCAAATGTAGTCTAACACGTGCTAAGACGAAAACCATAAAAGAGAGTTGACTCCTCCTCTTTCCTTCTTTCTTTCTCTCTCTCTCTCTCTCTCTCTCTCTCTCTCTCTCTCTCTCTCTGTCCACCCCACTAGATGACCATGATATAGGAGTGGAACTTTAATATAAATACAATTAAAATTAGTAATAATTCAATCCTTCATTTGTTAAAATAGTATGCATACGTTGGAAGTGATTCCGTTTCCAGAAGTTTTTTCACAGAGGTCAGTAAATTTATTCTACTAAACTGTTCATTTAAAAATGCACATTTGATTTAAAATAATTATTTCTTACGTCTCTACTATATTGTGTTCTTATATGAAATACACTATATTCCTCATTTATGTCGACATATTTAGCAGTTTAAAAAAAAAAGTATAACGACCCTGGTCGAATGCTTTAGTATAGAGGGCAAACAGAAATAGAACTTTTTCTAAAGCTTAGAAGTCTGATTGCACACCCTCATAGCAGTAAAAAAAAAAAAAAAAAAAAAAAAAAAAGCAACTGAGTCAAATCGAATTCTACCTATAAATTAAAAACCTGTCAGGGCCGGAATCGGATGATAGGATGAAATATACCCCAAAATTTCTTTGAATTTTGACATACAGCAGTCCTGGACTTTAACTAAGTTAAAACTTAAGGTAAAAAAGGTCTTCTTTTTTTTTTACCACGTACACATGGGAAGCAGCATGATGTAGGTGTGAGTCTTGCGGCTTAACGCTCAGGATTGTCAGTTCGATCGGGGAACTACTGCTTCTCATCTATAAGAGTGGCTTCTATAGATGAGAATAAAAACAGCCATCGAAAGATAACCATGACTCGTACTCAAACCACATACATAAACCGCATCGCTCTTCGCGCGGGTAAAAAAGGGGCACGTCCTGCTGAGGTTGGAGCCCTGGCCTCAGTGTTCGAAAAATCAGCTACAGAGCTCAAACAAAAACTATTAAAATGCAAACAAACAATACAGATAGCGACATTTAACGTGAGAACCCAAAATAGAATAGGTCAACTATCAGAGCTAACTGCATCAGCTGTAGAACATAAGATAGACGTAATTTGCATACAAGAACACCGATACACTCACACCGAAGATATCAAATATCACGAAACTGGCAATGGATGGATGCTGGTGACTGTATCGGCATGGAAAAACTTTGTCAATGCATCGGTAGGAGGGGTGGGAATGCTTATTGGACCAAAAGGGCTAAAAACACTGAACAGCATTGAGAGAATACAACCTAGGATGATGGCCGCAACGTTTAATGGCAACCCCAAAGCAACAATTATCTCCTGCTACAGCCCTACCAATGTTAGTGAAGAAAACAAAATTGTCACCTTCTACGAAGATATATCCTCCCTAGTACGTAGCATTCCGAAACACAACCTGCTAGTCATTGGCGGAGATATGAATGCACAAATCGGGAAAAACAGAAACAACAAATACAGCCTACACCACGCGTCAAACAGGAATGGACAACATCTAATAGATTTCATGATAGAAAATAGATTAACATGCCTCAATACAAACTTTCAAAAAAGGGAGGGGAAATTATGGACCTACACATACGCGAAAAAGAGTAAAGCACAGATAGACTACGTCCTTATAAACAGGAAATGGAAAAACAGTGCGATGAATTGCGAGGCATACTCCTCTTTCGAGGGTGTGTCCTCCGATCATCGAATAGTTACGGCCAAAGTACGACTAAGCCTACGAAAAAACGCCACACGTAAAGCGACAACCAAGCACTATGACTGGGCCCTACTCAACAACAGACATATTAGAGACAAATATACATTAGAATTAAGAAAAAGATTCGAAGCACTACAAGAGAAGGCAGAAAAAGGTACCCCAAATGACGAATATGAAAATTTTGTAGAAGCACACCTTGAGGCTGCAGCAAAGTGTATTCCAAAAAAACCTAGAACTAAATATAGAGTCCCTTGGGAAACGCTAGCGGTTAGAGAAAAACGTGCACTCGTGAAAACTGCCTCCAAAAGCTATCAAAAGAAACCAACAAACACAAATGCACGAAAACTAGAAAAGGCACAATATCAATTAACAGGAATATACCTAAAAGAACAGGCAGAATACGTACAAAATCAGATAGATAAGATTAGAGACTCGGTGGAAGATAGGCAATCCAGGATAGCCTGGCAAACAATAAACGAAGTAAGTAGAAGGAAGAGCACAGCCAAAGCAAAGAAAGAGTAAAACTGTGGGAACAGCATTTCAAAAATCTATTAGGAAACCCACCGGAAATAACAGATGGACCGATCACCAGAATTATTAGTAAGCAATTAGACGTTAAACTAGGTCTTTTCACCAAAGAAGAACTCGACTCAGTTCTCAGAAGAATTAAAAATAGGAAAGCTGCAGGGCTAGACGAGATCCCCCCAGAAGTGTGGAAGACTTGACAATTCAACGATATACTGCTCCGGCAATGCAACGCTGTCTATAGTCAAAATAGGATAGAAAGATGGACGAAGGGATGCATCCTTCCTTTCCCTAAAAAAGGCGACCTTGGACTAGCCAAGAACTACCGAGGGATAACACTTACATCCATAGCAGCCAAAATCTATAATGGCCTACTACGAAACCGCATAGAACCCAAAATAGACAACATCCTTAGGAAAAACCAAAATGGCTTCCGGAGAAATAGATCCACAACTTCACAAATACTGACCATCCGTAGAATCCTTGAAGGCGTTCGGGCAAAAAACCTTCAGGCGACATTACTATTTGTCGACTTTACCAAGGCCTCCGATTCCATACACAGAGGAAAGATAGAGCAAATCCTACTAGCATCCAGCCTACCAAAAGAAACCCTAGCAGCGATAATGATTCTCTACAGAAACACAAAAGTGAAAGTACGTTCACCAAATGGAGACACGGAATACTTCGACATCGTTGCAGGAGAACTACAAGGAGACACACTAGCCCCGTACCTCTTTATCATCTGTCTAGACTATGTGCTTAGGACTTCGATCGACAAAATCAGAGAAAATGGCTTCGAGCTGACTAAGAGAAGAAGCAAAAGGTACCCCACAAAAACAATCACGGACGCCGACTACGCTGATGACCTGGCGTTACTAGCGAATACGCCTAATCAAGCAGGGACACTTCTGCATAGTCTGGAACGAGCCGCAGCTGGTATTGGCCTCCATATCAATGCAAACAAAATTGAATATATGTGTTACAACCAAACGGGCAACATTGCCACACTAGACGGAGCCTCTCTGAAACTAGTAGACAAATTCACCTACCTAGGAAGTAGCATCTCATCAACCGAAAAAGATATCGACACACGACTGACGGAGGCATGGACAGCTATCGATAGGCTCTAGATCATATGGAAATCGGACCTAATCGATAAAATGAAACGCAGTTTCTTTCAGGCAGCGCTAACTAAGCGCCTGGAGAGGAAACTTGACGGAAATTACACAAGAATGTTGAGAGCAGTATTGAACAAGTCCTGGCTACAACACCCCACGAGACACCAACTATACGGACACTTGCCCCCCATCACGAAAACTATACAAGTTAGACGAACCAGACACGCGGGACACTGCTGGAGAAGCAAGGACGAGCTCATAAGTGATGTACTCCAGTGGACCCCCACATATGGATGTGCAAAAGTAGGACGACCAGCACGAACTTACATACAGCAACTATGTGAGGACACAGGATGTAACCTGGAAGACCTGCCGGAGGCGATGAATCATAGGGTGAAGTGGCGAGAGAGGGTCAGGGATATCCGTGCTAGCGGTTCGACATGATGATGATGATGATGATATATATATAAGTATTATTCGGTCCACTTAAACAGGAGTTCGGAGTAATTCCATCAGGACAAAAAAAAATAATGTGACAGTGACATTTAAATTTTCCTGGTAAAGAGTTCAATGTAACTGACATTACAGAGCAATAATTTCTTTAAGAAAAAACAAAAACCGGTCACATTAGGATTATAAATTTATTTCCATCCTGTTATAGTTTTTGATATAAATCAAAAACAGCAAAAAAAAAAAAAAACTCTTCTCAGTATTCTGGTCAATCTCAACAATTCTGTTGTTTAGATAGTCTCCATTCACCCTATTATTTCTATTCCCTGTTCCAATCCTTTGGTGACTGTACTGAGATGGCCAATTGCTAGTGGCATCATTGTATTATTATTGTAATTATTAATTTAAGACTTTTACACCAAGGTTAGCAGCAAGTATCCTCAAATCTCCAGGACTCTTCTTAGTATTCTGGCTGGTGTCAACAATGCTCAAGTTTGAATGGTCTCCACTCGTTCTCTTATTTCCTAGTCGTCTAGTCCCTGTGTACCATATTCATATACACGAATATGGCCATGTGCGAAATGGGTGAAATGGACATCGAACGTTCATAATGATAGAACATATAAAGAACATAGGAATCTCGGAATTCGAAAACACGTAACGTCTTCTTGTTCAGGTACGTGTAGAGAAGAGGAAAATTTCGTATTTTGGTTTGGCGCTCAATTTATTTCAACACTTAATTTCACCCAATCAGGATGACTTATCCTATTCAGCCCGGACCTTCATTTCCGGCTTGCAAACGGGAGAGCGGCCAAACCCACTGTTTTTGGATTTAGACGACGACCATGTACAACATGCCTCCCACAGGCCCAACTTTGTGTCACCCCAAAAATTGGCTATGTCGATCTGAGCGTAAGCCCACTCTCGACACTAGCTCCCATTTCACCGCTGGGCCACATGGAGACAACGCAGACTCTCCCCCAAATACCAGATACAAAACTACACGGTGACTCTAAACACAATCCCTCACACGTCCGACAACACACGCTGCCACCTCAACATCTCGCTACGCCATTTCGACTCCAGCACTTACAAGCCTAAACTCCACGAGTCTTGCAGCACCAAAAGCAAACCATATTCAATGCTGCAAATAAAAACCTTTCTTTGTTGTTTTGTTAAAGAAAAGTTTCGTCATTCATTTGTGTTGCCTAAAAAAATATAGTGTTAGAGAAATTAACAATTTCCCTAAACGTTATATACGAAACCTTTTTATCAACTTTGAGTTGAAGGTTTCGACGTAAGGAGGAGAGACAAAATCTTCTATGCTGTCTTATTCATTTGGCCCCCGTCTCGAGCGCCCCCCCCCCATAGGGCACCAGTTCGCCTCGCGTCTGGGAGCTCCAAAATCTATCCTTCTCGTTTGGCGTCTAGTACCCAACTCTGACTTTCTTCAGATTCTCACACAAACCTCCGCGCGCTTCGGGTGCGTGACGTCACCCGCACCCTATCACTCCGTTTCGTCTTTGACTATTGTGTTATCTGAGTGACATGTCCACTCTGTGCGCCCTCACGCGTTACCACCTGCATCAAGGTTGCACCCAACTAACCCATGCGCCGAGCCGAAATGTTCTCAGCCTCACTAAACTCAAAGGCATGAACCGAAATTCCTCGGCTATTATATAACACCGGTACTAATCCAGTAGTAACTGTACCGAGCGAGCCAGTTATAAATGGTATGACCGTGTTATCGTAGTTATTATCAATTTAAGAGTTTTTCACTCCAGCGTTAACTGATGGGCTTTCACTGGAGTTTGAGTGACAGCAAGTCTCCTCCAATCTCCAGGACTCTTCTCAATATTCTGGCCGATCTTAATAATGCTGTAGTCTGGGTGGTCTTTAATTGTCCTTTCAATCCCAAATCTTCCGGTCCTTTTTCCATTTGTGTAGGAATTGTTTCAAGCGACCCCATTTTAACTGGTAACAACATAACCTTCATGTTCCTGAAGTTTCTGGTCTCTAGCTAGGCCAAAGTATTTATTCCTCTTTTCAATTTCTTTAATTTCACTCTGTGGTCCTCTATTCGTTAGGTTCTCAATTTTTGTTGACTATCTCTATGTCAGATTGTCTGGCCGAGATAAAACTGTCTGTTTGTATCTCAAAATCCCAAAGAATTGTTTGCGCCTCAGGCTTTACGACGGATTCTAGGTCGTACTTATGTCATTTTTTCGTGTTGTCAAATCTAAATATCTTTCACAATTCTCATGGATCCTTTTCCGTACCCTTTCATGTCTAGTCTTAAACTCTTTTTGCACTAATTCGCTGCATTCGCCTATCATATGATAAATCATTTCTTCTCTATTGCCACATAACCTGCACTTTCTATTCTGTTGTGTCTTATATATTTTTGGTTTAACGTAGCTTTATTTTGTATTGCTATTTGAAGAGTTACAGTTTCTCTCATAATTTTTCCCTTTCTTAGATATGTCCAAGTCTTCTTGAGGGAAATTTCACTTCTTTGTCAATTGAAATATCCATACAATTGTTTTTCTTCCCCTTTTTGTTTTCTTGTTATTGTTATTCTTTTGCTCCTTGTTTTGTTTGTGTTGATTCTGTTTGCTGTAAATAGTCTTTCTTTGTCCTTTTTTATGTAGTATTCTATTTGTTCCATCGATGTATCGACGCAATCATCAATTCTGTCGAATCCTCTTCCTCGTTCTTTTCTTGAAACTTACATTTTGTCTATGTCATCGCTGGTAAGTCAGATCTTATTTATCGTCATGAGTTTTCTCACTCCTTGGTCCATTCGTAGAAGTTCTTCCTTCGTTCACCTTAAGAATGGTCCCGATCATCTTAAGCGGATAATATACCAAGTCTTTATCTCTTTGTTGAGGTTTACACTCTATAGTTTGTTTTCGAGTTGTTTTCTTTTTCACCTGGCGTACACTTAAATTTTTCTTTCATATCTGCTTGTTTGATTTTGTCCGCTTCTAATATTCCCGAATACTTATAAGTTTATTTTCTGAGTTTTACTTGATTTGGTATTTCTATTCCTTCCATCATTTGTCGTTTTCTGCTTCTCATCATTAGCATGTAATCCCTGGTCGAGTCATACCCAAGACTTAAAAATGGTATTTGATGCTGCCTTGCTTAACACTCAGCATTATAAGGTAAGGATCAAGGATAAAGTCGAGCAATCCAAGGAATGGAATAATGCCCTTCCCTACACCACGGTGGAGTAGCTATTGAAAAAGGAGCCTTTGGGACACCCTTGAATAAGGCCAACAACTTTTTTTTTTTAAAGTCCAAATTCCATCTTTATATCTTCACTGTATTAAAGTTTCCAATTATTTTTTATTTTTGCCTAAAAGCATATTTTTTTACACCTAGAGAATTTTTCCCATCAGCTAACGCTGATGGTCGGTCTTTGGAGTCTCAGTGACAACTAATCTACTTCATTCTCCAGGACACTTCTCAGTATTTTGGCCGATCTCACCAATGCTGTAGATTGGACGGTCTCAACTCGTCCTCTTATTTCTAAGTCGTCTAGTCCTTTTACAAATCCTTTAGTGAATGCACCATGAGCGTTACTTACAATTGGTATAACCGTCACTTTCATGTTCCACAGTTTTTTCAATTCCCTAGTAAGGTTGAGGTACTTATCTCTCTTTACACTGTGGTCAGCCGGAACAGAGAATTCCACAATTCTGCGAGTTCTCTTTCTTTTATTTCTTTTTTGCTGATTATAAGGTCCAGTTGTCTGGACTTGATTAGGTAATCCGTTTCTATATTAAAGTCCTATAGGAATTTGTGCGTTGCATTCTCCAGGATGGATCCTGGGTTGGGCATATACCATTTGGTCATTTGGTCATATTTAAGTTTCTTACACAGTTCCTCTCTATCACCACATAACCTACTTCTGCTGTTTTGTTGCGTTTTATCTATTCTTGCTTTGATAAGGTTCATCCTCATAACGTTGTTTTGTGCTGCTATTAGAAGAGACTCAGTTTCTTTCTTAGGGTTTCCTTTTATAATGGTTATTTACTCATTTCGAGTTTTTCACCTCACCTCAGCTTTAGCTGAAGTTCTTTCACTGGAGTTTCCTCAACTGCAAGTTTCCTCAACTCTCCGGGACTTTTCTCAGTATTCTGGCAGTTCTACATAATATTGTTGTTTGGCTGGTCTTCATTCCTTCTCTTGCCTCCAAGTCCTCAAGTCTCATTGTTAATCCTTTGGTAACTGTACCAAAAGCACCAATCACAATTGGTATAATTGTCACCTTCATTCATGTTCCATTTTTTTTTCAATTCTCTAGCAAGGCCCAGGTACTTATCTTTCTTTTCACAATTTTTCAGTTTTATTCTGTGATCAGACGGCACAGCAAAGTCCATAATTTTGCAAGTTCTCTTTTTTTTTCTCTTGATTATTGTAATGTCTAGTCTCTTGGCCGAGATTAAGTGATCCGTTTGTATGCCAAAGCCCCATAGGAGTTTATGTATGTCACTTTTTTAGGACAGATGCTGGGTTGTGCATGTACCATTCATTCGAATGGTCAAATATAAATTTTTTGCACATATCCAAGTGGAACCCCTTTCCCAACTATTATTATCATTATTATTATTCACTCATTAGAGCTTTTCAGATCAGCGTTAGCCGATGGTTTTTCACTGGAGTCTGAGTGACAGCAAGTCTCCTCAAGTCTCCAGGACTCTTCTTAGTATTCTGGCCGTTCTCAATAATGCTGTCGTTTGGATGGTTTCCACCCGTCCGTCAACGTCCAAGTCCTCCAGTCCCTTTAGTAATCATTTAGTTACTGTTCCAAACCCACCAATTACAATTGGTATAATTGTCACCTGCATGTTCCACAGTTTTTTCAATTCCCTAGCAAGGGTGAGGTACTTATCCTTCTTTTCACATTCTTTCAGTTTTTTTCTGTGGTCAGCCGGGACAGCAAAGTCGACTATTTTGCAAGTTCTCTTTTTTTGTTGATTATTATTAAGTTTGGTCTTTTGGCCGGGATTAGGTGATCCGTTTGTATGTTAAAGTCCCATAGGAGTTTATGAGTGGCATTTTCTAGGACAGGTGCTGGGTTGTGCATATAACATTATTATTATTATTATTATTATTATTATTATTATTATTATTATTATTTTAGAAAAATAGATGCACTTTTGTGTATGTTAAATAAATTTCCATAATATGCTGCTTTTGTTAACGGAGAAGAAGAACAACAACTCTGGTATGAAATAAAGAATCTGCTTCTTTATTTGCTTTGTTTTTTTACGTATGCGAGATTAAGTGTGAGTCGTAGATGGTTGAAAAGCACACAGTGTGGTTTTCTGTGAAACTTCACTGCTTTTCAACTTCGTTCTCCTTGTTAATTTATATAATTTTCCGAGGCCCACGCAATCCTCGTGGTCACTCCTCTCACCTACGCCTTACAGACAGACACCTCTCCTCTCTAGCATTCCAACCACGCAACCTACACGGCACTTCCCCCGAGAAAACACCTGCGTAACGTTTACTTGAGGAAACCGGTGTACTTCCGGATATTTTCTGCCTTCAGTGTCCGACTCTTCAAGCATGTCAGCTACAAATTTACGCAATATTTTTGCTGAAGCATCTGCTGTTATATAATTGCAGAAGGATTTTTAAAAAAATATTATCATTTTTCGTTTTGTATATCTTATCTTTCGGTTTAGTTAGGCTTAGAACCTTTCGGCTTTGTGCATGGGTAGGTGCAGACATTAACACAAGTGTTTACGCGCGCACAGGGAGGATGTGATAATCACAGATGTCAAAATAAAAAAAAAACAGAAAGGAAATGGACTGGGGATGTGAATGACCACATGCCCGGAAGCGATGGGCGGGATTTTTAGTGATTTTGAAAAAGCGGTGAGTTGAGAATTGAACCTAGACGGGTGCAGTTGGGTCTAAGGAGTGCGCACGCCCGTTGGTTGGGTCAGTGAGTTGAAAGTTGACGCTGGACGACCAGTCAGCATAGAAAAATTGTGTCTCTCTCTCTTCGTGTCGAAAAACCTAAACTTAAAGAAGGTAATAAAAGTTTCGTACCTGAACCAAGAGAGTCGTCAGTGTTTCGCGTGTTTTTCGGATTCCTATGCGTATGAACATTCTATGAACATTATGAACGTTTTATACACCCGTATGTTTTACATATTCGCATTTTGAATATGTTACACTGCGTCCTGTTTACTTTTTGTGAACCACTCCATTTACACGAAATGCCAAAACGGTCTTCAAGTTAATATTCACCATGGCTTTTATTTACATTCGATGTCAATATTTTACACTATTTTTTTCATTTACACTCTGATTATAAGATTAGCTAATTTTAAGGATAAAATTTTCAAGATTTAGAAGATATTTCATTTTTTAAATAATTTTACCATCCAAATGCGTACTGGTTAAAGAATCTTTAAATAATAAAATTTGAAGATTCAGTAAATAAACAAGTCTTCTTTTAGAAAAAATAATTTTCCATCCCGTTTGGAAGATTTTTTGTAAGAAAATTTGAAGACTTAAAAAAAGAGAAAAAAGAATTAAAGATTTTTTCCTTCTGTGCGTCTCTTTCTTTTTTTTTTTGTTTCCTTTTTTTCTTGGAGAGAGTGGACGAGAAATTAATTAAAATCTAAAATTCATTTTCCTCGAAAATCATTTGTTCCGACTTTAAAATTAATATTTCGTATAAAAATTCGATTTTCAAAAAAAATGTTCGACGTGATAAGTTTTGAATTTTGTATAATTATTCAAAAACAGAAAGTAACAGATCGGAAAAAATGATTAGAAGTTTGCATAGGACATTGCTTTCAGAAGTGGATTTTGTTGTAAGAGTACAATAAAAATTAAAACAACTGTCAATAACAGATAGATAGATAGAAAGATATGAAAAGACTCTGATTGCTAACTAGCCAGAAAGTAGCATAGATATACACAAACAGACTAACGGAGATATATAAGAAAAACTGAGATAGATAGATAGATAGATATGAAAAGACTCAGAGTGAACTCAATATATATATATATATATATATATATATTGAGTTCAATATAGTAAAATCTATCTATCCATCTATCTCTATCTATATATATACACAAACATACATAGATATATGTGTATATATTCACTAACAAAACTATTAGGGAAAAAGTTACCAGTAAATTTAAAACCACACTACCGCACATACACAAACAAAAAAATCCATAAGACACACATTCACACACACACACAGAGGAAAAATAACTGTTTGTGAAATCCAAAATCACTCCAACAAACACACATACACACACACACACACACACACACACACATAAGTATCAAGGATGGGTAAAGCAGACGAAGGTAAACACACTCTTAGAAAAAGAGAGGAAAACCTCTATATAAATCCATAACCAACGGAAAAACATTCAGACTGCAAACACGAGTGAGTTCAAATTTCACTGCGTACCTCATTAACAAGACCTTGTTCAATATATGTTCTCTGACGAAAGCAACAAGCTGGAAACATACACCAATGTAAGAACAAAATAAAAAATAAATAGATAAATTCCAAAAATACAAATCTCTCCGTAAACGTACCTATTTTAAACCACACACACACACACACACACACACACACACACACACATATATATATATATATATATATATATTCATTTATATGACCCTGTGTGTGTGTGTGTTTGTTTGTGTGTGTATGTGTGTGTGTACACGCATACTCACATATGCGCTCGAATGCACTCACGCACACCCATAAATTTAGAGAGAGAGAGAGAGAGAGAGAGAGAGAGAGAGAGATTAAAACATATATATATATATATATATATATAGAGAGAGAGAGAGAAGTTGAGACAGACAGACAGACAGACAGACATTTAGAAAAACTAAGATAGATAGATAGATTGATAGATAGATTATTTTGCGATGTGTTTATAAAAGAAATGAATATAACAGGATGAAAGCTGACGTTTAAGGATGTTTATTTTGTTTTAAACTATTTTTCTTTTTTCATGTCAACCAAACATCAAACAATTTAAACTTTCTCTGCAAAGAGATTCTTAAGTCTTAAATTTTTTTCACTGATTGCACCACGTCTGTCCTATTTTCATCGTGGCATTGGGGCGAAGCATCTCTGATGGAATCTTTCAAGAAGATTAGCTTATTAGATAAGCTGAGAAAAAACTCGTCAAAATTGTCGTATCGTTTAAATGATAAATATTAATTTATCTATCTTAAGGAACATTGTTTTTTATTTATAGCAGTCTTTGGAAATTTCTTCATTTTCTGAACACAAAACTACATTCAATCCTTTCGCAACCTCTCTCTCTCTCTCTCTTCATATATATATATATATATATATATATATATATATATATATATATATATATATATATCGTCCTTTCTATGTGCGTGTGCATGCAACTGTTCCAAAAGAGGAAGCATTTAACATCATGTAAGATTGCATCAATATATATATATATATATATATATATATATAGGAGGATCATTAAATAAGTTTCCAGACTTTTTTCCTATTGGCACTTTTATTGATAGTACACACATGAAACTCTAGTCCTCTTCGAAGAAATCTTCTCCGGCTGCAATGCACTTGTTGTACCGTTCCAACAACCTCTAGAAGGCCCCATGGAAGTTCCCTTAGCAGAGCGTGTCAATGACCTTCGTCACTGCCTCTTTTATCTCCTCAATTGTCTCATAATGACAGCCTCTGAGCTTAGGGAATAACCAAAAGAGAGGGAGCAAGGTCTGGACTATAGGGAGGCTGAGGAGCTGTCTTGATGCCCATCTTTGTCAAATAGTCTGTGACAAAGATGAAGTTGTGGACTGGTGCATTGTCCGGGTGAAAATGCCACTGACCCGATTTGAAGAGTGCTGTCCTCTATCGACGGAATCTCTTGCTGAACTCCCTTAAAACCTCAACATAGTAACCCTAACCCTAACCCTTTGGCCAATCAACTCTGGTGTTCTGACTTCTTTACTCCTCCCACATCTCTCATCATCCCTCACAGACTCCCTGCCTTCCTTGAATCTCTTATGCCACTCAAAAGCTGATACTCGATCGATGCAAGATGGTCCAAATGTAGTCTTACGCATTCCATCCGTTTTTCTGGCTTTTTTCCAAGTTTAAAACAGAATTTTATTGTATATCATTCTTCTGAAGTGTCCTCATATCCAGATTACATTTTTGAAATTCAGCAGCTGTGACAACCAGGCTTTAGTTGAGTGTATTCCAATTCCTGCTGTAGTAGTTCATTTGAACCTGAAATCATAAAAGTTGGACAGTAATCTCATAAGATGTATAGAATTAACATACTGAATTTTCAAGAGTCAACGACAATTTTAAATGCCTATACAAAAAAGTCTGGAAACTTATTGAATGCACCACGTATATATGAAGAAAGTAGAAAAGCAGAATAATCCAAATTAGCTGAATTTGTTTTTATGTAAAGCCAACTTTAAATGTTTCAGTTTTTATAACCATAATTAGGACTTTGATATCATGAGAATTATTCAGACAGTGAAGAATGCTTGTCGACATAAGAGGAGCAAATAACATGTATTTAACAAAAAAGTTATAAACGGGGATTTAGCGTTCTTAATTTAAAAAAATTAAGTATGTGTTTGTCACGTGGAATGATGTTTGAAAATTTTGGATTTTTAAGAGCTTAAAAAAGTTCTCCTGTTTTTAGAGAAATATCCAGAGATAGGTAAGTTTTTATATTTACAGATCGTTTTGAAATCATCCATCTTAGATATCGTGTATGAATGTATTTGGTATTTGTTTTACCAAAAGAACAGAATGGAAATAAATATCTTTTTCGTTATATACATTTTATTAGCTCCTATTAGCTCGACCATCATCCATCACTGTCTAAATAATTCTCAAGATATCAACGTCCTGAAGAATGTTATTAAAACCGAAACGTTTAACGTTGGTTTTATATTAAAATAAATCCATCTAATTTGGATTATTCTGATTCCTACTTCCTTCATACTGTCGGATTCAGATCCATATTTACACACACACACACACACACACACACACACACACACATACATACATATATATATATATATATATATATATATATATATATAGTTTGCTATATTCATAAATAAAGGTGGGTAATATCAATGAAAGATCATGGATCCCTTAGTTTAGTGCAAATAGAGAGACAATTGTGATAAGGCAGTTTTCCGTCTATGAGATCAATAGAATTATATAATTAGCAGGGGTTAGGTATTCCTTTACACTATTGAATGATGTAAAAAGTAAGTTCAAGAGAAGAACGCTAATATTTATAGTCTATGTTTTTTTTCGTGGCTTTATTGCATTTACTTATTGACTTATTAATTTCCTTGCTCTATTATACATATGCATATGTGTATGTGTTTGTGTTGTATATATATATATATATATATATATATATATATATATATATATATATATATATATATTTGTAAGTATATACATATATTCATGTGTGTTTGTGTGTATGTTCCTTTGTGTGTATTTCGAAAGCAGTCATGTGTATACATTTATGCACATATGGTATTCGTTATAAATTATATCATATCGTAAATATATCCTTAAAAAATGTCGTCATGTAATCTTAGAAAAACTATCACGTGATTGTTCAAATACATACGACGAGTAGGTTATGAGAGTTAATGCTCGTAAAGTCAACAGAAAAAATGATAAAAATTATTCGATCTATTAAATCACGTTATACTGTAACAGCAATGAAAGAAGACCCCATAGAGACTCTGCTGAAAGACAAGCAACAATTGATCACATTCCATAAGAGTACCTTAGTCAGCCAATGAACTTTTTAAACGACCCACGAATTTATTTACCAAAACCATTCACCACTGGTATGGTGTAGCAAAATTATTTTTAAGTGGAGTAAGGCTAGTTTGAATTTAAACTCTTTTCTTCTATACTGGTTCCCTAAGCAAAGTTATACAGCTTAGTCTGTGCTCTTATTCCCCAACTGCAACTTCGTAGTAGAACAAATAAATTCATGCTTTTTCAAGTTCAAAGTGAAATGCAGTCTCGTTCATTATTTGAATCCGACTTGACATTTTTAACTTATATTACGCTAACCGTTACTCTAAAGCGACCAGAAAGGTTAATGTAGCAAAAATGGAATTAAAACTTGTGAATTGTTGATAAGATCAATTAATAGAAAAAATTGCCGGATCATCGTCAGTGCTTTATGCGATTGCTTGCTTATTGATGCAGTTCGTATAAGTGTCACTTGTCGTCAGAACTAATAACAAGAGAATTTTTAATAAATTCTTGAAATTTCTAGAAATGGCAGAGAAGGAAAAAAATCTATAATTCAAGCTAATACTGCTTTTAAAAAAATCTGTGATATATCAAAATGAAACCCATTAGGCGTTATTTCACTGGATAAGTTGCAATTGAAATAAATCCAGGACAATTCTCATTGCCCTCTCTGTATTCCTTTTCCTATAAGGCAAACCCAAATCCGATTTACAGAGAACTCGCCAGAACCGCTTCTGAAAGGGGAAATTCCAAGACACCTTGAGTTGTTAGCACAAGAGGTGACTTACTTGTGAAGTTGAAATACCAGTTGAAATCATTTGAACAAGTCTTGAGCTGAAAGAAGAGCCGATTGTAGGCTTGACAGCTTTGTTCTCTGTCAAGACTATTCCCGACTATTCCTGTAGATTTAATTCGTTGGCGTAAGGCAGTTTACTCAGGGATCTGATCAATCATTAAACTGGCTCAAAAATAAGCTAAAGAATGTAATATATTAACGTGACCTACGGGTGTGAATACGACGGATGTTGTTAACAGATAGATTGATAAGACCGGTGTGATCATCGAAATGTCATCATGTCCACAGGTGCTGTGTATCAGAGGATGTTGAGACAGCTGCATCAACTCAAGGATAATATCAACAAGGTGATTTCCGAAATGTCACCATGCCCACAGGTGCTGTGAATATAGTGGATGTTGAAAACAGGTGCATCCAGTCAAAGATATCGGAATATCACCTGAATTGTGGGCGTGGTTGAATTCGGTGACAATGGCAGATGCGTACGCCCACAGAACCGGGCATGGGCAAGAAGCCAATGGAAAGCAGATAACATAACCAATGGAAAGCAAAGAAGTGTGACGTGGGCGTAATCATAGTTAACGAACAAGAGGAATTGCTGCAGGTCACATGAGAGTTGTAGACTATGTAAGTTCCCGAATTTCGGCTAAAGTCAGTTGTTCACTGGCTCTTCCGTCTCCCGACAGCTCCTTCGTGTGCGCGAACTCTCTGCGATTGCTTTTGCGTTAACTAGAAAGTACTGACATTACTACTGTGCTTGGTTCATTACACCGAAAAGGTAACTGTATAGAATCTGCAAAATATTTCTACCGCACCCTGTTCTTGCTTTGTCAGTAAAGATTTTCCTGAGCATGAACATAAAGCAAATTTACAATATTTTCATATTTGTTTAAGTCATTCATGAGAACCCCCAGATCTATGACTTGGTCAGTCCACTCTCTAGTATATATATTGTCATCCACAGACAGACTGTTTTGTTGTATCACAACTCTTCAGTGTGCCTAGACACGTAGAACGCTTGAAGCTGGGATCGAAACCAGTTCGAATTTACGTTAGACTTAGTATCATACTGTTCAATCAACAAGCGAACCACGTCAGCTAAGGAATTATAAAGCATTATTTTGTAGCTCTTGTTTGTATACATTTTTCAAGAAAAAGATAAAGGCAAATGTAAATAGATCAATCCCATCAATTAACCACTCGCACGTTACTCAAAAACTGCGTATAACAATAATAATAAACTTTCTCTATTTTTGTGGAACTAGTTCTGAAGATCTGGTAGTGCGGAATAATAACTACAGTTCTTTTAGTAACTGGTTGAGTCTTAGCCACTGTAATAAATGCTCTTATTATTCCATTAATAGGTCAAACATATATATACGAAAAGCATTAGTATTATGAAAAAATACTTGAAAAAATATAACTATATGCAAATTATGTGAATTAGAAATATATTTTCAATTAATGATTATTATTATTATTATTATTATTATTATTATTATTATTATTATTATTATTTCAAACTATAAAATGGCTGACTAAAAATAATGAGCTCAGCCAGAAGGGTTCACCAACTAAACCAAAAACTGACTAACGACATATGTATTTTTCTGATTTTATATCATTGTCCTTCTATATATATATATATATATATATATATATGAAAAACATGTGCATATAGAACACACACACACACCTTTATATATATATATATATATATATTTCAAGATCAGATAGGTAGAAAATTGTCAGCATAAACGTATATAATTGTAATGTGGTGCCAGATTGTTACATGTGTCATCATAAGCTAACAACGTAATTGACACGTGACTTGTGTTGTGAATAGTTTTATTTTATATCAATAAGGTACTAAAAGCTTTCGAAATCTAGAGGGAAATAACCGTGAAAAATCTATATATATATATATATATATATATATAGCTTTTTCCATAATATACATATATTGTTTTGTGAGAGTCCACGTAGTGCAGCCATATAGCAGTATCGATGTGACCGCTGCCTGGAAAAAACTGCGTTTCATTTTATCGGTTTGGTCTGATTTCCATATAATCGATAGCCTATTGATAGCTGTCCATGTTTTCGTTAACCTCGTGTCGATGTCCTTTTCGGTTGATGCGACGCTGCTTCCTAGGTAAGTGAATTTGTCTACTAGTTTAAGAGGGGTTCCGTCTAGAGTGGAGATGTCCCCCGTTTGATTATAGCACATATATTACGTTTTGTGTGCATTGACATAGAGGTAATAGCTATCGAAGAGGAGCCTTCTAGTCACCCTTGACTAAAGTCGCCAACTTTACTTACGTTTTATTGCTGTTGGTGCTGGTGCTGGAGCTAGTTCTGCTGTTCTTGCTGCTGCTGCTGCTGCTGCTGCTGCTGCTGCTGCTTGGTTAAATGAATCTGTAAATATAGGTTGACTATACAGCTAGAGCGAAGGTCCATGTTACAGATAATCTCCTAATCCTTGTCAGAGAGCTGGAAAGTGATATTTTGATCCCTAGCAGAATTCAAATATGCTTTATTGAACCTTAAAAAATTACAGGTAATGAAATTTTGATACTTATTGTGTACAGATACCTCACAGACCTTTGAGAGAAGAGTAGAACAATAGCATTTTGGCCCTTAACATTGTGCACAAACCTTCTACTGATCCTAGGCAAAAGTACTAAAGAATAACATATTGATCCAAGAGAATATGCACTAATAGTCCAGTGATCTTTTCAAGGACGGCCAGGGCAGGGCATTTTGATATTAGAGAATGTACCCAGATACTTCACTGAATCATTCGTAGAACAACAGTGGAATGACATATTGATCCGAGGTACAGTTCACAGATACTCCAGGGGAACAACTTTTTTTTTAATTTTAGACATTATGCGCAGATACTCAGCTGATCCTTGTCAGAAGGGCCAAGGCATGCGGTTTCTATCCAAGGGTGTGTGCACAGATCCCCTCCTGAGTAGACGGGCTGCCGAGTAACATTTTGTCCTTAGCAAAGCACACTGATCATCTTTTGATATTTTAAAGAAAGACCGAGGAGTGATATTTTGATCCTAAGCACTGTGCACAGATATTTCACTGATCCTTAGCAGAAAGGCCAGCGAATGATATTTTGATCATGGGCTGAGTGCACGGATCATTAATAGAAGAACCAAGGAGTTACATTTTAGTCCTAAGCAAAGTGCACAGACACTTCTCTGATCTCAGGTAGAAAGGCCGAGGAGTAACAGTTTTGTTCTAGGCAGTGCACAGATACTACACAGGTCATATGTTGAAGGGCTGGGAAATTACATTTAGGCCTTAGGAATAGGGTACCGATATTCTCCTAATTCTTGAGAAAAGGGCAGGAAAATGACATGGGAGATTTAATGTTTGTGAGCCATTTTTCGTCTATTTCAATCCTCTTCCTTCTATTTTCTTTTATTGCTCTCTTTTATCTTTCCACTGCCCACCCAAGCAGGGGTACTACACACATTGGGTGCAATTGCAAGATTCTCATAAGTTAGATAAGATTTTCCTAAACTAGTTTTGGCAACGTTAAACTTTTAAAAAAAAATTTAATGTAAAATCCATTGTACCGAAAACTAAAGAAAAAATATTCCAAATCCACGTTATTTAATTTGATATATCAACTTCGAATCTCGTGCACACGGCCTGATTTTAACTGGTGAAATCTTGCTCGCCATTTTTATCAAGTCGGCTAGCAGGTGGCAGTACTCCGATTAAATTCTTTTTAAGCGTTCCTCGTAACACTTTTATCAGTTTTACAAGCAAATACTTCTTTAAGATAGAAGTAAAGCTTTCCGCTTGTGCACGTTAGAAGTCGCTGTCGAGCCCCCGACCTTTCTTTTTATCAGAGTAATTGCCTCTGGTCTGTGCGAAATGGAATTGGATTTTGCTGCGTTACGGGAATTCTGATAAATGATATTTACTAGGGTCGTCTACAAGGCGAGTTTTTGTCAATGGCTACTCGCCGCATACAAAAGTACTGGTCTATATCGAAGATCATAAAGCCAACGTTATAGCAAATAGCGTTTTCTGATATCAAAACTAGAATGACTAAAAACATAAAATTGGACATTTTTTTTTGTTCTTATCAGTAATTGAGCATAGCGAGACGAGAGGCAAATTAGAAGCCCTGCTGCAAGTGTAACGTTAGTGATAAGCCAAAGATTGAATGTAAGGTGAATATTTCAAGATATGGACATTTGCCTGGGAAAATATTTGAAGAACATTCAGCAAAGCCGGTGCTACTTTTAGAACTTCGAATATAGGAGATCTTATAAAAGAATTTTTGGGACACGAGTTTCCTTGTGCTGTGAAAGATTCGCAATTAAAGTGATAATAGTCAATTTGCTTGGTTGGATGGTTGATTGGTTGGTTGGGTTTTATGACATATCAACCATTATAAATTATCTAATGACAAATAAATTTTATACATATAAACAGTTCTATTTCAATCAATTCAGATTAGCATAATTTCACAGTTTTAATGTCAAAGCTGTTCTAGTACAAACAATTCAGTTTAGAATAAGCACAGTTTTTGTTTGCATACAGTTAAAGGTTAAAACAGTAATATTTCAAATAATTCAGTTTAGCATACGAACACAGCTTATTTCTATTTGACCGATAGATAGGACACTATAAGGCGTTACCACTCTGGACCAGAGTGGACCTGAGAGTAATGAAGGGATATTCCGCATTCTTCAAATCTCCAGTTTTTCTAGAACATCACCAGCAGATTGTTTAGTGTCATATGCAGACACTCATTGGAGGAGTTTTACCCAACTGCAGAGAAGCAGTTGGTGTATTATACAGCTCCAGCTGACTGAGCCTTATTCAATTTGATCATGAATTGCTCTCCTAGGTAGACCACTAAGCTGCCTCTTATAGGGAGGTTCGTGTTCTGAGGAGTGGGGAGTACTTATTCCTTGCCATTGTACCGGAGTGCTAGTAATAATTTACTACGCTTTTAAATGTGGCACAAAGCCGTATGAGGCATCAATGTGACTCGAACTCACTCTTGAAGGCTTGTAAGTGTAGCTTTACACCATCACACCATCCGAGGCGCCCGTTCGGATTGGTAGTACATGTCGGGGTCATATCTATTGGTCAAATAAGGGCAGTTTGAAATTAATTCGTAATCGATGGGACCTTGAGAGAAAAACATAATTTAAGAATCAACAAAGAAAAAAATGTATGTATTAACCTACAATGAACGTGATTCCCTAACTTCTTGATATAAAAAAAAACATTTAGGCTGTTTAACATGCCGTTAAAATCAATCAATTAATTATCTAATTAATCTTCTTCCAAGGAATATTTTAAATGGATCTATAGAACTGTTGCAATTTATGAAAACTAGTGTAAAAAGTTTTTAGTGCTGATTGTAAACAAATCGAAATATTACATATTTTATCGGAAAAATATAAATAAGCCCATAAAATGATCCGATTTTTAATGAGAAAACTCTTTATTTTTGTAAAGATTTGTTTTATCATTATGAGGTTCATGTAATATTTTTCCATAAATTATACAGAGACATTTTCCTGCCTTATAAATCGGAAAAAAATCATTAATCCTGATAAACGGTTGTTAGCTTGAATTAAGGGATCTCGATCAGTTATTTATTTGATATTTTTCAACGTTGGGAAAATATGTAAAGTTAATAATTTCATTAACTAGATTATAGTATGTGACAACACAAAGGTCAATATTTGCGCGTGCTGGGCGACTAAATGGAGTTCTCCCTTGTGTTTGTGTTTGTGTTTGAGGAACTCTCTCTCTCTCTCTCTCTCTCTCTCTCGTCACCGATTCTTTTTTGGTCAAGCGACAAGGTGAAACAGGGAATCAGCCTCTTGCATGAACTGACTTCAGAAGTGATAGACATTGTCAGTGTGACGTAATTGACTAGTCTCACCACTACAACACATTTCAACCGGCCGTTGCACGTCGGCACGGATTTGGTCGGGTGTGTCAAGTCTCTGGCGGTGGTTACTTGGGTGAGACTGCCTATTGTGGGTGCCTGGGAGGCCCAGATTTCACGTTACGCAGCCGACACTCTTTGCGTCTCAGAGAGCTGTCTTCCCATGTTATAAACTTTTTAGGAGAATGCCGACGGGACCCGAAGCATTTTTGAAGGCGTGTCTAGGTACAGCCCTGCACCCTGACCCACCTTAAAAATTCTTTTTGCCACACTGTTCCAGTTGATGGGACGTGTAACAAATACCGATGTAATCACTGCACTTCGTAGCGTCGAGCACATGTGAGTCCTCCTTCGTTATCTTCCAGACCTGAAAAAGTGTAAGTGACCTCCACCGTTTACTCTATCGACTTGTATTCATGTTCCTTGAACATATTGTGACATTTTATAGCTTAGGACGGGAACTCAATTCTATCCTTGTATGTTGTATTACATGTTGTATATTGTTAATTAACTAGTTGTCTGAAATTTTTAGACGAAAGTTGATGAATCTGGCAGATAATGTCTCCATTTTTATGTATGTCCGAAACATTATATTTTCCAGCAACATTAAGAATATATGATATCATATATTAACTTGGCTACTTTATTAACACATCAACCTCTGTGGGTTATTTGCTGCCAAACCATTTTGGTAGAAGAAGACAAGTGGTACTATTCAATCCATATCTGCGGGAATAAGGAGCTCCTTTACATTTTCCACTGGTATTTGTCAAAAAGCGAACGCAATGGCTCGACTGAAGATCGAACCCATTTACTACGATGTAACAGGCCAGCACGTTAGCCTCTACAACCACAGCTACTGCATCTGTCTATCTTTAAAATTTTAACTAAACAAATAAATGAATGAACAAAACGAAATATGTCTTGTGGCAATGAAACCCCTAGTTCTTTTATTGCGGCCATTTCGGTGTGCACTCGATAGAAAGGATTTGTAATAACCTTTGTTTTCTATTGATATTTCCACAGTTTCTATCCTTATGTACTTTGATAATCAGAAGATCCTTCAGTGAATGAAGCTCCTTCACTATTCATTCAATCGAGTGGTTATAATCAGCAGAATATGCAAAAGCAGTCACTTAAGATGCTAAAGGAGATTTAGATATTCTGTTGTTTCTTTGATTTCTATGATATTGGAACTATTTTCTTGTTTTCAGACAAGAAGACAATGTTTTTTGCCTTGAGATGAACCATTCAATTCTATTAGGAAGCATCGAAACCTTACAATAAACAATGATTTTCATTGACTTTGGATCACCAAGGTTTGGAAACAATCTTCTGTGGCTTTGATTTCAGTTTTGTTCCCTTCTATTATACTTTGAAATGTTGCCTCATTTCCATAATTGGTCTCTTGAAAACTCTTAAAGACACGTCACGTCTCGTTTGGAAAGATGCCCATAATATTTGTCCACAATCTGACCTTAATTTTTTCGTTTCTTTTCCTGTCAACTTGTCATAAATTTGTTTCTTTCAAGGATTATTAATCTAAATTTCTTCACGTTCATCGATGTATGCTTGTTATTCAATACATATGTCGCGACAATTTTTTTCAATGTTAAGACCAATATACGTAAACTTTCTATTTTGTTTCTTGCTGATTTTACATTCAACGTTAGTCCTATCTATACATTACACCATGAAGTATTTTGATATAATGCACGCCGACCCGGTCAGTGCTGGGCACAACTGCTAAAATAGAGATAGATATATCATTCTTGACATGATTAACTTGAATTTGTTTTGGAAAAGAAGATAAATCATAACAGATATATTACCCGTGAAATAATATAAACCGTAATTAATTGAACTGGTAATAAAAATGCCATCATGTGTGAAAACACGATCCAAATTTTTACTGGTAGGTTGGTTTGTTGGGTTTTATGGCATATCAACCTTTGTATGTTATTCAACGCCAAATCCATTTTTATGTAAATAATCAGTTCTATTTAAAAAAAAAAAAACTCAGTTTAGCAAAAGTACACAGTTTAATTGTTAAAAACATTTCTATTTCAAACTATTCAAGCAGTTATATATAACAATTCAGTTTAGTGTAAGTACAGTTTCAATGTCAAAAACAGACCAATTTCAAATAATTCAGTTTCGCATAAGCACACAGTTTAAATGTAAGTACGGTTTAATTGTCAAAAACATTTCTATTTCAAGCTTATCAGTTTAATCAATTCAGTTTAGCATAAATATTAGTTCTATCTAACCCATTGGTAGGGCCCTATCAGGTACTACCACGCCGGGCCAGAGTGGACCTGGGAGCAATGGCAATGAAGGAATGCTCCGTATTCCCCAAGGCCCCAGCATTACTGGGACCTCACCATCAGACTGTTTAGTGTCATATCCAGGATACTCGTTTGGGAGGGGGGTATTACAGTCAGTGTATTCTACATCCCCAGCCGACTGAATAACCAAGCTTTTGCGTTTATACAGAACTTTCAAGAAAATTATCACGTAATTTGTTTAAATAAACAGATAGTATCATTAGTCCTCTCTGTCGGTGATGCTTAGAATACACTTCCCTATGCAGTGGTTAGAGTGTTAAGTAAAGAGACTCCTGTGTATAATACTAAAGGTCATCCGATAGTTATGTCATACTTATGAAGATGTGCAGAGTGTAATTCACTCTTTTTATTGCCATTAAACCCAGGTCCACACTAAACCAGAATTGGTCAAATAGACCTCCAGCACATTCGACTGGGACTGTAGAATACTCTGATTGCATCTCTGTAGAGGGGTAAGACACCCCCAACGGGTGCCTTGGATATGACATTAAACAATCTGGTGATGAGGTTTCGGGGAATGCGGAGTACTCCTTCATTGCCCTCGCTCCCAGGTTTACTCTGTCCCGCAGTGGTAGCAACTGATAAGGTCCCTTTATGGATGAAAAAGAAACCTTTGACATTTAAACTGAGAACAAGCAAATGATTTATGCCAAACTGAACTGTTTCAAATTGAACCGTTTGATTATGTAACTGTTTGATCATTTAACTCTTAATTGTTAGTCATACATGGAAATACTTGGAACTATTTAACGTTGCTGACTAATGATTACAAATCATATATATTTCATATATATGTATAAACTGGGTTTGGCATGAGACAATTTACAATGGTTGATTAGCCATAAATCCAAACCAACCCAAACCAAATAGATCGGTTTAAAAATGTTTGCATTAGGTAGGGATATTTGAAACCAAATAATCATGTACAAAAAATTAGTATTAGATAGAAATATTTAAAACAATATAACTGTTTGCATGCAAATAAGTAGTAGGAGTTGTTGTAGAAGGAGTAGGACTTCTAGCGATTTTTTCATACCATTTCATACTATTTACCAACCCCTCCGCTCAGGCAGGATATGACACAAGGTCAATTCTTAAGCGGAGTTTAACAGGTTTCAATTCAGAGCTTTTCGTTCTCCTAGACTAGTTGCCTTACCAAGGCTGAAGAACCTAGTCTGCCCTACTATTTACCCATTATAGAATAATTGGATTCATAACTTTCCCAAGGGTATTAGTGCTATGTGAAATGTAATCAGCCTCGTCCATGATGTGAACTCGTGTCACCGTGTCCATTTCCTACAACGACAACCATTACACCACGGGCACCTTCTATATTTACCCAACCCCTCCGCTCGGGCAGGATATAAGCGGAGTTTAACAGGTTTGAATTCAGAGTTTTCTTTCTCCTAGACTAGTTGCCTTACCAAGGCTGAAGAACCTAGTCTGTTCTACTATTTACCCTATTTCTAAATTTTCCATTCTCTTTTTTTTAATTTTTTTTTTACTAAGAATTTGGGTATTGTTCTGAGCTCAGGAATTACAATTAGAATCACCTTCACCTCGTTCCATAGTTTGTTTTTTTTAGGTCTTTGGCAAAGTCAAAGTACTTAATTCTTGTTTCGCTTTCTTTGATTTTTACTATGTGGTTCGCCGGGACGGCAAAGTCTAATTTTCCGCAAGTCCGCTTTTTTTTTCCTTTTCGATTTCTATTTCTTTCATCGTTTTTTTTTTAACTATCATTAGATTTGGTTTTCTGGCCGGTATTAAATGATTTATTTGTATCTCAAAATCACAGAGAATTTTGTGCGTCTCATTCTCCTGAATTGCTTTCGAGTTGTGCATATACCACTTGGTTGTATAGTCATATTTTAATTTATTGCACAATTCCAAGTGGATCCCCTTTCCTACCCACTCGTGCCTAGTCTTAAACTCTCTTTTCACTAATTTTTTACCTTCACTTCTGTGATTGATTGTTTCGTATTTATCACGCATATCTTAGTTATTTTGTTACGTGATATCAATTCTTGCTTGAACATTGTTGTATAACATAGATTTTTTGTATAACATAGATCAGTTTTTCACTTGAAATATCCATAGAGTCGCTTTTCTTCCGATTCCTGTTTTCGAGTAATTGTTGTTCTGTTCATCCTTGTGTTGTTTGTGTTGTTTCTGGTCGCTGTAATTAGTCTATATTTGCTCTTTTCTATGTTGTGCTCTAGTTGTCGAATTATCGTATCGATGTATCTATGCAATCGCTAAGGCTAGCCAGTCCTCTTGCTTCTTTTTTTCTTGACACATATAGTCTGTCTATGCCGTCTCTGTGATGCAAGGCTTTATGCATTGTCCTGAGTTTTCTTGTCCTCTGGTCTATTTATTGAAGCTCTTCTCTTTTCCATTTCAAGAATGGTCACGAGTATCTTACATGAGTATAGCCCCGGTCATACTCACTTTGATAAGATGTCTGCTATTGTGTTTGATTTTGAGAGTTTTCTCATTTGCCTGAGATATTTTTTTTCAATTTGTTCGTTGCTTCCAATATTCCCAAGTACTTGTAAGTTTCCTTATCTTCGAGTTTTCTGAGTTTTTCTTGATGTAGTAGTTCTTTTACTTCCATTGTTTGTCTTTTTCAGCTTCTTATTATCTGCATGGCACATTTTTCGATGCCAAGTTCCATCCTTATATCCTGACTGTATAATCTTATTGTTCATTTTTGGGTCTCTAATTTCTTTGTTCCTTTTTTGCAAACAACTTGTTGCTGTCTCTGTTCATTAGGAGGTGAATATTTTCTTGCGATTAAGTAAGTCTGTATGCACCAGTTAAAATAAAGTGGCATGATCGCAAATACAAATAGTAATAATGACCGCATCTCCCTGGAAAATACGTCTCTGGATTTTCTCCTTAGATAAATTTTCTCTTGCTGTCAATTTCTCTTCACAGCGATTCACGGTTTCCATGATAAATTTTATGATTTTGTCGGATATCTTGTACATTTTGGGGTAGTTTATTATCCAGCTTTGTTGGATCATATCGTATGCTATTTTTGTCAACCCATGCCGTAGCAACATTCTTCCTTCTCGTTTTACTTTCCTTGAGGATGTGTTGATCAACGTATAGTACATCACCTTGTGGCCTCCGTTCCGTTCTTCGGAAAACAGTCTGCTGTTTATAAACGGGTAATAAATCTCCTCCCTAATATGTTCTGTTAGTATTTTTTCATAATCGATAGACACGTTTCCGATCTTTTGAGGGAGGGTCCTATTTGAGGGTCTATAAGGATCAGGGTGGACTTTCTTTCGGCCATTCATTCGGGTACATCTGTTTCTTCTAACCATCTATTCATTTCGAGACACAGTCTGCCGTGGATGGAAATAAATTCTTAAACCAGAATCCACGTATGCCATCATGACCAGGAGTTTTCCAGTTGGGTCCTTTCTTGAGTGTTATTCTGCGTGAATCGAGGTGTATTTTCGCTTTAGGGCCTTCTTCTAGTCCTTGTAATACTTCTTTGATGTTATTTATTCATTCGGGTTTCCTGTTATATTCCTTCCGTACCCAAATTTTACTCCAAAATTGTTTTGCTTCCTTTGCATCAGGTTGTTTGTATGTCTTCGTGTAATTTTCAGCGATTTGTTCGAAGCATTTTCCTTCATTCTTTTGGAATGTCTTGTTTTATCTGTTTTCTTTGACGCTGTCATTGTATCTTTTAAGTCTCCCTTCTTTTGCCAATACCTTCCGATTTATCCCCTCAGGTTTTATTGTTCAGTTTGTTTGCTGTTTTGTATTTCTTTTTTTTATTTCAACATATTACCGCGTCTTATTCCTTCCCTTAACGTCTTTGCTTGTTGTAAATTCTTTATCTCTGTTTCAAGTCTTATACCGTTTCGAGGTTTTGTATTTCTATTCGTGTTCATTAGGAGAACACAGAATTTATCTCTGCTGCATAGATTAGCTCGTTTAATTCAGTTACTTTGCTCGTTGAGATATTTGCTAATAATTCTTT
>OY757907.1:117123137-117141887 GCA_963585895.1 Sepioteuthis lessoniana
CCATTACACCAGGAGGACACCCCACTTTACATAGTAGTTGGTTTCATATCATCATCATCATCCTCATCATCATCATCATGTCGTGCCACCAGAACTGATATCCCTGACTCTCTCTCGCCGCTTTTCCCTATCGTTCATTGCCTCTGGCAGATCTTCAGGGCTACATCCCTTATCCTCACACAGCTGCTGTATGTATGTTCGAGCTGGTCATCCGGCTTTTGCTTGGCCATATGTGGGGGTCCATAGGAGTACATCACTTATGAGCTCGTCCCAGCTTCTCCAGCAGTGTCCTGCATGTCTGGTTCGTCTAACTTGGATTGTTTTCGTGATGGGAGGCAGGTGACCGTATAGTTGCCTTGTGGGGTGTTGTCGCCAGGACTTGTTCAATATTGCTCGCAGCATTCTTGTGTAATTGCCGTCTAGCTTCTTTTCCAGCCGTATTGTTAGTGTCCAAATCGTGCATCCATACAGCAGTATCGATGTGACCGCTGCCTGGAAGAAACTGCGTTTCGTTTTATCGGTCAGGTCTGATTTCCATACGATCGACAGCTTATCGATAGCTGTCCATGACTTCCTTAGCCGCGTGTCGATGTCTTTTTCGGTTGGTGAGACACTGCTTCCTAGGTAGGTGAAGTTGTCTACCAGTTTTAGAGCGGTTCCCTCTAATGTGAAAATGTCGCCTATCAATGTAATTTTATGAATTTTCATCAGATCAATTTCACCCAGAGATTGGAAACTAACATGAACGATCATTTCGTATCAAAGTGGAAATCAGAGTTGAAGCAATAAAGGATTGCTCCCCATTCACTTAGAACTGCACAAATGGAGCCTTAGCCCCGTATAATTCTTGTGGTACAACCAGAACACAACAGTTATGTAGTGAAAATGGAATGTTGTACATGTATTGTATTCTCCTGACCAATTACATTCAGATTCTCATTTTTATTACCTAATACATGACATTTGCTTTTACGTTAATATAAATGGAATATCGAAATTCCTTTTGAAGAATTCATCAAATAAAAATAATAGTCCATTCCTTATGATAGAAAAACATCTCCAGGGAAATCTACCCCTCGTCTTATTAAATGATTCGTTTGTTTGTTTTTTCAAAGTATTTTTTGGTTTCTACTACGATGCTGCAGTACGTCGCTTTTACCATTACACCATGAGGACACCCCCTCTCTAAGTGTTTGTATTTTTTGTGAAAAAGTAGGAATGATTTGAGAATTAATGATGATGTATATTTATATGAACAATATTTATTCCGAAAATGATTAAAACATTTGTATTATCAAGACAGATAGATATGAACTGAGATAGATAGATAGAGAGAGAGAGAGAGAGAAAGAGAGAGAGAGAGAGGAGGTCAGTTGGAAAAAATTATGGGACGGGGTGTGTAGTTGGAGCTATGGTCGAAATAGTAATAAACGAATTGTGCCTTTCTTTAATAGGATATCTTGGGCGGATATGACTGTAATCTTAGCTTTCTTCAAGCATTGCTTTTTTCACATGCTTTGGTTTACACTTTTTTTTGTGATGTTTAGCAGTGAGCTATGCGGAACGGACGATGAACACCGAATAAAGCCGAAAGTTTGGCTCCGATTGGAGAAAACTCCTACAAAAGCATTTGAAATAAATCAGAAAGAATGTGGATTTATCATGTCATGCATAAGTTTTTGAGTGGCACAAGAGGTTAATTGGTGGTCACGAGGAAGTAAAAGGTGACTCAAGGAGCGGGAGGACTTCAAGAAGCAATTCTGAGTACAATGTCGCATGGGCAAGGCAAGTGTAGAATGGCATTAATGATTGGCCTTTTGAATGATCACAAGTAAGGTGGATATGAAAAAAAGACAAGATTTGATAGATTATCACCGAAGATTTGCGCGTGTTGAATGCCTGCGCTAACATAATGTCAAGACTACTGAATGATGATCAGAAGTATATCATCATCATTATCATCATGTCGCGCTATCCGAGCGGATATCCCTGATCCTCTCCTTCCACCCTTTTCTATCATCCATCGCTTCCGGTAGGTCTTCAAGTCTACATCCTGTATCGGCATAGACCTGCTGTTTATAGCTTCTAGCTGGACGTCGTGGCTTTGCTCGTCCATATGAATGGGTCCACATAAGTACGTCACTTATGAGTTCATTCCTACTTCTACAGCAGTGTCCTGCATGTCTGGTTCGTCTAACTTGGATGGTTTTCACGATGGGTGGTAGGTGGCCGTACAGCTTCTGTTTTGTGGGGTGCTGTCTCTAGAACTTGTTCAATATTGCTCGCAGCCTTCCGGTGTAGTTGCCGTCAAGCTTTTTCTCCATACGTTTTGTTAGTGTCCATGTTGTGATCCATACTGCATTATCGACTCGACTGCTGATTGGAAAAAAACTGCGTTTATTTCATCAGTCAGGTCTGACTTCCGAATGAGTGATAGTCAATCGATAGGTGCCCATGCCTTTGCTAGTCGCGTGTTATAAAGATATATAAAGAGAGGAAGATATATCAAAATTGTCTAGAATAGACCCGATATAAAGAGAAGAAAGCATGTAGTTCAAAGTTTAAACTGGAGAAAAAAATGTAGTTTCTTGCTTTGAAATATCTTGTTTGTGACACAAGTCCTGAACTTCAGACACAGATCGTATTTAATCTCGCACATAAAATTGCATTTTTTTCCACCTGTCAATGAGGGTTGTAGATTCCGTAAAGTGTGGCATACCAGTCTACGTAATAATAAAAAAAAACAGTTAAAACCCTATATTATGACCAGTCCTCATTTACCAATAGTGATATAAGCAATAGATAGACGCTAATTCTAAAAAAAAAAAACTTGATTCACTTCAGTTGACATCTGAAAGAACTACTCCGAATGGCGACTATGAAAATTGTGTTACGGCTTGGCTGGGTGCATATTAAATCAAGCAAAGAACTAAATATAGCGTTCCTATTGATTTAAATGCCGTTAGCAGAAAACAATAAAATGATAAAAAAACATCTTTACTTCATAAAAGAAACCAAATAAATGGCAACTTACAGAAATGTCTAAATTGAGCTAATACATAACATTTAGAATATATTCAAGGCCAAATCAATAAAATCTGAAATTTGCTTGAAGATAGACAATCACGATTAGCATGACAAACAGTATAAGGTTAAAGCAGAAGTTAAAACACCTCGAGAGGAAATCTAAAAGCTGCTAGCCAAGAATGACTTCACAGGTGGAAAAAGAACTTTCGAAGAATCTGCCGGAAACCCCACAGAAATAATAACCAAATCTCTTCAAAATATTATTGATGGTCAATTTGATATCTAACTAGAACAGTTTATGAACGAAGAACATGTAGTATTAAAAAGAATTAAAACAGTAAAAGATGCAGGTCTCAAAGTACGTACTGAAGTTTTGGAAGACTAGAAAATTTGATGACATACTTCTCCGATAATGCAATACTGTCTATAAAAAAAACAAAAACATAAAAGATAAATGGATGAAAGTTTGCATCCTCCATTTCCGCTAAAACGTGACCTCGAAATCTCTTAGAACTACAGAGGCATAACACTTACTGCTAAAGCTGTAATTGGTTATTACGCCCAGTTTCTCAATCGTAACCTACACGAAATCGGAAACATCCTCAGGAAAAAAATTAGAACGGCTTCCAAATGAATCATTTCGCAACTTCACAGATTTTGACAGTCTGTCGATTTTTCGAAGGAGTACGGGCAAGAAATTATGAGGCAATTCTACTGTACAAAGATTCTCCAAGTCATTCGATACCATAAGCAGAAGAAAAATAATGCTAATACTACTTATGGTCTCTCCAAAGAAACTGTAAGTGCTCTAATGATACTTGAAAAAATCAGGAAAGAAATGGTTCACTGACTTTTTCAACATTGTCGTTGGCATCTTGCAAAGAGATAATTTAGCAATTTATCTGTTTTTACTCTTACTAGACTACATACTTCGAACATCAATAGATGTAATAAAAGAAAAGGATTTTCACTTTAAAAAATAGAAAGAGATGACGTCCCATTGTAAGCATCACTGGCGCAGACCATGCAATTAATATAACGTTCCTTGCACATGTACTAGCATAAGCAGAATTCATTTTTAGAGGTTAGAACAAGCAGCAAGAGGAATTGGCCATAACATGAACGAAAATAAAACAAAGTTCATGCGTTCTGAGCAAGAAGGAGTCCTCTCCACACATAGTGGCAAGCCTCTAAAATTAATAGACCAGTTCACATACCTCGGCAGTAACATCTCATTCACTGAAATTAATGTCAACCTACGTCGAGAAAACGCGAACAATGCTATTGACAGGCTATCAGTCATATGGAATCCTAATCTATCTTATAAAATAAAACAGGATTTTTTTCAAACTGTGGCTGTGTCTTATGTACAATATCGATGCAACACATGGATGCAAACGCAATGCATAGAGAAAAGGCTACATTTAAACAACACAAGAACGTCACGAGTTGTTTTTAAAAGATCCTGGAAACAGCACCCCCCAAAAAAAAATAACAACAGTACTGTCACTAACCTCCCATTTGACAAACCATCCAAGAAGACGAACAAAACATAAAGAGCGTGGCTAGAGATGTTTTTATATACCTCTGCGCATAGAACTGCCAGTGTTGGCCCACTAGAAAATACTTTCAATAGCTCTTTTCGGAAACAGGATGCCACCTAGAGGACTGTCCAGGAGTTATAAACGATAGAGATGAATGGCGAGAGTTAGTTAGGGAACTCAATACTGTCAGAATGATATGATGAGGAAGATGATTATGAAGAATTAAAATTTGTTTTTAACGAAATAAATCACTTGAGGGTTTCGTATTTTCATATATTTTATATATTTTATCTCTCGATGCTCTTACCACTTCTAAGCGTTTTCGAGAACTGGAATCGAGTTCTACACTACCCTACTTTTAACGAGTCTCATAATCGATTAGTGAAAAGCTTACAACTTTATAACGGGGGATAGACAAAATTCAATAAAAAGATTAAACCAATTTTGGGCAATATGGCCTGATATTCTTTTATTTCTTTATGCATCCTGAATTTTGCTTGCAGTTTCCCCTGTTTGAATGCCTCAAAATAGATATACGCAAATAAGAAAGCTGAATGAAATGAAACAACTAATAGAAAAAACAAAACAAATAGAGCCAAACGGAACAAAAGAAATACAGGAGTAGATATGAGTGGGTAGGAAAGATAATTCACTAGGAAACATGCAAATCGTACATGCAATAATCATATGTCATAGAAAATGAGCTGCATAAAATTCTCTGCGACTTTAAAATACAAACGAATCCCCCAATCCAGATTAGAAGATCAGGCCTAATATTGATTAAAAAGAAGAAAAGAACTTGTCAACTTGTGTGCCACGCAAATAATTAAAAAAGCGAAAAGCAACAATTGACGAAGGAATTGAAATGCCAAATTAAGAAAACATCAGGATGCTCTGAGAAAAGGAAACCTGCAAATGGTTGTGAATATTGGAAGCGGACACCATTACACATGCTGAGATATAAAAATAAAAGAAATAAAAGAAAGAATACTTCAGGAGAACGAGGAGACATCTCGAAACCAAACTGCATAACAGAAATTTCATCAAAAGGATATATACCTGGGTGCTCCACCCTGTAAGATACTCGAAACCATTCTGAAAGTAAACAAGAGAAGAACTTCAACAAATGGAGAAAACAAAAAAACTCATGACGACGCATAATGCCTTACATCCGATTTATTTTATAGACAGACTGTATGTGTGAAGAAAAGAAGAAGGAAGATGAATCATCAGCATTCAATATAGTGTCGATGCAGGAGGTGCCCGTGGTGTAATGGTTATCGTCGTACGAAATGGACACGGCAACACGAGTTCAAATCCTGGACGAGACTGATAGCATTTCACATAGCACTAATGCCCTTGGGAAAGGTATGAATCCAATTATTCTCACTCCATCTATGGGTAAATAGTTGGGCAGATTAGGTTCTTCAGCCTTGGTGAGGCAACTAGTCTAGGAGAAGGAAAACTCTGAATTCAAACCTGTAAATATCCGCTTAAAAATTGACCTTGTGTCATATCCTGCCCGACCGGAGGGGTTGGGTAAATATGATATAGTGTCGATGCATCGTTACAATGACAATAAGACTACATAAAAAAGCTCCAAGGAAGACTAATTTCTGCCACTAGAAACAATACAGGCTGCACAAGTATCGACTGAATAAAAATAACCAGAGAAAGATAGAAAGAAAAACAACTGCATGGACATTTCTAGCCATAAAAAAGTGAAATCTCACACGGGAAACGTTGGCCATGGTTATGAAAGGGAAACCTTAAGGAAGAAAGAGAATCCTTTCTAATAGCAGTACAAAACAAAGCCATAAAGACTCTGTCAAAGCAAGAAGAGAGAGGACGCAACAAAATAGCAAATATAGATTATGTGGCAACAGAAACTAATTACATAATATGCGAATGGAAAAAAATTGCACAAAAAGAGTATAAGACTAAATACGAGTGTATGGGCAAGGAGATCCCTTGGTAACTGTGCAAGAACTTTAAATTTGTCCATACATAAAAAAATGTTATATGCACAACACAGAATCCGTACTAGAAAATGAGACGCACAAAATTCTTTGGGATTTTAAGATACAGACGGATCACCTACAATAGGCCAGACGACCAGATCAAGTGATAGTCAACAAGAAAAGAGAACCTGCTGAAAAAAAGGACTTTGTTATTCCATCTAACCACAGGTTAAAACTGAAGGAATGCGAAAAGAGAGATAATTACCAACACCTTGCTAGATAACTGAAAACTATGGCATATGAAAATGATGGTGATATCAATTGTAATTATTGCACTAGGTACAGTAACCAAAGGATTGATAAAGGGACTGGATGATTTGGAAAAAAGAGGAAGAGTGGAGACCATCCACACACAGCATTTTTGTGATCAGCCAGAATTCTAAGTCCTGAAGACTCGATGAAACTTTCTGTCTCAGACTCGAGTGGAAAACCATCAGCTGACACTGGTGTGAAAACTTCTTATATTTGTAAAATAATGGTAATAATAATAATAATAATAATAATAATAATAATAATTATTATTATTATTATTTTTGGATGAAGAAGAAAAAGAAAAAGAAAAAGAAATCGAGAGGCCTGGAGGCCTAAGAAGAATTGTTGACCCTCTAAATTCAGTGAAAACCACCAATTGGTATTGCCTGTTGTGAAGATCTTTCGAGGTTAATAATAATAATAATAATAATAATAATAATAATAATAATAATAATAATAATAATTATGTAAAATATTCTTTAAATGCGTTCAGAATGAAGGTTTTGCATAAATGTTTGATACACCCAAATATTTTTTCCGTATCAAAACTGCATCTATCAAACTTTGACGCGTACATTTTTTGAGTAAAGTTTGATATTTATTTGACCTCCCACGTGACCAGATTCGACGCAATTTTATTCTGTAGAGAATGTGGAGCCTTAAAGAATCGAGACCCATGCACGGCCGTAGCAAAAAAAAAAAAAAAATTGATCCTGTCGAAATTCCGCATTTTAAGCGGGTGCCTCTGGCACCAAACAATGAATATAGCTCGACCAAGCCGGTATCGCCTGGAGGGAAGTTTCCCTGGGATCAGGCAGTTAATACAATAGCACCTATCCGGTACGAACAGAAATCCAAGTGAAGCTGGGAGTAGCGTTTAGTTCGCTAGTCTTCCATTCATTGGTTACTCTACAATATCATCAGTTGCAACCTTGTTGCATGCAAACCTCAACTTGGTAAATAATTATAAATCACAGAAACCAACGGTTCTTTACACGCAGCTTTTTATCTAAAATTGCTGTTGAACCAAAATATTATATCCTCTCTCTGTCTCTTCCTCCCTCTCCATCACACACTATGTTTTTTTCTATGTTATTGCATGCATAAATGTGTATTGATGCGTGTTTTATATTTGAATAGGGCAGCGTATGTGAGCAAAGCGGAAAATTAAGTGGTTGTTCGTGCAGCAAAACCAACTTTTCTGGTTGGGTAAAATATACGACTCTTTCCGTATTAATTCACGTTTATTTCTGTCGGTCAACGGTTGTTAGAAGTTTGATATTTGTAAGTACGTCCAACTGATTGCAAAACCCCACTTAAATCTTGAAAAACGCGCACTTCTGTCTGCCAATACATTTCTGCTGTTTAATGCATCTTCTCTTGAAGGTAGCTTTCTAATTCAAAACATAGACGAAGCATCAAAAGATATACCATTCTACTGCAGAAACAAGTAAATTAATATCACAGACATTGTTATTATAAACGTCTAATGTAATTTTTAACCTTTGAAGGAAACTATACAGAAGTTAAGTCTACATGTTACCATGGCTAAAGTTTAAGACTGCGGCTTTGGAGTACGTGGGTTCGAACTCGTGTCCCAGTAGTACGTTTACTTTCTGACTAATAACTCTGGGAAAGTTATAAACCTCCTCATTCCCCCAACAATTGGTTATGTATTATTCTAGCAGTTTTTCTACGAGGATGGCTTGAGCATCAAATACCCCACCACAAAATTGATTCAGTTTCTTTGATTAATGGCATATCAACCTTCGTGGGTTACGTAATGGCAAATCCGTCGTTTGAGAAGAGTAGTGATACTTTTTAACCCATAGCTAGGAGGATAAGGGTGTTCATACCTTTCCCAAGGATACTTGTCCTAAAATTAGCACTATAGTGCGACTGGGGTTCGAACCGGCTTACTAAGATTCCGCAGTTCAGTGTATTAACCAGTACACCACAAGGACACCCCCACCCAAAACATTGATATGGCATTAAAAAAGAAACCGAAACGAAAACTAGAAAGGGATGAGTTCTCGTGGTGAAGTGGGTAACATGTTGGACTGCAACATCGTAGTAAGCCAGTTCAAATTCCAGTTTAGCTATTATGGTCACTTTCATACTAATACTTTAGAAAAAGGCTTGAACCCTTTATCCCAAGTTATGAGTTAAATAGTACCACTACTACTTTCCACAAGGGTGACTTTCGTATTAAATTATCCACGAAGGTTGATATACCATTAAACAAAGAAACTATACTAAAATAAAATTTAAAAAACAGATTTCGAACAAAGAAGAAATAAACTATGCATGTAATTATTGAACCACACAAATGCAACGTGAATATTAAACAGAATACGGTTCGCTTAACTTGAAATTTCTACTTCTAGATTGGTTACTATACCATGACCTACAATTTTATCCGTGTGTGGGAAGAAGAGACAGCTGCTTACCTTTTCCTAGTGAATTGTTACGAAGTGAAATGCATTTTCGTCGAGGATTTGAACTTGGTTCGATAAGTCCATATTTACCAACCCCTCCGCTCGGGCAGGATATGACACAAGGTCAGTTTTTTAGCAGAGTTTAACAGGTTCGAATTCAGAGTTTTCATTTTCCTAGACAAGTTGCCTCACCAAGACTGAAGAACCTAGTCTGCCCTACTATTTACCCATAGTTGGAGAGAGAATAATTGGGTTCATACTTTTCCGAGGGTATTAGTGCTATGTGAAATGCAAATAGCCTGGTCCAGGATTTGAACTCGTGTCGCCGTGTCTATTTCCTACTACAATAACCATTACACCACGGGCACCTCCACCTTGGTTCGATAAGTCCATTTCAAACGACCTCGAGTCCATTATCCTTATTAATATCTAATTAATTATCAGTTGGATGAATATATTCAGTAAGCATAATATTTTTTTTCTTTAATATGTGTTGAATTCTGATTACCTTAATGTCTAAAGTTATGTAAACTATGCTCTCCGCTCTGACGGTGTAAACTACAATGAAATCTTATATTCCATCTAAAGATAGGTTCTTGCAAAAAGACTTCTGAAACAAATTATGGAACTCGTCTGTTACGTTTCGCTTAAAATTATATGGTTGGTTGGTTTATTGGGTTTTATGGCATGTCAACCTTTGTAGGTTATTTAACGCCAAATCCATTTTTATGTAAATCTGTTCTTTTTTAAACAATTCAGTTTAGCATAAGTACACAGTTTAATGGTCAAAAACATTTCTATTTCAAACTATTCAAGCAGTTATATGTAACAATTCAGTTTAGTGTAAATATAGTTTTAATATCGAAAAACAGTTCTATATCAAATAATTCCGTTAAACATAAGCACGCAGTTTAAAAGTAAGTACGGTTTAATTGTCAAAAATATTTCTATTTCAAGCTATTCAGTTTATTCAAACAATTCAGTTTAGCATTAGTATGCTGTTAGTTCTATTTAACCCATAGATAGGGCCCTATCAGGTGCTACTACTCCGGGCCAGAGTAGACCTGGGAGCGATGACAATAAAGGGGTACTCCGCATTCCCCAAGGTGCCAGCCCTGCTGGAACCGCACCATCAGATTGTTTAGTGTCATATTCAGGACACTTATTAGATGGGAGTCTTACCCCTCTGCAGAGGTGCAGTCAGTGTATTCTACAGCCCCAGGCGACTGGCCAATTAAAATTATATATATATATATATATATATATATATATATATATATATATATATATATATATGCACGAAGGGTATTGAAAACAAACGTAGTGAAACTCGTTTATATTTCTCTTCTCTGGATTTAACTTTCCGATCAGTAATTATGGAAGAAATGTTTGCTTTAGTACTCAGTCTGTACTTTTCTTCCTCTACAATCGATGCATTCTAGATAAAAACGTTACTTTTCTTAATATATCCGTTGATGAAACAACGCATCGATATGGATTCACAGATTTCCTAAAAGTATTGGGGCTCAGCTAACATAAAATGTCTCAGGGCAAATTCAAAATCGGCTAGCCGATTTCATATATATTGCTGATAACAGATGGCAATTATACCATGTAACAGTCCACTCCACACATTCATTTAGTTGAACACACTCACAGACATACATAGAGACATGTATACATACATATATACATACATACAATTGTGTGTGTGTGTCTGCGTCTGCCTGTGTACTTGTGGTTTCCTGCGGCAAGATCTTCTGATAACCACTATTCGACTAAAGGCTTTTTTCTCAAAAGAGTTGCATGAGTAAACTTGAGAAAAAAAATTAAATCTTTTAAAACTACACTTTAGAATTTATCAATTTTAAAATCTGGTATTGTAGTCAAATTGGTTATGAAGTGACAAGATTTTGTAATCTAAAAATAGTTGTTATGAATGATCTGGTCTCTGTCTATCTGTTACGCACACACACACACACACACACACACTCTCTCTCTCTCTCTCTCTCTCTCTCTCTCTCTCTCTCTCTCACACACACACACACACACACACACACACATACACTCATCATAATGGTAATTTTATTTCAAATAAACAAGAGGCGCTGTATCAAATCTTAGGATTATAACAAATTAAGACTTATAGAACAACATTTCCGCTAAAATAGTCACAATTTTAACAGAGACACGTTGGATATCATATAGGAAGATAAATCGATAGACTCTTTCTGAACACTTATTCGAAATGTCTTTAACTTCAAAACTCAGGTTTGATATGATATATTTGATTCAGAAATGCCTAATCAAACAGTCGTTACTAATTTGAAAAACACGCCGCCGATGCTACACAGAAATGGAGAGCTCTATTACAAGTGCCTATGATGGCAGACACTATAATGTAATGAGTTGAAGACACTTGGATTGCAGAATAGAATTTCCATCCAAAATTTCTTTTGCTCACTTCTCTCGCAGAATTCTAACTCTTTTAAAAACTTTCTTTAAAAAAAACATTTTTCCCCTATTGAAGACCTAAGGTCGAAATTTGTGGGAAACATCCAAAATGAAATAATACAAAAGAATTACTCCCATTTATCAAATCTCTTTTGTTTATAACTTTTTATATATATATATATATATATACAGAGAGAGAGAGAGAGAGAGAGGAGAAGGGGATAAATGTTTGAATTGCGAAGCGTTATCGGTATGATGTTTAAAGCAGATTTTCACGGACAAAAAAAAAATTGCGCGTAATTTTTCTGCTGCGTTTAACATGTTTATGAACATTGTCTGCAAAATTTATCTAAATCAACTTATTGAGACAGGAAAATAAAATAAAGCTGTGAAAGTTAACGATTTAAAATAATTGTTCAGGCTGGTTCGGGTCACAGCGTAAAGTTTATCTAAAGTCAAAGACAAATGAATTATTCAGACCAAATACCTATTCCTTAGTAATTCATAGACTTGTGGTCGTCGCTCTTCCAGGTGAGCCGGAATCGGCACTGATATATATAATGAAGGCACCTTATATATATATATATATATATAAGGTAACTTCAATAATTTTCCAGACTTTTTGTACCGGCATTTAATATTGTAGACTCTTGAAAATTCACTATGTTATTGCTATACATCTAATGAGATGACTGACCATTTTTTTATGATTTCAGGTTCAAATTAACAGCTACAGCAGCAATTGGAATACACCCTACTAAAGCCTGATTGTCACAGCTGGTGAATTCCAAAAATGCAACCTTTGACATGAGGTCACTTTAGAAGAACGATATGCAATACAATTCTGTTTTAAACTTGGAAAAAATGCCCCAGAAACGTATGGAATACTCCAGACTGTTTTTCGCCCATCTTGCATGAATCGAGCATCAGTTATAGAGTGGCATAAGAGATTCAAGGAAGGCAGGGAGTCTGTGAAGGATGCTGAGAGGTGTGGGAGGAGTAAGGAAGTCAGAACACCAGAGGTGATTGGCCAAATAAAGAATTTCATGGATAAGGACCGTAGTGTGTCAATAAGTGCACAGTTTGATGTCAGTGTAGGAACTGTACACACAATTATTCACGAGGAATTGAAGATGCAGAAGATTTACGCGAAGTTTGTCCCAAGGGTGCTTAGTGAAGATACAAAAGAAAGACGTTGTCATGACAGCATGGAGATGGTTGAGCTGATCAATTCAGATCCCAGAAATCTTCATGCTCTGGTGACCTGCGATGAAAGCTGGATCTACTGCTATGACCTAGAGACTAAGAGACAGAGTTCCCAGTGGAAGCAGACTGGCTCTCCCAGACCCAGAAGGCCAACAAACTTTTGATGATCCCTTTTTTTGACAGCACTAGAATGATCTACATGCACTGGGTTCCCACTGGACAGACAGTCAACAAGGAATACTATGTTGAGGTTTTAAGGGAGTTCAGAAAGAGATTCCGTCGGGAGAGGCCAGCACTCTTCAAATCGGGTCAGTGGAATTTCCACCAGGACTAGTCTATAACTCCATCCTTGTCACAGACTATTTGACCAAAATGGGCATCAAGACTTTTCCTCGGCATCCCTATAGTCCAGGCCTTGCTCCCTGTAACTTTTGCTTATTCCTAAGCTCAGAGGCTGTCGTTATGAGACAATTGAGGAAATGAAAGAGGCTGTGACGAAGGTCATTGACACGCTCACACAAGGGGATTTTCATGGAGCCTTCCAGAAGTTGTTTGAATGGTACAAAAAGTGCATTGCAGCCGAAAGAGACTACTTCGAAGTTTCATGTGTGTACTATCAATAAAAGTGCCCATACGAAAAAAAGTCTGGAAACTTATTCAATGACCCTTGTATATATTGGTGAGCTGAGATGATATAATAAGCTTCGAAATCCTGGCTACATCTCGAGTTTTACAAAACAAGTTTCAGACTCCGACACACCTAAAATATTTCCAGCTCAAAATTTTGTTCTTCCATGTTTGGAACAACTTCTTTAACGGTTTTAAAATACGTAGAGGCTGATTTGCTTGTGAATTCGCATGTTGAACACATGAAACTATTGCCCAGTTGGATACCCTTGTCATCGTGTTAGATTTGTTAGGAAGATGTTTATTCACTCTTTAATAATATTGATTTTCGTGGCTCATGACAAAGTACCTTTTACCCAAATAAGAATTTTGTATTTTTCTATCTATTTTGGAATCTAATGGACCAAGTAAGCATGAAAATGTTGAAAGTGAAGTTACTCAGGATATTAATCCTTTTCTATTATTTGCAGCATGTCAGAATTCTAACCCAATAAAACATTTATTCACATGTCCAATATTAAGAATAATGATACTTATAGTAGAGTGTCTTAATGGGATCAGAAATGGGTTTATATCAGAAACTGCAAAAAAAAACCTTAAGAGTTTATTTTCCAGTATTTTAATATTGTGCCTTTTAGGAAAAAAAATATAAGAACTTATGTTACTCCAGTTAAACAAAAAAAAAAGTCAAAGTTGCCAAACTGACCATTTGCTACACCCTAATCTGCCTTCTTTTGATTTTTTACAACTAATCATAATTAACGACAGGACCGGAGCAATCATTTTGGTCACTTACCGAAGACAGAATATTTTAAATCATCACTATTTATTCATGGTGATGTAAGTTGATATATATTTAATCGATTCATTCATTTTAACAGTATGACAACCAATCATACATTATTTTATGACTCCAGTCAAGGAAACAGCGTTCAAAGTACGTTTTTGTTTACATTTATTGTGTATTTAATTAAGTTTTTATGCACACGTTTTTATAGCGGGTATTCTAATCAAATGCACAGAAATTGACACATACACAGGGCATTAGTAATATGCAGGTTAATGTAATATTCAGACCTTTCCATTCTTTAGTGCGGTATTTTACTCCAATGCTGGAGATACAGCCGGCGTATTCAAAGCTGTTGAAACACATGATTTCACTAGGGCAGCATCCTCGATAGAGAGAAGATTAAGCTCCCTGCTTCTCTTACCACACACACACACACACACACACATATGAATATATATATATATGGAAAAATGGTAGGTCTTGATAAATCTAACAAGATGATAAAAAAGTGTATAAATCAAACACTTACAATGGGTTTTATAGTAATAATTCGTTCTTTATTCACGGAAGAACTTCTTCATTGTATTGTTTTTTCGACATTTTACCAAATTTGGGGAAATAGATAAGATAATGGAGAAAGTAAAAATGTATAAAGGGAGGGAAAAGGTCTAAAGACAATAGACAACAACAAAAACGATAATAGATATAGGTTTGGGTAATGGTGGTGGGGGTTATTGCTTTTGACTGTGACCGTCTGGGTAGATGGACAAAGCTAGGTACCATCAAGTGTATCAGGTTTCAACAGAAATTTGACCAGAGGTGGATTAATTTCTGTGAAAAAGAGGGAGAGTTTTTTTTATATAATCCAAGAAAAGTAGTCGAAGGATTAGACTCTTAAGAAATAATCCAAGAAGATAGGATTATCGTCTTTAGTGCTCTATGTCAACGGCTATCGAATCTATAATTTTCATAATAAAAATACATCGACACTTACGTGCAGAGCACCAATCCTTGACAAGACGGTTTGCTTTTCATTTCTGAGGTATGCCTTTAAAAATCGCATGTACATATTTTGTCTCTCGCTAGCAATGAATGGACAAGTGGTCAAGGAGAAGGAAATCTATAAATTTAAACCAGCGGTGCTCTACTAAAAATCGTCTTGTATCTTATCCTGCCCGTGGTGGAATGTTAAGAAAATAAATTAACTCTAACTTTATCGGATAGGATTGTATTTTGCAAATTTGTTTTACTTATCTGAAAATTGAAACCACTCTGGCGGTCATATTTCTGAATTCTTCTATGTATAGCGCACCAATGAGAATAAAGCGCCCCCCTAATTTCTGTGGAAATTTTCAAAAGAAAAATTAAACAGTTCTCATGTGCAGCATGTTGTACTTACTGTTTAAAATAAAAGGTGGCAGTTTGATTGATTGATGGTTTTTAATTGCATTTTAACCCACTTGGAATAATTTATGCTTATAGGTTAGATAACTGCGTTTTTGTACGTTCTTAATAAGTTTCTTATATATTTGTTTAACAGTTGTTTTTTTTTTTTTTTGTTTTTGATGGTTTTTATTTATTCATTTATTTATTTATTGGTATACGGGTCTACCGAATATACATCATTTTTAAACAATTTGACCTGTAAAATGGGGCCTTGGCACGTATCACCACTCCGGATCAGAGTAAAGCTCTGTAGATATGGCTAAAATTAGTTCAGTCCAGTTGACTGGGGCTGTAGAATACACCAATCGCATCTCTCCAGAGGTGTAAGACTCCCCCAACGAGTGTCCTGGATATTTAATGGTCTGAGTCCAGTAATGCTGAAGCTTTGGGGAAAGCGGAGTACCCTTTCATTGCCATCGCTCCGAGGTCCACTCTGGCCCTCACTGGTAGCATTTGAAAGGTTCCTATCTCTGGGTCAAATAGAATTCTTTAACATTTGAAAAGAGTGCACACAAATGACAGTGGTAAATTCAGTTGTTAGAAATAGAACGGTTTAATCATTTAACGGTCTGTAAACAAATGACTGACGCTTAATTGAACTTTTATCGATACATAGAAATACATGGAACTATTTAATTTTTTACTTATGTTTACATATCATATATACCTGATATATACGAATAAACCGGATTTATATTTATAAAAAAGGATTTGGCATCATATAACCTACAACAGTTCAAATGTTATAAAACCAAATAAAAACGAATTCCAAATACAGGTATTTTTGAATGAATAAGTGCATGCTATAATGGAAATGGTAATTTGCAGTAGAAGTTCCATCAAAATTACACTTGGATAATGTTAGGAATTATTAGTGATCAAGAGTTTCTCGAAAAAGTTCTGAATTCCAGCATCAAAAATCGATTACTTATTTATGAGATTAGTTGGGTTGTTTATTTTTGTTGGAATGGAGTATAATAGACTTTCAAATGTCATGTTAAAGCAAAGACTCTCAAAAGTCATTTAAGTAACTTGGAGCTCTAATTCCCTTATTTTCACAATGGCGTAAAATATTTATTTCTGGACACAGTGCAGCATGTAATCGGTAACATGTGTAATTATATATTTAGCTCTTTACAGGTGTGACACTAGGCCATACATATAGGGCACCCAATAAGACTCAAACTTACTTGTAATGTTTTGCCAGTCTATTTGTGAATCACTGAAAGTTCAAACATTCATACCGGAAATAGAATTATACAAGGAAACATGACCTGCATGTTTTGTAACCTACGAGCGATTGGAGTAACGGTTAGCGTAAAAGTTATCGATGTTGCAAATGAAATTAGTAACTCAAGTTTAAATCCTGGCTGAGGCCTAATGCGTTTCACTTCGCGCTGATTCCCTTTAAAAGACGTGGATCTATCTTTTTTTCACCCAACTATGCTTAAATAGAAAGGTAGACTGACTCTTTTAGTCTTGGTTAGGAAACCAAGCTAGGAGAAAGAAAATTTCTGAGTAAAAGCAGATATTTATAACTGTCTTTTCCTATAATACACAACTTATTTACTCCGCTTGGCTTAATTGCCACCCAAGATATGAACTATGAGATACCAAGAAAGAATCCGACTCACTAGAAATGGACTGCTAATCTTTCTTGAATCATACACAAGCACATGAATATTAATAGAATGAAACTTCATAAAAAGTTTCAATCTTTATTATTTACCCTTTCTTTCTCAATTGTTGTATATCCCCTTTGAGTAAGAGCATGGATATTCGCCTTATTGAAATTTTTAGTCGTTTCCTTAGTTATTTTCGAGTTGACTAGATAACCTGATCATCATTGAAAAGTTACTGTCCACCGAATGCCTCTTTATTGACTTCAAAAGATGAATGTGAGAGGCTGTCAGATCAGTATATAGAGTGGTCGAAAGCATGTTGATAAGGCAAGATCGTTCTGCCGTTTTTCCGTTTCTGGGATGATGCGTACAAATAATCAAAGGTAAAACACCTGAACCTCCTTATATGCATATGTGAGAGTGTGGGTGTTTGGTTTGGTTTGGTTTATTGGGTTTTATGACCTTTGTAGGTTATTTAACACAAAATCTATTTTTAAGTAAATAATCTGTTCTATTTAAAATAATTCTGTTGATCAAAAGTACAGTTTAATTGTCAAAACATTTCTATTTCAAACTATTCAAGCAGTAATATGTAACAATTCAGTTAAGTGTAAATATAATTTTAATGTCGAAAAACAGTTCTATTTGAAATAATTCAGTTAAGCATGAGCACGCAGTTTAAATGTAAGTACGGTTTAATTGTCAAAAAGCTATTCAGTTTACTCAAACAATTCAGTTTAGCATAAGTATGCTGTTAGTTCTATTTAAACCATAGATAGGGCCCTATCAGGTACTACCACTCCGAGCCAGAATGGACCTGGGAGCGATGGCAATGAAGGGGTACTCCGTATTCCCCAAAGCTCCAGCACCGCTGGAACCTCACCATCAGATTGTTTAGTGCCATATGCAGGACACTTGTTAGGGGGTTCTAACCACTCAGCAGAGGTGCAATCAGTGTATTCTACAGCCCCAGCCGACTGGGCAATATACAGATTATAATGTCAAACAGTTTTATTTCAGATAATTCAGTTCAGCAGAAGTACACAGTTTAGCCGTCAAAACAGTTCTATTTTGAGCAATTCAGTTCAGCACTAGTACGCAGTTCCAATGTCAAAACAGTTCTATTTTAAAGAATTCAGATTAGCGTATATACGCAGTCTAAATGCAAAAATCAGGATATTGAACGAAGCACGGTGTAGTTCTATTTAACCCATAGATAGGAGCCTTATCAGGTGCTACCACTCCTGGTCAGAGTGGACCTGGGAGCAATGGCACTGAAAGTGTACTCTGCATTCCCCAAAGCTCCAGCATTGCTGGAACATC
>OY757907.1:117142087-117182087 GCA_963585895.1 Sepioteuthis lessoniana
AATCGAATGCCTTGGAGAAATCTCCGAAGGGTAGAATGGCCTCGAGATTCTTTGCCAGTACTATTTCAATGATTCCATTGATGGTCGGAATATGTGTACAAGTGGAACGATTTCTCCGAATGGTTATCTGATTTTTCCTCAGAAATTCCTCGATTTAAGGTTGGATCCGATTGAGAAGCAGAGAATAATAAACCTTAGCAGCTATAACAGTAAGATATATGCCTCTGTAATTCTTGGTGATTTCGAGGTTACTTTTTTTGGAGAAGGGGAAAATGCAACCTGTCTTCCATGTCTGTTGTGTTCGTTTTATTTTTTACACCCCTACATTACATATTCAGAGAAGTAAGATATATGCCTCTGTAATTCTTGGTGATTTCGAGGTTAGTTTTCTTGGAGAAGGGGAAAATGCAACCTGTCTTCCATGTCTGCTGTGTTCGTTTTATTTTTTACACCCTACATTACATTTTCAGAGAAGTATGCAGTGAAAAATTCTTGACTTCTAACTTTAATGAGTATTTTATCGAGGCCTTTATCTTCTCTGCTTTTAATTTTGTTTAATACTGCGTCAAGTTTTTACTCATATGGAATGTGACCGAATGATTTTTTTCAACATGGTCCTGCTTGCAGTCCACACAGAACTCCTATCGAAGTTGAAGTGTTGAAATCCTATAAAAAAAAAAAAAAATTCAACAACATATATAACGTCATCATATAAATTTTCCAAGCTAGGAAACATTCAGCCTACTCTCTCTTATTTATATATGTGTGTGTGTGTGTAAATTGTAATCTTGGCATAATATACATATTGTCGTCCACAGACAGACTGTTTCCTTGTACGACAACTCTTCAGTGTGACAAGACACGCGAGTTGCCTCAGGCTGGAATTGAGATCCGGCTGATATTTTGATAGTTGGACACCTTACCCCCGAAGCTATCGGCATTTCAGCTTAAACGAAGTAATTTTAAATACGCTTATCGGCTACCGGAGTGCTCAATTCTTGAGAAGAGCTTTGCATTTACGCACATTTGTCAGACGGCAATTGCGCACTTCGAGTTCTCAACCCATGGGGAATGCAAATAAATATATATATATATATATTATAGACATACTGTTTCGTTGTGTCACAAACTCTTTAGTGGGGCGAGACACATGAGATGCTTCAAGTTGGAATCGAAAACCCAGCAAAGTTTTCATCTATCGAACATTTACCGACACCTCTGCACATCCAGGATGCAACACGAGTCAATTTTTAAGCATTTTAACAGCTTTGAATTTACAGTTTTCCTTTCTCTACATCAGCTGCCATACCAACGTTTACGAGCCCAGTCTACCCAACGATTTATGGATAGCTAGAAGGAAAATAGACGGATTTATATCCTTTCCTTTGTTATTTTCGCAATATAAAATGCAAAAAGCCACGTCTTGGATTTGAACGCGGGTTGTTGTATCAATTTCCTACGACGATATCCCTTGCGCTTTGAGCGCATGCCTGTGTGTATTAGTGTCGGTGTATATGTGTGTACGATATATATATATATATATATATATATATATATATATATATATAATGATCAAAACAAAGGTCTCCTCTGAAGATACATTGACCCTGTTGCTTTATAAAGGTAAAGATAGCTGGACATAGAGAAAGGTAATATTAGAGAAAGTAGAACAAAATAGGGGATGTTTTTTAACGATGTACCCACCCACCCCCAAGAAAAAGAAAAAAGAAAAAAGAAAGAAACAGCGCTGCTCAAAACAAAAAAAAAAAAAAACACACAAAAGAATGAAATCATCGCCTCCATCCGCAATTCATTCGCACTGAATCCATCCTCCCTTTTTCGTTGTGCTTTTTCTCTGAAAACGTTCGCGCATGCGCAACGCTGCACATCTTTTTACACTATTTTTACGTTAGCTTAATGACAAACTTGCCCCTTGGCGTAGCCACAAGTTGTTTGCTAGACACATTAGCTCTGCCTAATGCCGTTGCAAGAGTGGAACCTGCCGCGTACGGGGTGACGACGATGGCGTTGGCAGCAGCCGCAGAGGGAGACCCTAAGGGAGCATCCTAAAATACATAAGCAGGCGTTAGAGTGACTGGTGACGGAAGATTTGCGGGCGGGAAGGGATCGTTATTTGTATGTATGTGTGCGCCTACTCAATGATGTGCATAAATATTTATCTTGTCATTCCAGCGTAAATGTACTTCCAAGAGATATACATAATTATTCATAAACGTATATCAGTAGAATATGTCTGGGTAGGTGTGTAAATTTACTCCAATATGTGACAGAAATGCATTCAATATATATATATAATATATATATATATATATATATTCACGCACCCTGATACATTTATGAAGATATGCATTAAAAACCTCAATTGATTTATGTTTCCTTTGTTTTATACGAACACGTATCTCTCTCTCTCCCTCTATCTGTCTGCCTCTCTCACAAAATGTGTGTGTATATATATATATATATATATATGTGTGTGTGTGTGTCTGTGTCTGTGTCTATATGTGTGTTTGCGTGCTTATTCGTGCGTAGATATAATATGCAGATTTACTCACATTTATAACGATATGCATTTAAAACCGCTAAAGTTATGTATGTCAGTTGATTCTCATAAACACATCTCTCTCTCTCTCTCTCTCTCTCTCTCTCTCTCTGTATATATATTATATATATATAGAGAGAGAGAGAAAGATAATCAAACAGACAGACAGTGACTGACAAAGAGGTAATTGCATATCTTTATAATTATATGAGGGAATAAATATACATATTGTGATTACATATATATATATATATATTATATATATATATATATAAATATAATATATATATATATATATATATATATAAGACGTTTATAAAGATATGCATTTAAAACATAAATATATAGTCATGAGGTATATACCAGCACCTCTCTCACTTGCTATGCCTCTCTCTCTCTCTCTCTCTCTCTCTCTCTCTCTCTCTCTCCTACCGATTCTTTTTGGATTTTTCCATGATAGCGTAACATTTATTGTCAGAGGAAATGTACGAATTCAAATCCTGGACGATTTTCCTTTATTACATTTCGTACGAATGCTCTTGAGACAAGTTTGAATGGATTTCTTACCTAACCGAGTCATGCCTGGCATTGTAATCCTTTTTGTGCTTGTTTGCTGCATCTGTTTATGATGTGATTAACCATTTCATCTTTTTCTTTTCATAATCTTCATTTGTTATTCTGACGCTTATTATCAACTTATGCCCTAATTTAACGGTTTCGTATGACGTTGTTTTCTGCTGCAATTAGAAGAGATTAGGTTTCTCTCTTGAGATTCCCCTTTCGTAGCCATGTCCAGGTTTTTACGTATGCAATTTTGTCGGTTTCTCGCTTATAATATACATAGATTTACTTTTCTTCCTAATTCTGTTGCCTTGTTTTTGTTTATGTTTATTTCTCTTTGTTCTTATGTAGCAAATATTGTTACTAGCTACTTTGATTAGTCCTCTTTCTATTATCACTATTATTTGATTCATTTGAGAATTTTTCTCACCTGCATTAGCTGATGGTTTTCCACTGGTGTCTGAGTGACAGCAACTCTCTGCAAGTCTCAAAGACTCTTATTATTATTCTAACTGATTTCAACAATGCTGTAGCCTTTTTTCTCTGTACCAATTCTATGGTGACTTCACCGAGTGCGCTAATTACAACTGGTATCACTTTCACTTTATTATTATTATTATTATTATTATTATTATTACATCTAGTAGATTTTTTCACACGAGCATTCGCTGATGGTTTTTAGTGACAGCAAGTCTTTTCGACTCTTTAGGACGCGTCTCACTATTCTGGCCGATTTTATTAATTGTACAGTTTGGATAGTCTCCACTTGTCCTCTTATTTCTAAGTATTCCAGTATCTTTACCAATCCCTTAAGGATTGTTCCAAGTGCACCAATTACAATTGGTTCTCATTATTATTATTATTATTATTATTATTATTATTATTATTCACTCATTAGAGCTATTCACATCAGCGTTAGCCGATGGTTTTTCACTGGGGTCTGAGTGACAGCAAATCTCCTCAAGTCTCCAGGACTCTTCTAAGTATTCTGGCCGTTCTCAATAATGCTGTCGTTTGGATGGTCTCCACCCGTCCATCAACTTCTAAGTCCTCCAGTCCCTTTAGTAATCTTTTAGTTAATGTTCCAAACGCACCAATTACAATTGGTATAATTGTCACCTGCATGTTCCACAGTTTGTTCAGTTCCCTAGCAAGGTCGAGGTACTTATCTTTCTTTTCACATTCTTTCAGTTTTATCATTATTATTATTATTATTATTATTATTATTATTATTATTATTATTATTTCCTGGTTTAAAAAATTGTGCAATCAAAATAATGATTGCAATGGGGCGTTGAAAATATAATTATGATAATACTCAAGGATAAACGTGGGTGGGGGTCGTCGTGGTGTTCATGGTTAAAGCGATGAACCGCGGAATCGTAGTAAACTATTTCGAACTCCAGTCGAATTATAACGTTCACTTACAGACAACATTTAAGAAAGGTATAAACCTCCTTATAACCTCAGCTATAGCTTAAATAGTACCACTGCTGTTCTTCTAGAAGGATAGATTTGGCATTAAATAACCTTCAAAGGTTTATATGCCATTGAAAATAAACAAACACCAAAGACAAACAAATAATTGTGTGTGTGTGTGTGTGTGTGTGTGTGTGTGTGTGTGTGTGTGTTTGCAGAACAGATTGAATTATTTGGCTCCCCATAAGGCTAAAATGTGACATAAGGTTGATTTAATGGAAGATGCTGCGTAGGGAGCGAAACTGCCGCAGTATGGTACAAAAAGTTTAACGATTTAGCAGGCATTACCCTTGACGCCAATGGTCCGAGAGACTCGGGTTCAATCCCAGGTTGCATCATACCAAATATTCTTAAAATGATACCGCCTTGCTTAATATTCTGCAAAAATAAGGTACGTATCAATGGTAAAGTGGAGCAATCCAGGGAAAGGAGTAGCGCCCTCTCTTATACCTTGGTGTTGTAGCGATTGAAAAAAAAAGCCTTCTGGTCGCCCTCGACAACGGTCAACAACTTTACTACTTACTTTCCCTTGAAGGACGCCTCATGCACCAAACAATGAGCCCAGTTCGGTCCGTACTCTTTTTCGGTTAGGGGAAGATTCCGGTAACTTAGCATGAATACAAAATTGTGTAGAAAAATAATTTATGTTAATTAATAATTTGATTTCTCAGTATTTTCTTATTGAGTGTATAATTTTTTTAATCAAACAGATAACGTGACAGAATACTCATTTAGCAAACTGGGTTCAAATCTAATCATAGGCAGTTTTATATTAAAATAAAGGCGTACTTTCGGTGGGATAAAATTAAGACATATTTCCCTCTATGCTTTGTCAATTTATCAATTTATTTATTCTTATTTATATTTATTTAAGCAAGACAATTTTAGATAACTCTATAGGTGAGACATTCAATAGGCTGACTGTATCCATTCAACAGTGGTAAGACGCTGTCAAAGAAGTATCCCGAGTAAAACATTAAGCCGCTTCAAATGATTCTATTTACCCAACCCCTCCGCTCGGGCAGGATATGACTGACACAAGGTCAATTTTTTAAGCGGGGTTTAACAGGTTTGAATTCAGAGTTTTCCTTCTCCTAGACTAGTTGCCTCACCAAGGCTGAAGAAGCTAGTCTGCCCTACTATTTACCCATAGCTGGAGGGAGAATAATTGGATTCATACCTTTCCTAAGGGTATTAATGCTATGTGAAATGCAATCAGTCTTGTCCAGGAATTGAACTCGTATCGCCGTGTCAATTTCCTGTGACGATAACCATTACACCACGGGCACCTCCCTATTTACCCAACCCCTCCGCTCGGGCAGGATATGACACAAGGTCAATTTTTTAAGCGGAGTTTAACAGGTTTGAATTCAGAGTTTTCCTTCTCCTAGACTAGTTGCCTCACCAAGGCTGAAGAAGCTAGTCTGCCCTACTATTTACCCATAGCTGGAGGGAGAATAATTGGATTCATACCTTTCCCAAGGGTATTAATGCTATGTGAAATGCAATCAGTCTTGTCCAGGAATTGAACTCGTAACGCCGTGTCGATTTCCTGTGACGATAACCATTACACCACGGGCACCTCCAAGCTGCTTCTAATGATGAGGTTCCAGTTCTTGTGATATGTGGAATGTATATTTTTCCCTTTCATTCACGCTTGGAATGCTAGTGCCTGTTTATGGTCCCATCTAAAGTTCAAATACATCTCTTTGAAAATGATCCATATTCGATAGAAACGTCTGGAGTAAAAAGCGTATTCGTAAACTTCACAAAAAATGTAATTATGAATGTACAACTGAGCCGATTCCTCAACCAATACTGAATAAGTTTATATGCCGTAAGAATCAGCGAATAAATAAATCAATCATATTTACATCCAATAAATGTTTATTAAATGCTTTACATATGTAGTATAATTGCGGAGGGATTTTTTTATATATCATAATTCGTTTTATATATCTTGCCTTTCGGTTTAGTTAGGCTGAGAACCTTTCGCTTAGTGCATGGGTTAGTTAGGTGCACACATTGAGTGCAGGTGTTCACGCGCGCGGGGGCGGGTGTTACAATCAGAGATGTCACAATAAAAAGCCCAGAGAGGAAATGAAACTGGGAATGTGAATGACGTCATGCCCGGAAACGGTGAGGATTTCGGAATTAAAAAAAAACTGTTAGTTGAGATTTAAACACCGAACGAAAGAGTTGAGATTCGAGTCAAGAGGAAGATAATCGATTTTTGGTCTCGAAATGTGCCGCCCGTTTATTGAAGAAATTGTGTCTCTCTCTCCTCATGTCGAAAAACCTTAAACTCAAAAAGGTAAATAAAAGTTTCGTACCTGAACCAATTTCGTGTTTTTCAGATTCCTATAATTGTACGAACATTATGAACATTTTATGCATCTGAATGTCTTGGTCGTATTTTTGGACGTGGATATATTACACATAACTTCAACCTTAGTCGCCTGTGAGATTGAACTTTTTTTTAGATCTATCGGACGTAAATGTTATTTTACTTTCTAAATGCCTTCATTAATTGCTTGACTGCGATATTGTAGTAAAGTCTCTTGTCACAGCATTACTTTCATTTCTTACTATTAACCTTTTGAGGGGTATGAACCTCCTTATCTCCTCAGCAATGGGCTAATAGTATTACTATTATTCATCTGCAAGGGTATCTTTGGAATTGCATAACCCTTGAAGTTTAATTGCAATTAAAAAGTCACACGATTGAATACGGTCATAATGAAAGTAAAAGTAAAAAGAAATATATCAGTTTTGAATTTTAATTGATGAAAAAAACTTTCCGTTGTGTGATGCCTTCAAAATCAAAATAGATACGTTTGACGGATGATTAATGGAATTATTTTTCAATAAAAAAAGAATTTTCTGTAAAAAAAAAAATAATAATCCCTTGAAAAATTGCCTTTCTTTTGTGAAAAAATTGCATCATCTTTTTAAAACACCCTCAGCCATGGCTTAAAAAGTACCACTACCTTTTTGTCTGCAAGGATGGCTTTGCATTAGATAACCCTCAAAGTTTGATATGCCGTCAAAAAACTCGATTCATTACTGTCATAGCGAAGGGACACGTACAAAAATATATCAGTTTTTAATTTTGATTAATGAAACAACCTTCCGTGGTGTGATGCATTCGAAATCAATATGAATACTTTCGAAGGATGATTAGCAGAATTACTTGACATTAAGACAGACATTTTATTAAAGCATCCCAAGAAAAATTGTCTTTCTTTTGAGAAAATATGTTTCATCTTTTTAAAACACCCACAACAATGGCTTAAATAGGAGCAGTATTTTATTTTCTGGAAGGATGGCTTTGGTATTTAATAATCCACTATAATTCATATGCCATTACAGAAAGAAAGCGAAGAAACCATTTTAAAAATATTGTATCTACAATACCCATCTCCGACAATTCTCACGTCTCAGTTATGTTTAGCAATAATTACTGAATACACTGTGGACAATTTTATTCGTGTATGTAGTTTAAGTTTTTCATTGCTATAATCTGTCACGTTTTCTGCCCTCCAATGTAGATTTAGAAATCGCAAACCTTTTTTGATAATTATGAGCAACATCGGCTACTCGTTAACTCCGGTATTTATATCCAAGTACAAGACTGAACTCATTACAGTCAGATGTGATTTAACAAAAGATTATATTTCATAGATTTTTCTATTAGAATTTTAACCTGAAATGTCGTTTAAAATAGTTTCAATATTTCACCTGTATGTGATGCGTTAAAATACATCTGAGACGAAATAACCCTAAAAGAAATTGCCATTATATATCTACATTGTTCAAGCTTGCAAGAAATGTAGCAACCAGTTTGGAAGTAAGAGAGCTCTGATATAATGGCCCTATTACATCAGATCATGTCAAATATCCCTCATAGATGACAGATATTGAGGAATGACTAAGAACTACATTTGACAAAAGTGTCTCGTAGATCGATGGATAGATTGATAGATGACGCTATAAGATAGATTTTTATAAACTTAGCATTTGTCAACTCAGTAAGATAGATAGATAGATAGATAGATAGATAGATCACCATCTGAAATACTAAATGACACATACGTAAAAATAGAAAAAGTATACATCTATAAGTATATAGGAACGCGTATATTTTTACTCTATGTATATACTTATGCGTTTATATGTGAGTCTGTGGATGGCTGATTGTATTTATATACTTATACACTTTCTAAGTCCGACACCTGAAAGGCATATGCAAATGCATGTACGTGAATAGTGTTCTGCTTAATGGTTTCAAATACCAGCGGCAAATTTTGCTGCGTTTAAAAGGGAGGAAAATGGTTAAGGGGGGGGGAGAAAAGAAAAACGAAAGAAAAATGATTCAATTAAGAAAAAAAAAGAAGAAAAAACGAAAACAAAACATTGCAGATTTAACGGGAATATTGGGGGGGGGGACAGAAGGATAAAGTGAGGTGAATAAATGTAAAAAGGAGGAGCAAAGAAAAAGAGGGGATTCTCAAAAGCTAAGGAGTTGGAATTATCTGCGCCTTCTGAATAGTTAGAAGAAGAAGAAGAAGAAGAAGAAGAAGAAGAAGAAGAAGAAGAAGAAGAAGAAGAAGAAGAAGAAGCTGATAAGGCCGTGAAGAAGAAAGACAGAGGAAGGGAATTTAAGATGGAGAAAGGAGAAATTATTATTCGTATGGATTGAAGAAGAAGAAGAAGAAGAAGAAGAAGAAGAAGAAGAAGAAGAAGAAGAAGAAGAAGAAGATGTGGGACTGAGAAAAAGGGAACCACGATAAATGCTATCCATTTAGGGCTCGAAGAAATAAGAGCAAAGGAATGAAATAAAGAAACGTCAAAATAATATCCCTAAGAAGAAGAAGAAGAAGATAAGTAAAGCCCAGATGGATTGTCGTTCGGTACGAGGTGGTTGGATGAGTTGGGAATAAGAGTTAGGGAGTACTGAAAGGCGGCAAACGATGGAATCGAATCGAGCGTGAGATTAATGGACGAGTGAATAATTTTGTCAACGGCATCTCTATTACTGATACCATGCCGCGATACGTCAATGCTTCATGTACGACTTTCCTCCTTTTTTTTCCTTTTTATTATCCTCGCAAATACGTTTGCATAGTATCTCTCTTTTTCTTTCTCTCTGTCTCTCACACCTGTATACACACACTCTCCCTCTCTGTCTCTCTTTGTCTCTGTTTCTGTCTGTCTCTCTCTCTCTCTTAAAATGTTTTAAACTTATTATGATTTATACTAATTCTTTCACCGATCCTCTGCGGCCATTTAAATATCGTTTTTCTTCATTTGTTGCACGTTTTTTCCTTCGTCATTTATATACTTACTTAGGCAATTATTAATGTATTAATTTTGTCTAACATGACACGTGCTCCCCAAACTCTTTCCTTGGATATGCATTTAATTTATATATATATATATGTGTGTGTGTGTGTGTGTGTGTGTGTGTGTGTGTGTATTTGCGAGTGTATGTGTGTGTATAAAACGAATAATACACACTCACACACACGCATATATATATATATATATATATATATATATATATACGTAGTATTTGCATTTTTCTTGTTCATCTCCCCCCCCCTCTCTCTCTCTCTCTCTCTCTCTCTCTCTCTCTCTCTCTCTCTCTGATTTCTTTCCTTTGTTCATGTTTCTTTGGTTTCTTTGCTTCTTCATTTTTCTTTTTTCCGAAGTTCTCTTGTTTTGCTTACCGTTTGATATTTCTTTCCCTTCGCCTTCTTTTCCCTTTAATTCCATACCCGTAGTTTTAATTTACTTTTGTTTGATTATGTAACGATTTGCTCCAATCATTTTACCACCTCTGTTGTTTTACTTACATATTCAACGGTTTCTATACTTTCGTTTTATGTTATTTTGTTCTTTTTTTGTTTTTTTGTTTTGTTTGTTTTCTTGTCGGCTGGCCCCCTCATTTACTCATATCAATCTCAAACAAATTATCTAGCGTTTGTCCCTTTTCTCGTTAAATTTTGTTACATTTATTTTTTGTCATTTTACTTGATTCTCTTTTGTTCTTTGTATCGCAGCTTTTTTCTTTCCTTTTTCTATTTTTCTAGCTATATAAATTGTCCACCCTTTTTACTTTCTCTCTTATCTTATTAAAAATCCGCCATTTTTCTTGTTTTTTGTTTCTTAGGTTTTCTTAGTTCTCCAAGATTTGTTCTTTTTCATTTTTTTTTCGCTTTCGCTCCTTTTTTCATTCTATTTTTCTTTCTTTCTTTCTTTCTTTTTGATTGATTTCTTTCTTTCCTTCTTTTTTACTTTTTTCGTTGCGTAAGTGCCTATTTTCCTTCTTTCTTTCTTTCTTTCTTTCTTTCTTTCTGAATTATTTGAATCCTTTCCTGGACTTTTTCTTTATTTCTTTTTTTCCATTCATCCTTTGTTTCTTTGCTGCTCCCATTTTTCTTTCTTTCTTTCTTCTGCAGCATCACTTTTTTCGCTTACGGGGTTCTTTTGCATATTTCTTATTTTCATCCTTTATCTTTTTAATATTTTTTTTTCCTCTTTACAGCTTTAATTTATAACACGCATTCCCACATAAAAGGTTTCTGCTTTCACCGAAATGTTTAAACAATCAATAAGGCAACTTATCGGTTTTACCTTATTTTTTTTTTTATTTCTATCCTCTTCTATTTATTCTCTCCCAACAGTCTTTCTTTCCAAGTCTCAATTTCTCCCTCTCTCTTTTAATATGCTGCCGTTCTTTATATATATATATATATATATATATATATATATATATATATATATATATATGTATAACAACAAATCGTTTTCTTTCCTAAACTTTTCTTTTCTAAAATTACACTCTGCTAGATGCAACCCAACCTCAACTGACAAAGTCTATTTTTCATCCGTCACATTTCACCCAATAATTACCTCTCTAGACACATCCTGGCACTTTCAATTCTCCACCCTTGCTGACATACCTCGTTCACACATTCTGCCCATTACGTTTCGTCAACTCTGTCCTCTGAGCTTTCAAATCTATTCCGGTTGTTCACTCACCTGTTAACCAGTGTCCATGTTTCGCTTATGGCTCAGGACAAAATGCAGATGTGAGTGCAGGAAAAAGAAGTAGTGAATGGAAATAAATAAATATTATAAGTCAGATAGTAAGGAAAAAAGACTTCTGAATCATGTTAATTGAAGTTATGAGTAATTTGTTTTCACACACGCACGCACACACACACACATATATATATATATATATATATATACACACACAGGGTTTGACATTGACAGTGTCTGATAGTAAAGATCCAATTCTGGTGCTCTTAGAAATGGGAAGTACGCCTTCATTGTCATTACTCCTAGGTCCACTATGACCTCGAGTAGTAGCATCTCTTAGGGCCCAAGTTTTGGGTCCAAAAGATCTATTATAGGAGGAAATCCTTGATAAAAAGTCAGACGAATGACAACCTGGGAGAAAGAATGTATTTGCCTTCATGTAATTCCTGCCGATCACTTCGACCACTGAGATGCTGATATCATCTTGGGTCATTTTTGCTAGCTAATCACCTTCTCAGCGGAAGTGATGGGGGCACAAACAACTGTTAAACCCCTTTGCATCTTAAAAATACCTTTGCAGCTCCCTGTTCGAAACCTATTCGGCACTAAAGAATAATACCCATACTGGCAGATCGTTGGCCAGGATAAAACAGTCAAAAGCATACAAGCTCAAGCTAGCAGCATAGAATATAAGAACAATGCCAGTCAAATCCAACTCAAAGAGACCTGAAATAAGTAGCACCATAAAGAGGTCCAAAGCGTCAATATATATATATATATATATATATATATATATATATATATATATAAAATTAACTTAAATCGCGAGTCGAAAATCTTCTACTAAAGTTTCACCTTATCGGATCATCAGGAAGTCTAACCTCGACTCGAAGTTAAGTTTCCTGATGATCCGATAAGGTGAAACTTTAGTAGAAGATTTCCGACTCGTGATTTAAGTTAATTTTATAATTGACTCAACTTGTGTTGAGCACTTTTGTAATTGTAGCATTGCAGGATTCGCGGAAGGTTTTTAGTTTTCTTTTGACCAACTGACTGCGTATCCCTTGATTTTTTTTCAAGGGGTCAGACGAGGTTGGCCTTTTCTTTCTTTTTGACCTATAATTTTTTTCTTTTTCCCCCGGGTGGTGATTCGAGATATTTTTATCTCTTGTTCCTGGCGGGTTTTTTTTCTGGTACCGTGAATGCTGGTAGATATTAGATTAGTAATATATATATATATATATATATATATATATATATATATATATATTGTAGCTCCGAGTAAGGTCAGAATTGCTGAAATTGGTGAAAACAGAGGAGTAACAGACAGTACCTTCTACTGAAACAGGAAAACTTCAACAGACAAAAGGGAATCTGGTGTAGCTTTTGTGGTCAGGAATAGTCTTCTGCTAAGTAAATATGAGGATCTCAAAACAGTAAGTGACATACTTATCAACAATAAATACTGTACCATGACAGCTTCTTATTCCCATATTATGACCTCTATTCTAGAAAAAAATTTTAAAATCTACAACCTCCTTGCCGAGTTAATTCGTTCTATCCTAAATGCAGACAAAGTAGTCCTTCTTGGAGACTTTAACGCTCGTGTTGAGTAATCGAAGGTTATGGCTAAGTTTGGAACGAGGAAAACTAATACCAATGGCAATCTACTGCTTTCCATCTATACAGGACACCAGCTGGTCTTAACCAAAACCTACTTTAAAAACAAGCAAATCCACAAGAACTATTTGATGCACCTAAGATCAAAAGAGGGGCACCTCATTTAACAGGATGGCATGATCTTCTTGATCTTCTGAACACAAGAATGGTGAGCTGAGCCATCTTTAGTACTGACTATGCTATGATCAAGTCAACTATCAAACTGAAAGTGTGGTGGAAAAAGAAGAAAGACTAAATGCCAATCAGGAAGTTCGTAACCAATATGATCTCGAGCAACACCGTCAAGGATGACCTGCAGGCCTAGTTAAACGACAGACTTGCGAAGTTCCTACAGTTACGCATTCAAATAATTCGTGTACAAGGTGTCCAACGAGAAACTCAGCACTGCAGTAAGAAAGTACAAAGACTGTTTAGACGGTAACAGCATTGAGCCGGAAGAACCTATCAATGGCACGAACACAACCAGGAATAATATGGTCAGCAAGAAAACCAAGTCTGCTTTGCCCAGACATGCTCTCGATATCTCTGATAGATATTCAGAGAACTCAAAAATAAATGGTGGTTGACAAAATAGCTGAACTCAAAACACTTGTTGACTCTAATGACACGAAGGTTTTTATCAAAGCATAAGAACTGTGTAGAGGCCAAGAGTGAACTAACCTGAACAACTGTTATCTCTCGACAACAAAATAAAATCACGGAGAAGCACGACCTTCTTACCAGGTGAAAGGATCAAATTGCCACACTGATCAATTAACCATCAACAGCGGAACAAAATACGGTAGACTTCCTAGAACAAAAGCCACATACACCAAGAAAAAATAAGGTTATCTCTATACTTCTCAATAGAAAATCTCCCGAAGATGACGGACTGTATCCAGAAGTTATTAACAGAGGGGGTAGGGGACTTTTCTAGATTTTCTGCCCAATCATAAAAGACGCTTGGGAAAACTTGTAGGTTCCTGCAGATTGAAAGGACACTCCAAAAGACACTATCGCTAAGAACCGAAACGGATGATATTGCTGTGACTACTGCAAGTTCTCGCTTATCACCATTCCAGAGAAATTGTTAGCCCGCATATTGCTCACAGATAATCGACCATAGTCGAGTATATCCTTCCTGGAGCACAATGTGGATTCGAATCAAACTGAACGGCAATAGACATGACCTTCTCTATGCGACAAAGATAGGAGAAAATTAACTGAAACAAATATGCTCATCTACATGTAATTTGTCGACTTCACAATATCCTTTGACACCAGGAACAGGGAAAGGCTATTGGATATCTTAAAGAAACTAGCCTGCCTTGACCTCTTAATCAGACCCATGCCTTGCATACCGAAATGTATATATCGGCCAGCTTAAGAGAATAACTCTCGGAAATAAATAAGGTTAGGAACGCTCTGAAACAGAGATGTGTTCTTGCCTACACTGTTGTCGATTTTTCTTTCTTTCGTTTTTCTGATGCCTTCACTGATTCCACTCAAAGAAAATGAATATATAGTAGACCGAAGGCAAACCAGTTCAATACCAATCAGTTTAATTGTACAAGAAATGCCAGAAATCCTCCGGTACATGAGCCTATGTTTACTGACAACACCACCTTCGTGGTTCACAACTAACACGATGTTCGGGAAATAATCACCCGTTTCTGCAAAGTCAGCTGGATTGAAAATAAACTACAATAAAATTGAGGTTATGATATTGGCTATGATATATAGATAGAGGGTTCGTTCTTAACTCAACTAAATAAATTCCCATTGCTTGTCTCCACAGTCACCCACAACAACAGACTAGATGGGGAACTAGATGCAAACTTCTCAGATGCTTTCAAGGCTTTCGGTGCACTGAGGAAGCAAGTCATACTCAACAAAATTTCTCCATAAAAGTAAATGTTCAGCGTACCTTGATATAGATGTCTCAATTCTCTTATATGATGCAGAAATAAGAACGATTTATAAAGCAAATATCCAAAGATTTTTTTGTGTATATGATGCATCGCTGGTGCAAAATACTAAATGTCAATTGATGGCAGAAGATCGCAAATAATTCCATCATAGAGGAATCTAAACTCCCTGGCATATACGATATATTCATTCGATGCAAACGAAGATAGGGTTGCCACTTGAACAAACTTGAAAACAGCGGATTACTAAGGACCCTCTCAACTTAGTGAAAGGTCACGTAAAAATGATAGACCAAAATTCAGATATCATTAAAATAAACCTGTGGGGTCATGAATATTCCTGTTAACAATTGGCAATATCTGTCATAAAAAAACGACAAAACTCATGAAAAAAGTTGAATATCTGCTCAAAACTTCAAAAGCTTTCACAGAATCATACATTTAGTAAATTGTATTGACCCAATGTAAATTTCATTAGAACAGCCCTAAAGGTTCGGCTATTTGGGCTAACGCGCTAACCTTTATATTTCATCCCTTTTTTATTTGATCTGATTGGTCCTAGAGTTTCTCTAACCATCTGCTTTTTTCTGCCTTTACTTGTTTGACCTCCACAAAAATTGAATAACGGGTGTTCCTTTCCTTTTTTATGACGGCCGGTTACGGTTTTCAGTTTGAGATGGTGTGGTCTGTGAAGCTAACAAAGTACCTTGGTAACTTACTCTTTGTCTTTCCAAAAGATCTTCCGGTATAAACTCATGATTTCTGTTAAAAAATTCAGACCCACGTCGTTGACAAAGTTTTATTAATCTTTAAGGGAATTTTGTTCATAATATCAAATAAATAACTAAATACGGCAGTACAAGTTATTTTGAGTGGTTTATTTATTTATTTTTTGGTTTAATGGCTTATCAATATTCATAGGTTATTGAATTCCAAAGCCAACCCTATAGAAAAATAGCACTGATACTGGTGGTGGCTAAGTGAATTCTTACCTTCCCAAAGGTTATAAGTCTGAATAAGTCTAAGAGTGAACAGAAAAGCCAAACTGAATTACAAACTTGCTTTCTTCAACCCAGCAGTCCAACAGTTTAACCACGACATACGAGGAGTTCCCTCTCTTCTATGATGATGATGATGATCATCATCATGTCTTGCCGTTAGCACAGATATCCCTGACATTCTCTCGCCACTTCTCCCAATCGTTCTTCGTCTCAGGAAGGTCTTCAGGGCTACATCCCGTATCCTCACATAGCTGTTGTATGTATGTTCGAGATGCTCGTCCTGCTTTTGCTCGGCTATATGTGGAGGTCTATAGGAGTACATCACTTATGACCTCGTCCCTGCTTCTCCAGCAGTGTCCTGCATGTCTGGCTCGTCTAACTTGGATAGTTTTCGTAATGGGAGGAGGGTGACCGTAAAGTTGGTGCTTTGTGGGGTGTTGCCGCCAGGACTTATTCAATATTGCTCGCAGCATTCTTATGTAATTGCCGTCTAGCTTCTTCTCAAGCCGTTTAGTTAGCGTCCAAGTAGTGCATCCATACAGCAGTATCGATACGACCGTTGCCTGGAAGAAACTTCGTTTCATTTTATCGGTCAGGTCTGATTTCCATATGATCGATAGCTTATCGATAGCTGTCTAAGCCTTCGTTAGCCGCTTGTCGATGTCTTTTTCGGTTGATGAGACACTGCTTCCTACCTAGGTGAATTTGTCTACCAGTTTCAGAAAGGTTCCGTCTAGTGTGGAAATGTCGCCTGCTTGATTAAAGCACATAAAAAAATCTTCCATGATAATTAATAATAACTGAAGTGAACGAAAATAAATATTACAAAAATGGAATGTTGAATTATTATCGGTTAATAAGTAAAAGTAAAGTTGGCGACCATAGTCGAGGGTGACCCAAAGGCTCCCTTTTCGATAGCTTACTACACCAAGGTGTTGGGGAGGGCGCTACTCCTTTCCCTGGATTGCCCCACTTTACCCTTGATCCGTACCTTATTATGCTGAGTGTTAAGCAAGGAGGCATCAAGTACCATTTTTTGAGTCTTTGGTATGACTCGACCAGGGATTGAACCCAGGTCTCCCGGGCCATTGGCGAACACTCTAACCGCTAATAGAACCATAAAGCACATTAACTTCCGTATATTAACTTAATCTTGTGTAAGTTGGTCCAGTTTGTTGTGGCTGTAGAATACACCGACTGCATCTCAGCAAAATTGCATAGGTGGTGCTCTTAGTGTTCCGATTATCCGTGTAAGAACTGAAATCGGCGTCAAAATTATATTCTGCATGAAGATGTTTGTGTTTTACTTTGCCCGAATGATTCTGCGAAAAGCAAGCATCCATCTCGCCTCGCCGCCAGCTAGGGATAAATTGTAGAAGAAATTAAGTTCTTTAGTCAAATAGGACAACCGATCAAGGAGAATGAAAACACTGAATTCAAACCAGTCGTACTCCGCAAAGAAAGTGACCTTGAGTCATAATCTGTCGGTGGTAGAGTGGTTGGGTTTGTAGAGGCATAATATTCTTGCAGTTCGACTAGTATCTCAATTGTTTTAACCTTTCTCCAAAAATGCATGTTTAAAAAAGTAATTCCTTTATTGTTTGACCTGAGACCTTTTTTAGACCTCTCTTATGTTACAAATCGGATTGGAACTCGTTTATTCTCAAACTTAGAGCACACTACAGCGCCATACACTATGCCGTTTTTGCATAAGTTCAGTAGCATATATAGAAAAAAAATCAGGCATAATTTAGTAAAGAATATGTACTGTAGTTTTGGTTATCAAAAATGATGTTGTCAGACGAGAAATTTTCCCAAAAATATGATATAACTGATGTCTCCTCTCTGTTCATCCAAAGGGTGTATTTTGCAAAATAAAATACTGCCAAAAGCAGTGACGTCCGAGAGAAAAAAAAAACTAATGACATCCAAGGAAGAGTCTCGGTGACGACTGGAAAGACAATGGCTTGCTAGGAAAGACGGCTGGGCTAACTAACCACCACGTTGTCTTCTGCGAGGGAGAACCCAGACCAAGAGTCCTCTTGGTAAATACCCCTTGGATCCTGGTAGGTGGGAAAGAAAGAGATCCCAAATAGAACTTACCAAAATTAATTACCCCTGCCAACGAAAGACAGAACATAAGCAAGACAGGCAATTGAGGAAAAATAAGCGAAACCCAACGTGGCTTAAATTTACATCAAGCCCGCATAAAAAAAAGTTTTGGTAGAACCCCTACAGATGCAATGCACAATAACTACTTCTGCTGGTGAAATTAGTGGAGCCCGACCAGGAATCCCACGACAGAGTCCCAAATCTCCAAGCGCCCAAATGTCCACCGGTGAATGAAAGCAACGTATGGATTGGTTTCGACGTTGACGACTGAGAACATTTCAGAATAACATCAAAATGGGACGCTGAGAGGCGTGAAAGTATTTTGTCGACGATGATATTCAGTTACGCTTGTAAAAGATCTGCTATTGCCAAAATGACCAAAAATAATAGAAAGGAGTTCAACGACAAAGCATGAATCACAGAAAAGCACAGATAAAACCATTTAGGCAGAAGCCCAGGAAATTAAAGATATGGTACAAGTCAGCTGAACTAGAAGAATATCAGCTACTGTCCGATTTCTTGGACTCTGTAAGGAAAAAGCAGAAAAATTTACTCCACGCAGAAGATTAACGGAAACAGAGGAAAAAGGGGTCTAGGAAGAGGAAGGCCTTTATATCAAATCCGTCCAGCTTCTCAAAGAAGTTATGAAGAGACAGAATATGAAGCCAGCTCAAATATACCGATGTAGTGATCGACAAAAACATATACACACATTTACTGACCCCTCCGCTCGGGCAGGATATGACACAAGGTCAATTTTTAAGCGGAGTTTAACAGGTTTGAATTCTGAGTTTTCCTTCTCCTAGACTAGTTGCCTCACCAAGGCTGAAGACCTAGTCTGCCCATAGCTGGAGGGAGAATAATTAGATTCGTACTTTTTCCAATGTTATTAGTGCAATGTGAAATGCAATCAGTCTTGTCCAGGATTTGAACTCGTGTCGCTGTGTCCATTTCGTACAACGATAACCATTACACCACGGGCACCTCCAAGACATAAATATGCTAGTAAGTTACTAAGCTTTTTGCTTAGATGTGGTACAAGGCTGCATGAATGGGGCTCTCAGATGAGACTCAAACCCACTCGTAAAGTTTTACTAACCATTCCACCACATGAAGCAGCCACAAATAGAGTACGTTACGTGACTCAAAGGAAATGAACATGGTCCTATCAAATCTCTCATTTGGCCGGAAGACCTGAAGAAAAAGAAACAAAGTATGGGGGTATGGTCCATGTCCGAACGGCCTGTTTTTCTGGGTTTATAAACGTTGCCTAAATCTTCTGCACCAATTAGAAAGGCTATTATAAATAGGAACCAGTGTTTCATCAACCAAAAAAGACATCGACACTCGGCTAACGAAGGCATTGACAGCTATCGATAAGCTATCGATCATATGGAAATCAGACCTAACCGATAAAATGAAACGCAGTTTCATCCAGGCAGCGGTTGTGTCGATACTGCTGTATGGATGCACTACTTGGACGCTAACTAAACGGATGGAGAAAAAGCTAGACGGCAATTACACAAGGATGTTGCGAGCAATATTGAACAAATCGTGACGGCAACACTCCACAAGGCACCAACTATACGGCCACCTACCTCCCATCACGAAAACTATTCAAGTTAGAGGAACCAGACATGCAGGACACTGCTGGAGAAGCAGGGACGAGCTCATAAGTGATGTACTCCTATGGACCCCCACATATGGCCGAGCAAATGCGGGACAACCAGCTTGAACATACATACAGCAACTATGTGAGGATACAGGATGTATCCCTGAAGACCTGCCAGAGGCGATGAACAATAGAGAGAAGTGGCGTGAGAGGGTCAGCGATATCCATGCTAGCGGCACGACATGATGATGATGATGATTATAACTAATATGACACACAATCGAGCTGTCAAGCAATGAAAGTACTCTGAAGGGGCACTGATTTCAAAAGAAGAAAACGCCATTTAGATCAAGCTATTTAGGAATATATCCTGATTAAACGTAAATAGCAAGATTTTCTTCATTATTCTATACAGACGGTTAGCCACATTATTGTTAAAGACGAATACACATTTGTGCAAAAGATTAGAATATCCGATATGCCAGGATGCATTGATCATCCAGGAGTGTTAACGTAGCTATTGAAAGACGCTGAAGGTAACAAGCAAGAAGTGGTAGTTTTACGGTTCAATCCTACACACATTTGGGGAAGAGGCACTAAAGATACACTACGTGCCCTACAAGATTGAAGGTAGCTATAATAATTTTAATCAAGGAATCGGGATCGGAGTCAAACGCAACAGTTTGATCTCATTCTCCTTGCCAAACTGTTGCATTCAGGTTAGTGGACGCTTGTAGTATTAAACAAAGGACAAACTACGATATGTGAGGAAACAGTTATATTCTCAGGAAAAAGGATATTTAATAGAGAGACTGTTATTAGACAAGAACATAGGATTAGTGAATACAGAATAAAGATATAGTCCAGCGATAGTATTGGCTTCCGTTATACGAAGCTGCTGTTCACCTTCTAGTCTACCCTGGTATTAGTAGCTACTGCTATATATGGCAGATGGACTAGCTCACCGTATTGAAAAGGTCGGTGATATCCATCACTATGTTGAAGTGATATACGTTGGAGAAGGGAATGATGAAATGTACTATGCTAGCTACAATTTTTGCGGTTGTCATGAATAGAATAATATATCTGCTGAGAAAATGCAGAAGTAATCTCTTGTCAGAGTCTACGTGAATGACAAGACAATTACTGCAACATGTGTAATTGGAAGGAGATGGCTATTAAAAGGGCGTGAAGTACTCATTTTGTGGGCGAGGATGAGTTTCAGTCGGACCAAATCAAGATCACTTATCTTGAAGCAAGGCGGGTTAACTGAAATGATTCGCTGTACATTATCCGAAGAAATTAACCCAACGTTAACTGAAAAGTGGGTTAAAAGTCATGGGGAAAAGTTTCCTTGCACTCTTGGAAAAATTACAGAAATCCAAGAAATAGTTAAAGACCTCCTAAACTGAAGGAAGGTTAATAAGTCTGGATTACCCTGCCGCTTCAAAGCGGGAATTTACCAATATGCATTTCTGCCGAGAATCCTGTGGCAGTTGGCAAATTAATAATTTTCCACGTAAAAAGTAGAAAGCATGACAAGGAATACTTGTGGGTATCCGAGAAGGTTGCTTGGACTTAGTAGCGTTGCCTTATATGGAAAATCATATGCGATACATTCAGCGATCTAGTGGAAGTATCTATGGTTTGAACGCAAATGCAGTGTAGAGACTCGATCGACCCAAAAAGTAAGTGAGGCGGGTATCATGGTTCAATCAGGAAGAAAATGGAGTGCCAAAAAGAGCTAAAAGAACGCTTGTGACAATAAACGCTCGTAGGCGCTGTTGACACATGTCAAGCAGGCTTGAGTTATTTACCCATACGATGAATATAAACATTAAAAGGAGAGGCGCTAGACCATCATATATAAGAACAGAGGTACCCGTGGTGTAATGGTTATCGTCGTAGGAAATGGACACGGCGACGCGAGTTCAAGTCCTGGACGAAACTAATTGCATTTCACATATCACTAATAACCTTGGGGAAGGTATGCATCCAACTATTCTCACTACAGCTATGGGTAAATAGTAGGGCAGACTGGGTTCTTCAGCCTTGGTGAGGCAACTAGTCTGGAAGAAGGAAAACTCTGAATTGAAACCTGTTAAACTCCGCTTAAAAATTGACCTTGTGTCATATCCTGGCCGAGCGGAGGGGTTGGTAAATAGGATATACAAGAACAGATTTGCACAGGAGTAGAAGAAAGGAGAATAAAGATTGTTGGGGTAACTCAACAAAGGAGCCTGAATAAGGCGGGAGGAAACGATATAATGAAGAATAAAATGATTTACATATGGCGCACCTACGATAACCAGCTGAAATTACTAGTGATGACAGAATACAATGAATATACAAGTCAAATAAACATCTACGCCAGGTAAAAATAGAGACCCCCAGCTTGCCCACTCTGTTCAGGTGGAAAGTTACAGCAGCACATATTAAGTGGGTGGTCAAAAGTTTTGTTTGATGGACGATATTGCTGGTTCCATGACCAGATATTAAAGACAACTGCAAACACTATTCACACCGTGATCTGTGCTAGTAGGTTCAAAACGAACAAGCGAACAGTACAGTTCATTTAGATCGGAGAGAACAAAGCTAAGGAGAAACAGAAAGAAGTACCCAGTATGCTTTCATCAGCGGTAGATTGGCAGATGAGCGGGGATCTGGGAAGTCAACTGAAATAACCGGACCAAGTCGTAGAGGCAACCTTTCTCCTGGACTTAGACATATGATCTAATTCAAGAAAGCAGATAATTATGGTACAATTGACTGTAGGTTGGGAGGATGATATAGACAGAGCAAACGAAAGGAAAATAACAAAATACGAGGAATTAATGGATGAGTCGAAGAAAACGGTGAAAAGCAAGCTGCACACTGATCGATGTAGTGTGCAGTTGGTCGGTCGGTCGGTTGGTTGGTTTTTATGGCATACCAACTTTTAAAGGTCATTTAAAGCCAATTCCATTTTATACAAATAATCATTTCTATTTCAGACATGTCTATTTAGCATGGGTACACATTTTTTATTGTCAGAAACATTTTTATTTCAAGCTATTCAGTTTTATCAAACAGTTCTAATTTAACCAATTCAGTTTAGTATAAGTATAGATTTTGTTTACACACAGTTAAATATTAAAACCTTTCCATAAGTTTAAATGTCAAAAACAGTTCCTTTTCAAACAATTCAATTTTGTATATGTACGCAGTTCTATTTTTGCCCAGTCGGCTAGGGGTGTAGAATACACCGACTGCTTCTCTGCAGAGGGGTAAGACCCCCCCAACGAGTGTCCTGGGTATGACACTAAACGAGTGTCCTGGGTATGACACTGATGGCGAGGTTCCAGCAATGCTGGAGCTCTGGGGAATGCGGAGTACCCCTTCATTGCCATCGCTCCCAGGTCCACTCTGGCCCGGAGTGGTAGCACCTGATAAGGGTCCTATCTATGGGTTAAATAGAACTAAACCGTGCTTCTTTCTTTCACTATACTGATTTTTGCATTTAAACTGCGTATTTATGCGAAATTGAATTGTTTAAAATAGAACTGTTTTGACATTGGAAGTGCGTACAAGTGCTAAACTGAATTGCTCGAAATAGAACTGTTTTTGACGTCTGAACTATGTACTTATGCTGAACTGAATTATCTGAAATAAAACTGTTTGACATTTAAATCTGTATTGCTGTAGAATACACTAATTGCACCTCTGCAGAGGGGTAAGACCCCCACTAACGAGTGCCCTGGTATGACACTAAACTATCTGATGGTGAGGTTCTAGCAGTGCTGGAGCTTTGGGGAATGCGGGTACCCCTTCATTGCCATCGCTCCCAGGTCCACTCTGACCCGGAGTGGTAGCACCTGATAGGGCCCTATCTATGGGTTAAATAGAACTAACAGCATACTTATGCTAAAATGAATTGAGTAAACTGAATAGCTTAAAATAGAAACGTTTTTGACAATTAAACCCTAGTAAAAAAAAAAGTTGGCGACCATAGTCGAGGGTAACCCGAAGGCTCCCTTTTCGATAGCTACTTCACCAATGTGTAGGGGAGGGCGCTACTCCTTCCCTGGATTGCTCTACTTTACCCTTGATCCGTACCTTATAATGCTGAGTGTTAAGCAAGGAGGCATCAAGTACCATTTTTTGAGTCTTTGGTATGACTCGACCAGGGACTGAACCCAGGTCTCCCGGGCCAGAACTGTTTTTCGACATTAAAACTGTATTTACACTTAACTGAATTATTACATATAACTACTTAAATAGTTTGAAATGGAAATGTTTTTGACAATTAAACTGTGTACTTATACTAAACTGAACTGTTTTCAATAAAACAGATTATTTACATAAAAATGGATTTGGCGTTAAATAACCTACAATGGTTGATATGCTATACAAACAAACCAAACAAACCAAAACCAAGCAGTTCTATTTCAAGTAATACAGTTTAGCAGAAGTACGCATTTGACCCATAGATAAGACTCAATGGTGCTACCACTCCAGGCCGGAGTGGACATGGGAGCAATGGCAATGAAGGAGTACTCCGCATTCCCCAAAGCTACAGCATTACTGGAAACTCACCATCAGATTATTTAGCGTCATATCTAGAACGCTCGTTTGGATGTATTCTTACCCCTCAGCAGTGCTGCAGTCGGTATATTCTACAGCCGTAGCCGACTGGGCCATCAGGTTTAGTGTCATATCTAGGACACTCTTTGGCAAGGTCTTACCCCTCTGCAGTCGGTGTATTCTACAGCCTCCAAGCTCAGCCTATTGGACAAATGTAGAGAATTTGCTGCAAGACACTTATATAAGGCTTTAATAATTTTCAGATTAACCGGATATACGAATAATAATGTGATCCAAAGTATATCAGAGACTACTGAGATAAAGAGAGAGTGTCCATGGATAGGCCAAATATAATTAATTTTAACGTAATAACTATACATTTGTCATGGCCTTAGTTCTTTAAAGCTAATGATTTAACATATTTATGTTGTAATCGTATTTTTTCGCCGATTGGGTTGGTTACAGCTCACGTAAGGGCTTGTCAGTGGAGTGATCGCTGGTGGTATGTTGTTGCTGATTTGAATCTCTCCCTCAAATTTGAGGGATGGATGTGATTTAGTGACAGTATAGGGAGGGCGTTTTCTTCATTCGGGAACAACTGCGTAGTACTCCACCTCTGATAATTTTTTTTATGAGTAATAGATTTTTCTTCCATCGATACAGACAGATATCTTTCGTTTCGGTAAACCGCTAAAGTTTATGCTTTTTTAAAGAAAATATTAGATTTAATTGTATTAACTATTCGTTGTTGTTGTATTCCTTTTTGGTGAGGTAAACATTAGCTTTCATTCAATTTACTTACAATTTTTATTGCATTCTTTTTTGAGAGGCATATATTTAGTAGTGTTGTCTATTCTTGTGTGCGTGAGTGCATATGGGTGCGTGTGTTTGTGAGAGACACGTAAATGCAGACAAGTCTATCCCCACAAAATAAAGAAAAAATTCCTTGACTATCACTTGGTCTGGTGATTAGGTGATTTGTTTTTTTTTTTTATCTCAAAATCCCAGGGAAGTTTATGCGTCTCATTCACCAGGACAGATTCTGCGTTGAGCATTTGTGGCTCAGTTGCCGTGATGGTTAATTATTTTATTGCATGGTTTGGTTGGCCTACGAGTTTTTCAGTTCGGCTATTGGGTTGGCTGAGGTATTTCAGCGGAGATGAAATTCAAATTAAAAATTTTAAGAGAGTATATAACGTTAAACACAAGAAGCCCAAAATGTAAGCAAAATGGATTCATATCTTGTCTATGACAGGTTTGATTGGAAAAGTAAAAACAGTGATTTTTGGTCACGTGAGATATGACGCAATAATCCTGCAAGATGACATGACCCTCACCCATATCCTGAATTTAAATATATAAAAATTAACGAATTTTGAAAAAGTAGTCAGTTAGCCTGTCGGTCAGTTATCGGTTGGAAGTTTGCATTCAGAGAGTTCTGGAGGGCTGGGAGGCGTGTCTCTTTGTGTCCGTTCATAGACCCTTGGAGATTCTCTCTCTCTCTCTCTCTCTCTCTCTCTCTCTCTCTCTCCTTTTCCTCTCCCTCTCCTACTACTGTATGCAGTCTGAACATAGACCAATACATGATTGTTAACTGTTGACGAAGAGTTCTTGTTTTTGAGTTGCAAACAGCCAGCCAATTTTATTCCAACAGATCACCCCGACCGTCAGAAAAAGTTCCGGATGGATTGTGGCATCCCTTATCTGCGGATCTTTCAAACACAGCGTGGGCACAGACAGCATTGATAAATGAACTATCCAAAAATGTGATTCTATAGTATCACACAATTACCCCCTTGATAGTATGATCAAATTAAAATCATTTGCACAACTACCAGTCGATTAACTTTCCAACCCAGTCGTGCCTTGTCTTCTACTCATTTTCCGCTAATTTAATGCATTCGATTATTATATGATTGACTATTTCCTCTCTATCACCACATAATCTATACTTGCAATATTGTTGCGGCTTATCTATTTTTTTTAAACGTATGTTGTCCTAATGACGTTGTTTGGTGCTGTTATTCAACAAAATTCACTTTCTCTCTTAAGTTTTCTCTTACTTACCCATGTCCAATTTTTCTCGAGTAAGATTTATCAAGTTTGTCACTTGAAATATTCATATATTTTTTTTTTTTTTCCTAATTTTTGTTTTCTAGCTATTGTCGATTTATTGGTCCTTGTGTTGTTAGTGTTTTTTCCGATCGCTGTAATCAGTCTTTCCTTATTTTTTTCTTTGTAGTCTTCGAGACGTCTTATCGATGTATCGAGGTTGTCTTCAACGCTAGCGAGTCCTCTTCCTCCTTTTTTTCTGTCTGTCTATATCATCTCTTGGATGTAAGGCCTAATTATCATAATTATCATTTTTATTTTTATTAATTAGTGCAGTATGAAATGTAAATTTTCCAAATACTGATCACGACGAGGTGTACATAAAGTCGGCAACTAAATATATTTCACCCTAGGAGTAAAGACCAGGTTACATCCAATACATGTGCAATAACCTACAGCCCAGGTAAAATTGCGGTCACGTGACTCTTAAAAGTTGCTTCACAGACATTAAACAAGGAACTACTGCTTGAGCCGTTTATATATGACGTCATCATCCTGCGATAAAAACGACCGATTAAGTTCCACAACATTCATTCATAATCCTGTAAAAAAGAATCGATTAAAGCCCAGTTGGCTGGGGACATAGAATATGCCGACTACATCTCTGCAGAGGGACAAGACGCTCATCTCCAAAGATACGACACCCAACAATCTGATCGCGAGGGTTCAGTTCGGGAACTTTGGGGAATGTTAAGTACCCCTTCATTGCCATGATTTCCAGGTCCACTCTGGCCCGGAGTAGTAGCACCTGGTAGGGTATTATCTATGGGTTAAATAAAAGTGTTTAACATTTAAACTGTGTGCTTATGCTAAATTTAATTGTTAGAAAAAACTGTATGATCATTTAATTGAGTGTCAACAAATGGCTGATGTTTGATTGAATTGTTGGTGATACATGGCAATACTTGGAAACATTTAACTCTGTGCAAATGAATGAGTAATACTGAATTGGCTCATTGTCTAATGGGTAGAGTGTTCGCCAATGGTCAGCGATAACTGGGTTCAATCCCAGGTCGCGCCACACCAAAGACTTTTAAAATGATACTTAATACCTCCTTGCTTAACACGTAGCAATATAAGGTATGTATCAGGTATCTATCAAGGGTAAAGTGGAGCAATCCACTGAAAGGAGTAGTGTCCTCCCCTACACATCGATGTATTAGCTATTGAAAAGGGAGCCTTCTGGTCACCCTCGACTAAAGGGAGACAACTTTACTTTTACTTTGGTTATCGAAATTGAATTATTGGTATTACATAAAAATCCTTGGAACCATTTGACTTTGTGAAAATGATTGAATAGTTGTTGATTGGTTGGTTGGTTGGTTGTTTTTTTGTTTTTTGTTTTTTTTTTGCATATCGTAGGTTATTTAACGCCGAATACATTTTTGTGTAAATAATCAGTTCTATTTCAAACAATTCAGTTTAGCATGAATACTCTGTTTAATTGTCAAAAACATTTCAATTTCAAACTATTCAATTTATTCAAACAATTATATATAACAATTCAGGTTAGGGTAAGTACTGTTTCAGTTTTAAAAAACTGTTCAATTTCAAACAATTCAGTTTAGCAATAGCACGCAGTTTACATATAAGTTTAGTTTAATTGTAAAAAAAAACTTTCTTTTTCTTGCTATTCAGTATCGTCAGGCAGTTTTAATTCAGATATTTCAGTTTAGTATATGTACAGATTTTATTTAAACACAGTTAAATGTCAAAAGAGTTCTATGTTAAACAATGCAGTTTAGTTCAAGTCCAGTCTCAATGTCAAAAAATAGTTCAATTTGAAAAAGTTAGTTTAGCATAAGCATACAGCTTAAACTTAAGTACGGTCTAATTGTCAAAAAACATTTTTATTTCAAGCTATTCAATTTAATCAAACAATTCAGTTTAGCATAAGTATGCCGTTAGTTCAATATAACCTGGAGATAGGGCCCTATCAGGTGCTATCACGCCGGGCCAGAGTAAAACGGGGAGCAATGGCAATAAAGGGGTGTTCCACATTCCCCAATGTCCCAGCATTTCTGGAATCTCACTATCACATTGTTTAGTTTCATAACCAGGACACTCATTCGGGGAGTCGTACTCCTCAGGAGAGGTGCAGTCGGTGTATTCAAGAGCCCCAGCCGACTGAGCAAGATTAAATAGTGTTGAATAGAATTAATGTTAAATAACAATACTTATCATCACTTCACTGTATATGAACATACAATTAATATTGAATTAAATTATTAATATTGAATAGCAATCATTGAAAACATTTAACAGTGGATTAACAATGAATTATGAGGTGCAAACGATAAGTTTCCAGACTTTTTTCGTATGGACATTTAAAATTGGTGTAGACACTTGAAAATTCAATATGTTATTGCCATAGATATTACGAGACGACTGACCATTTTTTATGATTTCAGCTTCTAAGGAACAGCTATAGCAGAGATCGGTTACTATGTTGAGGTTTTAAGGGAGTTCAGAAAGAGATTTCCCTCGGAAAAGGCCAGCACTCTTCAAATCGGGTCAGTGGCGTTTCCACCAGGACAATACACCAGTCCACAACTCCATCCTTGTCTCAAATTATTTGACCAAGATGGGGATCAAGACAGTTCCTCAGCCTCCCTATTGCCCGGACCTTGCTCCCTGTGACTTTTTCTTATTCCCTAATATTTGAGGCTGTCGTTATGAGACAATTGAGGAGATGAAATAGGCTGTGACGAAGGTCATTGACACGCTCACATAAGAGGACTTCCATTAGGACTTCCAGAAGTTGTTGGAGCGATACAACAAGTGCATTGGAGCCGGAGGGATTACTTCGAAGGGGACTAGAGTTTCATGTGTGTACTATCAATGAAAGTGCCCATATGAAAAAAGTCTGGAAACTTATCGTATGCACCTCATGGCTCTAACTCATATTAAATTAAACTTACTTACAAACTATGTGGGCAAGCACATAACTGATGTTAAATTCTAACTGTTATATCACAATACTTGAAACCATTTAACTGAGTAGAAAAATGTGCTCAGGCTCATTTGAAAATTTGATCTCCAAAAAAATTCTTATAAGTCAAATATATATATATATATATATATATATATATAACTTTTTGACCTCCGACACGGCCGAGCTGTCAAATAAGAAATGCACCTGCGTAAATAACAGATGAATCCGGTCAAAGATATCAAGGGATAACCTTGATTGTGGACGGGTTGAATTGGGTGCAGATGCGACGCTCACTGAAGCAGGTGGACGAAAAACAATTATATAACCCGGTGACACAGGAAGTTCGATTGAGTTTGGAGTTTGGAGTCAGTTGTTGCAGTTCGAGGCAGGGAGAACCAGACCCGGCAGAGAGCTGGACCCTCAGGGCCCCCGGTTGAGCAGTTCAACAGAACGAGAAAAAGTGCTGCGAAAGATGGAGGAACTGGGGATCAATATGTTGCAGTCTTTGTTCAGTCTCCAACTCACCTCTCACACATAACCCTTTCGCAACCCTTTCGAATAAATAAGAGAGGTATATTTTTCTAAAGAACTGTGTTTCGTTCGTCATTAATGTGTTGACTATGTTTCTACGTGTATATGTGTATAGTTGTTTATGTTGTATCACGAGTCTCCTGAATATGACACAAAATAATTTGATAACAAGTTTCCAGTAATACAGGAACTTTGGGATATGCAGAGTATCCCTTCATTGCCATCGCTTCAGATCCACTCTGGCCCGGAGTGGTAGCACCTGATACGGTCCTATCTATGGGTCAAAATGAACTGTTTGACATTTAATATGTGTACTTATGCTAAACTGAATTGCTTGATATAGAACTGTTTTTGACTTTTAAACTGAGTATTTATGCTAAATTGAATTGTTTGAAAGTGAACTGTTTTTGACTTTTAACTGTGTGTAAATAAAAACTATACTTATACTAAACTGAATTGTTTAAATTTGAACTGTTTGACTAAACTGAATAGCTTGAAATAGAAATGTATTTGGTACTTAAACTGTGTACTAATGCTAAACTGAATTGTATAATTATAAATATGGATTTGGCATTAAATAAGCTACAAAGGTTAGCATGCCTTAAAACTCATACAATCAAACAAACATGTAATTACGTACAGTGGTTGACATGCCACAAAACCAAACCAAACCAAGGAATCGGCAAAACGAATTCAGGATTAAGTAGACTTAGTTTCACATACAAGTCATGTCTGTTTTTTTCTTGGAAAAGATACACACAGCATATTTTATGTCTCATCGACAGGGCGAAATATTTATAACTGATATCACATTTGACGCCATATAAGATACATTGTTTACGAAATGCATTAAGGGTATTTGGAGGACTACAGCCTGCTACAATCCTTTCAAGTCAAATAGCTGTTGAATTTAAACTTCAATAGATAACACTCTTCTTTTAATACCATTAAATATGGCGCTGTATAAGATTAGAATTCAATTATTCTAAATTCAAATGTGCGTCTTATCTGTCGTGCAATACGGTAGATTATAAAATGTAAAATAATCTAATACTTCAGAAATTGTTTTCTGTTCAAGGAAATCCTTTCTTTTCTCTGATTTCTTTATTATTACTTCAACATCTAAAATCTCCCTCTCGACTGCGGTTGTAGAATATGCCAACTGTACCGCTACAGTGGTGTAAGAACCCCACCTCAAGTGGCATATGTCTGACTCTGAATCGCATCTGATAGTGAAGCTCTAGGTCCACTCTTACCCTGATTGGTAGAATCTATGAGGGCCCCAACTATGGGTCACCTCAAACAGTTAAAACATTTACTAAGAATTATTATTAGTTATTTACCCCGTAAAAACAATTAACGACGCCGACTATGCCGATGACATAGTGTTACTGGCAAATACACCCAAACAAGCCGTAACACTAATGCACAGCTTAGAACGAGCCGCTGCAGGCATTGGCCTCCATGACAATGCACACAAAACGGAATATATGAGCTATAACCAAACAGGCAACATCACCACACAAGAGGGAACCCCTCTGAAATCAGTAGACAAATTCACCTACCTAGGAGGCAGTGTCTCATCAACCGAAAAGGACATCGACACGCGGCTAACGAAGGCATGGACAGCTATGGATAAGCTATCGATCATATGGAAATCAGACCTGAGCGATAAAATGAAACACAGTTTCTTCCAGGCAGTGTTCGTATCGATACTGCTGTATGTATGCACTACTTGGACGCTAACTAAACGGATGGAGAAAAAGCTAGATGGCAATTACACAAGAATGCTGCGAGCAATATTGAACAAGTCCTGGCGGCAACACCCCACAAGTCACCAACTGCCTCCCATCACAAAAACTATCCAAGTTACACGAAACAGATGTGCAGGACACTGCTGGAGAAGCAGGGACGAGCACATAAGTGATGTACTCCTATGGACCCCCACATATAGCCGAGCAAAAGCAGGACGACCAGCCCGAACATACTTTCAGCAGCTATGTGAAGATACGGGATGTAGCCTTGAAGACCTGCCAGAGGCTATGAATGATAGGGAGGAGTGGCGAGGGAGGGTCAGGGATATCCGTGCTAGCGGCACGACTTGATGATGATGATGATGATATTACATAAGAACTTTTAATAAATAGAGGTGCGAAATTCCAATACTTGAAGCCATTTAACTCTGAGCAAACAAATAATTATTATTAAATAGAATTATTAGTGCTACACAAGAATGGTTAAAAACATCTAGCTGAGTGCAAGCAAATGAGCTGTAGCAATTTGTTCAAAAATAAAGTTACCAACTGAAACGGAGAAATATATATATATATATATATATATATATATCAGAGTGCGGCGACGAAAGCTTATTGGCCGGGGTTGTTATTCATTTTTGGAATAAACAGGGCCTTGACTAAAGTAGATAGCTGGGAAGGCAAAGGCCACCGTCAAATGTATTATTTATTATGTATAAGAACGAATTATCGTCGCCACCACCCTGCTATATATTTTCATTTTCCCTCTCTGTCTTATCGATCTCTCATATTTCTCCCTTTCTTTCTTTTTCTTTCTCTCCTTCTTATGAACACTCCCTCCAATTATTTTACTTCATTTTTAATAATCTATTTTCTCCTATGTTCAACTTTGGAAAAACTAAATCATGATGAAGAAGTTTTTCCGAAATAAAGACGAAATATCAATTGGGATCCGTTGTCAGTGTTTAGCTTATCCACTTTACCATTTATTTTTTCTTCATCTCGTCGGGTTTACAATACAAAATTCACCATTTCTCTCTCTCTCTCTCTATATATATATATATATATATAAACAGGATTTGGCATTAAATAATCCACATGGGATGATATGGCATATAACACCGACCAACTAATCAATATAGCTAAATCTTTAAAAATTCGACATCTTCAGATAATATTCTCTTTTGTTTATCTTTGCCGAGCACAGTTAGTTAGATTCACGAATATAAAAGAATAACTCAGAAGAAAAAAAAATCTAAGAATATTTTGTTCTCTAGACTGTAAAGTGTTGAGACAAGTTATGACAGTATTAATAATGACACGTCTGGGTCGGAAATGGTGAAAATATTTTCGTAATTCCGAACCTGGCATCAGTTATCTCCCTTTGTCATCTGCCCCGCCACCGACACACCACCATTTTCCACGTGTCAGACATTTGGATAATTGATTGGTGAAATGTGAATAATAAGAAATATCGATCAAAGATATGTGCTATTGAGATAGAAAGAAATGATAGAAAGTGAAACGAAATTGGACTGTTTTTGCGATGAAGATTTTTTTTAAATCTTTTTTTACCTCTTATTTTGGTGGGGTAAGTTATTTTTTATTGTTCAATTTTCCGCTAATCATGCTGCCATTCACCTAGTTACACTTTGATTTCACGCTGAATATATATATATATATATATATATATATATAAATATATATATATATATATATATATATATATATATATATTTCTCGGAATGTTACATTAAAAAAATACGAACCGTTGAAAGCGTATGTGTAAAAATCATATCTATATATCTAGCTATCTATACATCTTTATATATATATATATATATATATATATATATATATATATATATATATATATTAGATAACATACGTGCTCATTTGCATATGTAGAAGCATATAATCAAGCTATCACATCTGTCATTCTCCCTCAATTCATATATAAATTGACGTGGTCTACCTGTACGTACACACACGCATACAGGCACATATATTCGGGCGTGTGTATGTGTGTGGTTCCCCAGCAGAGTAATATTACGTAAATAATTAACAATCAAGCACTTTCGAGATATTCTTCCAGGACATGAAATTTACTACGTCCTTATGCCCAAACCAAATCATAACGTATAATATCTATATATATTCTACTGTATACTGGTGTTTATTTACATATATACGTGTAATATGCCTACCCTATACTAATATGCACGAACATCTCTATTTGGCATATATATATATATATATATATATATATATATATATATATATATATATATATATATATATATATGTGTGTGTGTGTGTGTGTGTGTGCCGCTCAGTGTGTATAATTGATTGGTCTTGTGATTGCCGAGAAATTGACAGTCAACAAGCGCTGTAGATTTTGTGCTTAGGCTACCCTAAATTACATACATACATACATACGTACATACACGCATATCGGTGGAAAAGGAAAAAAGAGAGTCTTACTCTGCCCCACCAGAAAATTATTTCCTACCGCCCCATATGTGAATTTGAAATAAATTCATTTCCATGTGAGGAAATACACTACAATCAACTGGTCCTTCACTAAACTTGATATGCTTCGCCAATGAATCTTATGTCCCCTTCATTAATGAAACCCTGGTGACGATGAAGACCGTTTCATGTTACGAAAAAAAATAATAAAATCTTCAAATAAAGTATTGTTAAAATTTCTTTGCAAATCATTTTTTTAATTCTTCGTTTCTTTTTAGCAAATTCATCAATCACTTTGTTGTAAAAAGTATCAGCACCACGCTCTGCTTTTATCATCTTCAACGGGTCTTTATTCCTGAAAATGAAAGCAGAATTACTTAATCACACTTCCCTTTGGGACCACCTTATGTAATTATTTACACGTTTTGAGGAATAGACGATCTTTCATAGGAAATAGATGTGGCGGGTATGGTCAAAATCAGACGTTTTAATCTTCTGCCGGAGCTTGATTTAGTTCCTGTTCTCGTATTGTATTAATGACTTCTTGAATGCTTTGAGCTTGCTTTGAAAAATATGTTGCATGAAATGATTACAGCTTGGATTTCAATCCATCTAAATCCAATGTATTTTTATACACATCAACATTGGAAAACGCTTTCATCGGAATCTTTTTTAGAAATACGAAAAAGCTTCGGATTTAACAGTTTAACAAATGTACACTCAAGCATTGTTTTAAATCTTTGCTCAACATGAATTATACTTTCAAATAAAATATTATTCAGAACTGAGTAATACAAATTTTTCATCTAAAATCTTTCCGATTTTTCGTCCTTTAAATTGGTAAGTTTTTGATTTCAGCTGCACGAGGCAATAGAAATAGTTTCACTTCCGTAGGTTTTTTTTTTTTTTTGCAGGTTTAATACGGCTGGAAAACAAGCAAAATAATTTCTGATTTTTGGTGTCTCTGTAACTTTCACCACTTTTATATTCTGTCTCTTTTTTCGTAGACCCATCTTGATGGGAATAATAAAAGAGGAAAGGCTGAAACCACGAACATACCAACCATGTCTATTACACACAAGTATTTTTGCTTTTCTGCAACTGTTTCTCTTTAATAATTTCTCTACTTACAATTATGTCTTGTCGGCAGTTTTTATGCACCCAACTTGAAGAAAATAATTTCAAAAATTGGAAGACTAAAGTCAGGGCCTTTTTAAAACATGGTTAGAACGCAGGCAAAAATATCTTTCCGATTCTATTATTGTCTCTTTTTCACCTACGCAATGTGATGTTTTGTCTCTCTTGCTCCCAATACAAACGCAATTGGGAAGCTACAAAATCCATTGTTTTTTCTTGAGTTTTGCCCTGCTAAATCAGCAACTATTTTTCAAGATTATATTCTCTAAATAGTATGGCTTGTAGCAATTACCCTAATAAATGAAGAAATGGGAAATACAAAAAATACAAGTACAAAGGAAATAGTGAAACTTATCAATGATTAATCTTTATTGCGTAAAATGATTTATGCTGAGAAAAACGTAAGGCATACGGTGCATACGTTGCATACATAGAACCTTACACCGATAGATAAATAAATTCCCACCTACACACACAGGTATATATATATATATATATATATATATATGGGGGGCGTCAAGAAAGTGAAAGAATGCGTAAAAGGAAAATAGAGAGAATGTGATCACAAGATCATATATATGTGTGTGTGTAGGTGTGAGTGAGTGAGTGTGTGTATGTTTACTCAATGACCGTTAACTAATCTGAAATGTAGTAAGTGAACTAAAAAAGAAATCTCTTTATCCTGATGAAGACATTTTATATATTTTCACAAAATTCCACCACCGGTAGAGTATGACACAAGTGGAGTACCGAGCTTTTGAATATAGAGTTTTGATTCTCCTAGAGTAGTTACTTAACCCAGGCTAAATTGGGCAGTATGTTCTATTGCGTGGCTATAGCTTCAGCGATGGGAAAACAGATGGATGCACACCGTTTCCAAAGTTATTTTCACGAATAAAACAGAAACAAATTCAAGGAAGATTTTAACTCGGTTTATTTCTCACGACAACTATTACACTACGCTTGCCGCAATTTATCTCTATCTATCAATATATATATATATATATATATATATATATATATATATATATATATATATATACATTATAAACACCTCTGCACGAGCAAGATTCCACACAAGGTAAATTTTCAAGCGATGTTGGACATTTTATATTCGGTGATTTTTCTCGCTGACCTCTTGCCACGCTAAGGTTAAAGAGCCTAGTCTGCGCTACTATTTACCCATAGATAAAGGATAAATAGTTGGATTTATAAATTTACCAAGAGTATTAGCTCAAATAGGACTGCCTCATCGAGGAATTGAATTGGCATCGCCTCGTACATTCCTTACAACAGTAATCATTAAACCACAAGCCTCTCCCTTGGTCCTTGCCCTACACACACACACACACACACACACACACACACACATATATATATATATATATATACATATATATATATATTATCATTATTATTATTGTTATTATTATTATTAATATTTCACGCAAAAGTATATATATATATATATATATATATATATATATATATATCTGTCAGTCACTCTTTTAGCGATGTTAATACTTTTGCGTGAAATATTAATAAAAGTCATAGAAGAGAAACAGCTAGATATTGCTATACTCATAACTGGTCTTAAAAGAAAAGACAGATAAATAGAAGTCTCTCTAAACTGTCATCCAGTTAATCACGGTAGTCACATTCTCTGACAGGTTCATAATTCCTTTCATTTTTCTTATCACTTTTTACTTTTTCTCCACCGCTATTTCATTCTGATATTTTTCTTATTCACCGATCTTTTTTAAAAGTTTCATCTCATATCACTTCTTTTATCTAAAGTATATTTCTTTTAAGACTTTTGAAGTCCTTTCTTTTTTTACAACACTGAAATCTTCTAAAAAACCAAAATTCATGGAAAAACTTAACTTTTAGACAAAAAGTTTCTGTATGTATTAGGATAGTCTTTACTATACTTTAATATTTGGGGGAGGGAGAAGTTGATATTTCCTTTTTTTTTTTTAGCGTGCCTAATTTTAATTATATTACACTGAGATGTATACCTTTATCCAAAACAAGTAGACTACTATGAAGACATATGTGGTTTCAGTTTCGATTTCTTTGTTTAAAGGCATATCAACTTTGGGGGTTATTTAATATCGAAGCCATCCATTTAAAGTAACTCTATTGGTACTTTTTGACTCAAAGTTGGAGTATTACAGGCTTCCTAGACGAGTTGATATACCATTAAAATCAACAAAAAAGAAAGAAAAAGCGTTTGTACATAAAAAAAAGCACTCTAGATTTACATTATATATTTCAACGGTAGACACGTAACTGAATAACATTTTAAAAGTTGAAATTTGATGATATATATAGTATTTTCTTTTAAATATTTAACTATCTAGAAACATGAGTTATCGTATGTTGTTTAATATCGGTGAATATCTTATCAACTGTTTCCGGGGTAAGAATTCTATCGATGGTTCTAATCATAGTCTACAAACTGTCTTGCAAAGTCGGCTAGTGGGGATTCAGAATACACTGACTGCATCTCTGCAAAGGAGAAAGACTCATCCAACCAGTGTTCTGGTGTGGCTTCAGTAATGCTGAAGCTTTGGGGAATGTGGAGTATCCTTTCGTTGCCATCGCTCCCATGTCCACTCTGGCCAGAGTGGTAGCACCTGTAGGGTTTTATCACTGTGTCAACTACAACTGCTTCACATTTAAACTGTGTACTTATGCTACACTGAATTGTTAGAAATAGAACTGTTTTCAGATTTAATTGTTTGCAAAATAATGACTTGTGTTTTATTGAATTGTCTGTGATACATAACAATACTTGGTACAATTTAAATTTGACATGGTAAGGTGAATCATTTGAAATAGGACTGTTTCATCATTTAACTTGTGTAAACAAATGACTGATGTTTAAGTGAATTGATAGCGATACATAACAATACTTGCAACAATTTAAACTATGTGCAACAAAAAAAAAGATTAATATTAAGAAGATTAATTCGTATTAGATTGAAATAAGTGAAACCATTTAACTGTGTGAAAAAGAATAAAATCAGGCTCGTTTAAAGATGTTATTTACAAACATGGTTTGAAATCATATATTTGATATATATGTATAAAAATGATTGTACGTTTAATAACCTCCAATAGTTGATATGACTTAAAACCAAACCAAACCAAACTGTCTTCAGTCAACTATCCGAGTTACCATCAAGAACTAAAAAAAAAAAAAAAATGAACTCAAAAATCCTCATTGTGATATATCATGTTAGCTTTTCCCCATTTCAAAATTTTATTGAAAAATTTCAACTCATTGTTGATATGTATAGACCAATAGAAATGATTAATATCTTGGCAAGTCAAGCGTCTTTATAATTTTAAAGATAATGAAGAAGCCAAAAAGTAGACCTGCCACAGTTTAAATGATCAATGGAAGTCGTATTTACCCAACCCCTCCAACATGTACAAGGATGTGACACCTGGCCATTTAAATGAACTCTTCTCCTAGACTGTTTGCCTAACCAAAGCTAAAAATACATATTGCTCTACTATTTACCTATATCTTCGTGAAATGATAAATTTATACATTTCCCAAGAATATTAGTGTGAAGTGAAGCATAGACTCCTGCAAGATTTGAACTCGGATCACCATATCCATTTACCCACGACGATAAGGCTTACACAAAGCCTACCTCCCATCAGTGTATTGGTTAATAAGAAATAGAGAAACTACCCCAAAATTAAATGTCTTAAATATCAGTTTTCGAAAATTTCAAGTAAGGTAGAAAAAAAACCTCAAGGTAGCACAAAATAAAACCTCAGAATTATTTTTATTACAGTGGGTTTTCAATGTTTAGTTTATGTATAAAAAGGATCTATTTTTGATCGGAAATTTAAATTTCTACCTAGAAGCTGTTATTTATTAAAATTTGCTATGTTTGACACGGAGGCATAAGGTTGCTTAGAATAGCTGCAGGTACTAAATTCTCACCTTCAGAAACTACCAACATCAGAGAACTTTACAAAGACAATCTGGTACCTTCAAAAGAATCTGTTTACTGAGGGGTGGTCCTCAACGGACAGAATCTGTAGTATTTTAAAAGACAAAGAATACCGCCGCCAATATTGATTGTCAAAAGTTGGAAAGATCAACAAAGAAAAATTGTAATAGGTTCAATCTTCTCAATAAAATATTCTACTTTTGTTCATTGAAAATTATCAGACACTCTCCGACGAAAGAAAATCATCGTTTTCGACGTTTTGCTAATTCAATGTTGATTCGTTTGTTGGTTTGTTTTTTACGGCATATCGACCCTTTATGGGCTATCTAGTGCTAAATTCTGTTTATATATATATATATATATATATATATATATATATATATATATATTCACACTTTGTAAGTGATTTGTGTGTATGGCTAAATGAGTTGTTAGGGCCTATTTGTTTGCACACAATTGAATAGTTTCAAGTATTCCTATCTAACTGTAAAATTCTATCTAATAGTAATCGTTTGTTTACTCACAATTAAAGGGTTTCATGTATCCATATATAACAT
>OY757907.1:117184587-117217087 GCA_963585895.1 Sepioteuthis lessoniana
AATAAAAATATTTCCAATCTAGGACCAACAATTTCCAAACGGTTCTATTTGACCTATCCATAAGAATATAACACCTACTATTTGTCAGGGGAGATTACGTATGAAATTAATGGTAATGAAAGGGAATTCAGCACTTACAAGAGCTCTAGAACTGGAGCCTCAATACCAAGTATGATTTACTGGCATAAATTAGGACCCCGTTTTCCTGTGAGTCTTATATCTCTTCAGGTTATATGGTCAGCGTATATTACAAAATTGTGAAAGGCACTGAATTTATTGGAAAATCATCTTTCAAGTGGATATTTAAACTGCTACACTACATTGGTCGTACTGAGGGAATGAATTGACGAAAAGAAGTTATCATAGATGAGGTTAATTAAATCTAAATTAAGGATAATATATACCTAGTTTTATTTTATTGCAAGAGTCAGTTTGGGAGAAGCTATTACGATTTTTTAATGCCATTTCATCGAGTTTATTGCGTTTATACATTTGATTATTAAAAAATATTTAATATATAAAGTGTTCTTTATTTTGATGATTTCAACTGTAATTATTGTTATTTTTAATGTCTACAATTACTCTCTCATATTCTCCATCAAAAATCACCCCCATTATTCTAAGGAAGATCCTTCTATGTTGTACAAATATCATGACAATATACTCATACAACAGGACAGCATTATGATATGGTCTCCCTTGGACCGACTGTTACTGATTTCTACACAGTCTATCTAGATAATAAAATTTTAGGCTAAATGAACAAATTATTTACGTTATATCGATTATATCCTCGTCCTAGTCGTTTGCACAAATGAACAACTCAGTTTAAAACTTGCCTCCAAAACAATTCCGCAGTCAATTTTACCAATGAACTCAATGGCAATATTAAGCGCCCATTTCTTGTGCCCTGATCGTCGAAGTTAACTGCACTTTCACTCGGTCCGCATATAAAAACTATTTATAAAGATTACTTTACTCTTTATTTAAATAGCAAATGCCCCGGAAAATATAAATAGCTATAAATAAAAACAGATTTTATGGTGCCAAAATCATATTTTCCTCCACAAAAATCTTCTGACCTTTAAAACATTAGACAAATTCTCACTAACAATGATTTCCAAAACCACATTGTTGATTTACAAATAAAGCGCACTATTTAAAAATATCAATTCTAATTGCAATAGAAATAATACAATATCAAACAAGCCAAAACACATTAAATCATTAAAATTATTTTCTCCTAAACAAATGTACCAACTTGATTAGAAGTGATAAAAAATCTAATACTTAATAACTGACTCTATCAATAAAATAAAACTAATTATACACTATCCTAAATTCAGTTCAACTAACACCGTTATCTATAATAACCATCCTCCCCTCCCTCCCTCGTCTCCCTCTCTGTCTGTCTGTCTGTCTGTCTCTCTCTCTCTCTTTCTCTCTCTCTCTCTTTCTCTCTCTCTCTTTCTACTAGTTACCTGAGTACGACCAATATAGTGAACCAATTTAAAAGTCCATTAAAAGGATGATTCTCCAATAAAATCGGAAGCAACATCGACCGGAATACAACGACTATTTTGAGATGTTTAACACTTCACCTATCCGTCACTAGTTCCATCGCTAAACACCTTAGGACACATTCGTACCCCTCCTCCTAATACAGAAAAATCTAAGTGAAAACACCTCCATATAACACAAAGAAAATGACAAATAGAACCTCGAAATTCTCGAAGCTCTACGTATGAAGTTTAACAACCCTTCTTTAAATCTGACCAACTTCGATTATAGTAGCAACATTAGAAAATAATCTTTACGCTTTTGCTGCCTTACCCTTTTGAAATTTGCCGCTAAGATTCCCCTCCAACTTTCTCTTCCTCCTACACTTTATAAGAATGTATATTAGGTGTCCTTGTGTTTGTCATTTCATTATTCGCTTCCCCGAAAATTATTCCAGCTGGAGTAGAACGTAATTGGGAAAAATACGGAACCTTCCTTAATTCATTCCATCCTGAAGTCAAACGAATCATACTTGAACAGATCAATGATAAAATTGTCAGAAACGAGGAGGCTGTCCTATTTTAACGAAACGTTTATAAGATAATGTTTGGTTTTGTTTACTTTGGTTTAATGGCATATCAAGCATTGTTGGTTAATTAATGCAAAATGCTTTTAATAAATGTTTATGAAATATATGATTTTTTAACACATTTGGTACATAAAATTTTTAAACGAGCCTGAGCTCATTTTTTTGGCACACAGTTAAATAAATGACTTCACTTATTTCTATCCAACGAGAATAATTCTATTTACTATTAACCATTTGTTTTCACACATGTAAATGTTTTCAGATATAGCTATTTAACACTAAAGATTCAATTAAACATCAGCCATTTGTTTAGTTAGATATGAAAACAGTTCTATTTCAAACAATTAATTTTAGCATGCCAACAAAGTTAAGAGGTTTCAAGTATTGCTACTTATCACTTATTATTCAATTAAACACCAGTCATTTGTTCACACTCGGTAAAAGATTGAACAGTTCTATTTAAAACCATTCAGTTTAGTATAAATCATTTGTTTGCTCTCAGTTTAAATGTCAAAGTGCATAGTTAAAATGTCAAACACTTTTATTTGACCCATTGATAGGACTCTATCAGGTGCCACCACTCTGGGCCAGAGTGGAATTGGTAGCGATGGCAATAAAAGGGTTACTTCACATTCCTCGAAGCTCCAGTATTATAACAACCTCACCATCAGATTGTTTAGTGTCATATTCAGAACACTTTGAGGGGAGGAGTCTTACCCAACAGTGAGATGCAGTCGGTGTATCCTACAGCCTCATCCAACTGGGCCAATTAAACGTTAAAATATTGTCTATATATATATATATATATAATCAATAAGTAAGTTAGTAAAGTTAGCGACCATAGTCGAGGGTGACCCGAAGGCTCCCTTTTCGATAGCTACTACACCAAGGTGTAGGGGAGGGCGCTACTCCATTCCCAGGATTGCTCCACTTTACCCTTGAACCGTACCTTATAATGCTGAGTGTTAAGCAAGGTGGTATCAAGTTCCATTTTTAAAGTCTTTGGTATGACTCGACCTGGGATTGAACCCAGGTCTCCCGGGCCATTGGCGAACACCCTAACCGCTGAATAGCATTAATCAATTGGAAACCATTTTTATGTGTATGTTTATTTAAATGAGTTTATTTTCATATAAATAAACTAACATTTTATCTCAATATCTGCATGTGTTTTTGTATGTGCATGCATGCATGCATATCTCCCGTGCTTGTGTGCACGTCCGTCTTTTAACCAAGTTTCCTGCATGATAGTATATATAATGCTAAACGATTTCTATTGATCAAGCTAGCTTTCTGTTTAGTTCCCTTTGTATGAGTCTTTAAGCGGGTACGTGTACCTCTATGTCTGTCTGACTGTCTGACTGTCGCTCTCTCTCTTTATATATATATATATATATATATATAGGTAGTTAGGGAGTTGCTTAATCATTTATATGCATATATCCTAAGTTTTGCCGTGCAGCAGATACACACACCCAAAGTGATCAAGTCAATCAGAAAAGCACATTAATATGTCAGTGTGTGTATATGTGTCTGTGTCTGCGTGCGTGCCTGTCTGCAAGTGCGTGCGTGCCTGTCTGCATGTGCGTGCGTGCGTGTGTGTGTGTGTGTGTGTACTTCTAATATTATTATTTGCACGAGATTTCCAGCAAACATTTTATCCTCTCTATAAATTGCCTGCAACTCTGCCAGCGGTTATTCCTGTGAAGATTGCAGCCTCGAAATCAAATTATCTACATAATGGTCCATTCCTGCCGAAATCCATAAGCTTTGCTATGGCTTCAGGTTCTACTTCTAAACGATCTTATCTAATCTTGTGCACAAATACCTGTACCTGTGGGAGGAGGAGTCCCCGTGGTGTAGTGGCTAACGTACCGGACTGCGGCATCTTTGTAAATGAGTTGCAACTCTAGTCTCTCTGTTACGCTCATATTCGGACGAATACCCTTGGGAATGGTAACCCACCTTACTTAACCAGCTATTTATTGAACAGCACCAATACTGTCCTTCTACAGGATGGATTTAGCTGTAAATATTCCACGAAACCCGATAAGACATTAAACATGTTTTTATTTCTTTGTTTAACAAGCATAAAAAACTTTGTGGGTTATTCATACATGTACATATACAAATATAAGCGGAAACATAGTCAACAATAATTTCGAACTTCAATGAACGAACGAACACACTTCTTTATAAAAATATATCTCTCACACTTTATTCTCGAAAGGGTTGATGTTGGTTGTGTGTGAGAGGTGAGTTGAAGACGGTGACAGAGTGCTACATATTGACCCAAGTTCTTCTGCCCATAGCAGTACTTCTTTCTCATCTTGGCTGGGGTTGCTCAACCGTGGGTCACTGAGGCCCCAAAGCCCTCTGTCTGCCACTGGCTCTCACTTCGGCATCTTGACTCCAACTAACTCGAACCGCCTCGGCCACCGGGTTACATAATTGTCTACGTCCACCTGCTTCCGCTGTTCTTCTGCTTATTTACACAGGTGCATCTCTTGATGGACGGCTCGGTCGAGGGTCAATATGTTACATCAATAGCAAAGATATCTTTGTAGAAGTACAACATTGCTACCATTAAACCAATAGCTTATAGGGAGATAAGAGTGTTCCTAATTTTCCCGTGAGTATTTCTTCGAAAGTGTAAGTTTTAGCGTGACTGGAGTTCAAACTCGCTTATTTTGAGGCCGAAGTCTATCCCTTTAGCCACTACGCCACGGAAACCTCGCCTCATTAATGACAGAGTACGTTATATATTCACAATATAACCAAAAGAAGTACTGAATATTAGCAAAGACTTGAAAATAAAATCCCATAAGTGTTCAACACCAGCAAGAGAACATTCTCGATTAGAAAAAGAAACTATAGCTGAGTATGTAAAATCAACAAAATAAGTTTATTATGATAATTATTGATTTTTGCTTGATTTCTTTTCAAAGTTCAGCATCAATAAGTATTTAAACCAAACCCCCCTATTTCCTTCAGTGATTTGCTCAGATTATATTTATTATAAACCACTTGTTTCAATCATCCATCTTTTTTTTAACTCTGTAATTAATTTATTAATCAGCTATGCTTAGAATACATTGGTAGAATCATTTGCAGAGAGGTGAGATGCACCCGAAAAGTTTTGCTCTGAATAATCCTAATCTGCATCAGATGGTGAGGCTCCTGTTCTGGAGGTCTGTAAAGCGTGGATAACTACTTCATTGCTATTACTCCAAGGCATAATCTGACTACTAGCGGTAGTATAAGTTTGGATTTTATCAACGGATCAATAATATCTGATCAAATTTCACTTATATTCGATAGGACAGCGGGTGAAATAAATATTCTTAAGAGACAACGACAAAAACAATTTAAATATAAGACTGATTTTGTAATATGTGTATATATATATATATATATATACACACACAAATCACACTCTTAAACACACACACACACACACACACACATATATATATATATATATATATATATATATGGGTTAAAATTGCCGATACACGCAGCACGATCTTCTGGCAATCGTTTTCCCATTACTGTTGCAATGTCCGAATAAGATTTCACCCGATAAGTATTTAATGTAAATATATCTATGTAGGTTACATACCAACATACATACATAGAAAAACAAGCACCCCCTACACACACACACACATATATATATATATATATATATATATATATATATGTATATATATTCTTTTATATATATATGATTAGAATATATATTACACAATAAGTGTGTGTGTATAATATATAAAGCGCATATGGCCGTATGTATTGGTATATAGGTTTATGCAGTTAATCATATTTTCTTTTTCGTTGAATATTGGAGAGTTTATTGCGTCTGACACATTCATTTTGTGTCTGTTTTCACGTCAATAACAGAACAACTGAACTTTGCAACAGCCTGTTTTGTTCTCTTCGTCTGGCTGTTGTTGTTGACATCGCATTTTTCCCTTTGTTTTTTCTTTCGTTTTTTTTCTTTATTTTTTTCGTCTTGAGTTAAAACGAAATTTGATTAAGCGAGGAGGAAAAGAAAAAAAGTATAATGCACATAAAGTATCAAGAAATATCAAAAGGGCAAAAATGAACTGCAATGTGCAGACATAAAAATAGCAAAACTATGTACATATTAATAAGATTTTTAGGATTTTTTTGTTTGTCTTGCTTGAGTCAGCTTCATTGGTATTAATGTCTATTAATCCTTTTATCTATTTGGATATCACTAATTCAAATATGTTGACATATAAATACATAGATAAATATCTCTTTAGACACACACACACACACACACACACACACACACACACACACACACATATATATATATATATATATATATATATATATATATATATATATATATACCCATAAGAATGTACACGCACGTTCAAACACACACACATATACACATATATATATATACATACAAACACACATAATATAGACACACACACACACACACACACACACACACACACACACACACACATACATACACACACACACACACACATATATATATATACATATATATATATATATATATATACCGACAAATTCACACACGCAGAAAAAAATTTAGGCGAACATATTACTATTGTTACTTCTTGACAGTTTTTCTCATCAGGTAACCCTGATAGTCTTGCATTGGAGTTTGAGGGACCGCGAGTCCCAAATCTTCAGGACTCTCCTCAGTATTCTAGCCGATCTCAGTATTGCAGTAGTGTTGTAATGGTATATCCCCCACTTCCTCTCAGTCATGTAGAGTGACTATATTTACAGACAGTACGGCATTGTACTTGTCCTTGCTTCAGGATTAGTAGCGTGCCTCATGATTCCTTGTCTGTCTTATTGAAAGTCTTGCAATAAAACCCTTTCTTTTATTCTACGAACGCGATGACTGCTCCTTTTCACTCAAGTACTACCTTATCGGATTATATCGCTTTTTAAGACACAAGTAAATGGATGTTCTCCCCTCGTCCTCTAATTTCCAAGTCCTCCAGTCCTTGTATCAATCATTCGTTGACTGTACCAAGAGCATCAATTACAACTGGCATAATCGTCATTTTTATGTTTCAGTTTTTTATTTCCTTAGCAAAGTTCATGTACTAAACTTTCTTTTCACTTCCTTTCAGTTTTACTCTGTGGTCAGCAAGGACAGCAAAGTTCACAATTCTGCCATTTTTTTTTTATTATTACAAGATCTGGTCGTCTGGGTAAGATTAGATAATACGTTGTTGTTGATGTTATTATTATTATTATTATTATTATTATTATATACTCTTTTAGAGTTTTTCACATCAGCTTCAGATGATGGTTTTTCACTAGAGTTTGAGTGACAGCAAGTCTCCTCAAGTCTTCAGGATTCTTGTCAGTATTCTGGCTGTCTTCAATAATGCTGTCGTTTGGATGGTCTCTACTCGTCCGCCAACTTCCAAATTCTCCAGGCCCTTTAATTATTGTGCCAAAAGTGCAAATCAAAATTGTCACGTTCATGTTCCATTTTTTTTTTTTTTTTCAATTCTCTAGTAAGGTCGAGGTACTTATCCCTCTTTTCACATTCTTTCAGTTTTATTCAGTGGTCAGCCGGAACAGCAAAGTCGACAAATTTGCAAGTTTTCGTTTGTTGTTGTTGTTGTTGTTTATTATAAGGTCTGGTCTTCTGGCCGAGATTAGGTGATCCGTTTGTATGTCGATGTCCATTAGGAGTTTATGTGTCTTACTTTCTAGGAATAGGTATTGGGTTGTGCATATACCATTTGTTCGTATGGTCAAATTTAAATTTCTTGCACATTTCCCAGTGGATCACCTTGCCCACCCAGTTGTGTCTCATCTTATACTCCTTCTGATCTAATTTGCTGCATTCGCTTATCATGTGATTGATCGTTTCGTCTCCGTCACAGCATAGTCTACATTTGCTATTTTGTTGAGTCTTATCTATTCTTGCTTTAATATGATTGGTTCTTATGGCGTTGTCCTGTGCTGCTATTAGGAGAGATTCCGTGTCTCTAGTAAAGTCAAGGTTTTCGGGTGTGAGATGTTGTTTATTAGTCTTTAAAGCGGCCATACAGTTGTTTTTTTCTCCATTTTGTTTCCTAGTTATTGTCATTCTCTCGTCTATCGTGTAGTCGGTACCATTTCTGATGGCTGTAATCAGTCGTCGTTCGTGCTTTTCTATGTAGTCTTCGAGCCGTTGTATCGATGCGTCAATGTTATCTTCGATGCTGGCAAGTCCTCTTCCTCCCTCTTTTCTAGATTCATATAGTCTGTCAACGTCTTCTCTGTGATGTCGTGCCTTATGCATGATTATTAGTTTTCTTTATCATTATTATTATTATCATTCAGTTTTTCGCACCAGCGTCTGCTAGTTGTTGTTCACGGGATTCTGAGAGACAGCAAATCTCTTCAGGTCTCCAGAAATCTTCTTAGTATTCTAGGTGATCTAAAAAATGCTATTGACTAGTATTGATTATTTCTCTGATTGCCAATTTTACCAGTCTCCTTTCCAAACCCTGATGGACTGCTCCAAGTACGCCGACTATAATTTGAATCACCATCAACTTCATGTTCCACAGTTTGTTTTTTTTATTCTGTGGCAAGGGTCAAATGCTCAGCTATTGTTTTGCTTTCTTTCCTTTTGTTGATTTGTTGGAATGGCAAAATCCTATAAATTACAATTTCTTATCATTCTTTTCTTTTTTTTTTTTTATTAATACCTGGTCTACCATTCTGTCTGGGATTCGGTGTTTCGTTTTTTTCTAAACATCCCAGAGAATTTTATAAAACTCATTTTCTAGAACGGAGTTCAGTTTGGGCATTTACTACTTGGCAGTACTAATAGGTTAATAGGTTAGGATTCAGAGTTTTCCTTCTCCTAGATTAGTTGCCTTACCAAGGTTGAACAATTCAGTCTGTTCTCCTATTTACCCATTGCAAGAAGGAAAATAATTAAATGTATGCCTTTCCCAAGGGTATAAATACTTTGTGAAATGGAATCAGTTTCGTCCAGGATTTGAACTCGTATCGCCGTGCCTATTTCCTACGACGATTACTATTACACCACGAGTATATCCGTTTGTAGTTGCTGGGGCTAGAATTTTTTTTTCTTACTCAGGGGATAATAATAATAATAATAATAATAATAATATGTAGGTTATGTGGTGATCGAGACGAAACCATCAATCACATAAGCGAATGCAGCAAATTAGCACAGAAGGAGCATCAGACTAGACACGACTGGGTGGGCAAGGTGATCTACTGGGAAATGTGTAAGAAAATGAAATTTTACCATATGAATAAAGGGTATATGCACAGCTGAGCTGTCCTAGAGAATGACATACCTAAACTCCTATAGGACTTTAACATACAAACAGATCTCCCAATCTCGAACAGACGACCAGGCCTAATAATAATCCACCAAAAACGATAATTTGCAAAATTGTAGACTTTGCTATCCCACCTGACCACAGAATAAACTGAAAGAATGTGAAAAGAAGAATAAGTGCCTCGACCTTGCTAGGAAATTGAAAACAACTTTGGAACATGAAGGTGAAAGTGACAATAGTACCAATCGTGATTGGTGCTTTTGGTAGAGTAACTAAAGGATTATTAAAGGGACTGGAGGACTAGGAAGTTGGAGGACGAGTGGAGACCATCCAAACTACAGCACTATTAAGAACGGCCAGAATACTGAAAAGAGTCCTGGAGTCTTGAGGAGACTTGCGGTCACTCAGGTTCCAGTGAAAGAACATAAGCTACAACTCATGTGAAAAACTCTCAATGAGTAAATATTAATAACAATAATAATGACTATTTGGTTATTGAGGCGAAACGATCAATCAAATAATAAGCGTACGTAGCAAATCAGCACAGAAAGAGTATAAGGCTAGACACGACTGGGTAGGTAAAGTGATCCACAGGGAATTGTGCAAGAAATTGAAAGTTGACCATACGAAGAAATGGTATATGCACAACGCAAAATATTTCCTGTAGAATGAGACGCACAAACTCTGCTGGGATTTTCAGATACAAATGGATCACCTAATCTCCGCAAGACGACCAGGCCTAGTGATAGTTAACAAAAACAGAGAACCTGCCTAATAGTGGACTTTGTCGTAAAACTATGCACATATTAATAAGATCTTTTGGATTTTTTGTTTGCTTTTCTTGAGTCAGCTTCATTGGTAATTATATCTATTAATCTTTTTATATATTTAGATATCACTAATTCAAATATGTTGGCATATAATTACATAGATAAATATTCACATAGACACACACACACACACACACACACACACACACACACACACACACACACACACATATATATATGTATATATATATATACGCATATGAATGCACACAAACGCACTCACACGTACACACATAGACACACATAGCGCTCAAAATGACGTAATTTGTCTTTTCTGCTGACTGGTCTCCCCGACCCACCATTGGGGTCGAAAATTCCCGTCATTATATATTTTTCAGATGCTCTACACATTTCCTTCCGGCCCCCACCTGTGCGATTCCCGTGGCATTTCAGCAGTCCTTCGTTTACCTTAAGTCACAGATGCACACCCTGCTTTTGGAACTCTGCACAATCCTGCTGTCGCAGATCAGTATGTAACATTTTATCTCTCAAACTAATGTTCCACAGCTTTTTAATTTTCTGGAAAGGCCTGCGTATTTGTCAATCATTTCGCTTTTTCTTTTTACTCGACGGTCAGCCGGAACGGAGAAATCCACTGGATGACAATATTTTCATTCCTTTTTAATTAATACTATTTCCAATTTTTGGCCAGGATTAGGTGATTTGGATATCATGATGAATGTTATGCGTCTCATTTTCTTGGAAAGATTCTGGTTTTTGGATATATCATTAGCAATATGGCGACATTTCACTTTCTTGCACAATTCCCTGTGGATCAACTCTTTGCAGGACTATATCATAAATAGTCTTGAGGTAAATCTATGCCATGGTTAATTTTTTTCGCCTTTTAGCGTCCTTGTGCTGATCTATATTTAGTAAATCATCTCTTGTTCTCAAATGGCATCTGTCTTATTCTTCCAGAATAGTTCGTGGAATTCAAGCGAGTAATAGATTTATTTTAAATGTGCGGTCAGCATTATCCCCATCATAGTTACACAGGTTATCGATCTGTTGGTGCTGGGGATGTTTCTTTTTTGAGGATTCGTCTAGATCAGGTTAGCTTTTTCTTTCGTCGTCAATTTGAGTAAACTTACTTCTTCTCGGCCTTAACTCCTTTGCAGGAAGAAGGAAGGGAATTTTTTAAACCATAATTTATGCGTACCACCTTGGTTTTGTGTTTTTCAATTTAGTTATTTCTTCAATGTTGCTCTTAGCGAGCTAGGTTTCCGGTTATTTACGTCCTTTCAGTTCCCATATTTTACTCCGAACTCTGTTTATTTCCTTTGCATTCGAACATTTCTTTGTTCTAATGCATTCTCCACTGGCTTGTTATTAGAATTTTCTTTCGTTATTTTGGAAGGCGCTGTTTTCTTTTGTTTTTTGTATTGTTTGACCCTGACTCGGAATCTTTTGAGTCTTCATTCTTTCGCTTGATCAATTTATAACAGTTGACTTTACTGTTGTTTTCTTTTAGTCTTTTCATCCCAATCCCTCAGTGCCTTTTTTCCCTTCCTGGCTGCTTTCGCTTGTTTCCACAATGTCTGTAGTTGTCTGTGACTAATTTCCCATCCAGATTTGTTGTCAGTGACTAATTTCCCATCTAGAGTTTCTTCTTCTTCTTCTTCTTCTTCTTCTTCTTCTTCTTCTTCTTCTTCTTATTATTATTATTATTATTATTATTATTATTATTATTATTATTATTATTATTATTTACTCCTTTAGAGTTTTTCACATCAGCGTTACCTGATGTTTTTTTACTGGACTTTGAGTGACAGCAAATCTTCTCAAGTCACCAGGACTCTTCCCAGTATTCTGGCCGTTCTCAATAATGCTGTCGTTTGGATGGTTTCCTCCCGTCTGCCAACCTCCAAGTCCTCCAGTCCCTTTAATAGTCCTTTAGTTTCTGTACCGAATACACTGATCACGATTGGTATAATCGTCACCTTCATGTTCCATTTTTTTTTAATTCTCTAGCAACGTCGAGGTATTATCCTTCTTTTAACTTTCTTTCAGTTTTATTCTGTGGTCAGCCGGGGCAGAAAAATCTACAATTTTGCGAGTTCTCTTTTTTTGTTGATTACTATAAGGTCCGGTTTTCTGGCCGAGATTAGGTGATCCGTTTGTATGTCAAAGTCCCATAGGAAATTGTGTGTGCCATTCTCCAGGACAGCTGCTGGGTTGTGCAAATACCATTTGTTCGATTTTTGCACATCTCTTAGTGGATCACCTTGCCCACCCAGTCGTGTCTAGTCTTATATTCTTATATTCCTTCCGTGCTACTTTGCTGCATTCGCTTATTATTATTATTATTATTATTATTATTATGTACTTATTACAGTTTTTCACATCAGTGTCAGCGGATGGCCTTTCACAGGATTTTGAGTGACAGCAAGTTTCCTCAAGCCTCTAGGACTCTTCTCAGTATTCTGGCCGTTCCCAATAATGCTATAGTTTGGATGGTCTCGACTCGTCCACCAACTTCCAAATCCTCTAGTCCCTTTTAATAATCCTTTAGTTACAGCGACAAAAACATCAATCATAATTGGTATAATTTTCATCTTCATGTTCCATAGCTTTTTCAATTCCCTAGCAAGGTCGATATACTTATTCTTCTTTTCACATTCTTTCTGTTTTATTCTGTCGTCACCCGGGACAGAAAAGTCGATAATTTGTAATTTTTTGTTGATTATTATTAGGTCTGGTTATTATTATTATTATTATCATTGTTATTATTATTTAACTCCTTGAGAGATTTTACATCAGCATTAGTAATGGTTTTTCACTAGAGATTGAGTGACAACAAATATCTTCACGTCTCCAGGACTCTTCTCAGTATTATCGCTGATCTCAACAGTGCTGTAGTTTGGATGTTCTCCACCCATCCAAACAGTTCCACGTCCTCCAGTTATTGTTCCAATTACTTTGTGATTGTTCCAAGAGCACCAATTATAATTGGTATAATCGTCACTTTCATGTTCCGCAGTTTTTTCAACTCCCTAGCAAGGTCCAGGTACGTATCCATCTTTTCGTGTTCTTGAAACACTACTCTGTGGTCTACCGAGACAGCAAAGTCCACAATCCTGTGTATTATCTCTTTTTTGTTGATAATTATAAGGTCTGACCATCTGGCCGAGATTAAGTGATCCGTTTGTATCTGAAAATCCCATAGAAGTGTGTGCATGTCATTTTCTAGGACATATGTTGTGTTGTGCATATACTATTTGTTCGTATGATCATATTTAAATTTATAGCACATCTCCTAGTGGATCACCTTGCCCACCAAGTCGTGCCTACTCTTCGACTCGTTCTGTGCTAATTTGCTGCATTCGCTTATTATGTGATAGACAGTTTTGTCTCTATCACCACATAACCTATATTTGCAGTTTCCTTGCGTTTTATCTATTCTCGCTTGGACATGCTGCTATTAGAAGATATTCAGTTTCTCTCTTAAGGCTTCCTTTTCTTAGCCACGCCCAGGTTTTCTCGTGTGAGATGTCGTTTGTTAGTCACAAAAACGTCCATAGAGATATTTTTCTTCCCCCTTTTGATTTCTGGTTATTGTTGTTCCGCTGGTCCTCATGTCGTTAGTATTTTTTCTGGTGGTTGCGATCAGTCTTCCATCGCACTTTTCTTTGTAGTTTTTGAGTCGTTGTATCGATTCCTCAACACTCTCTTCATTGCCGGCAACTCAGCCTCCTCCTTCTCTTCTTGACACGCATAGTGTGTCAACGTCATCTGTAGGATGCAATGCCTTATGTATGGTTCTCAGTTTTCTTGACATCAGGTCCATATGTTCATCTCTGGTCTAATTCAAAAATGGTCCCGAGTATCTTAGGGGGTAGACAGCCCAGGCATTTTTCCCTTGACAAGGTTCCTGCTATAGAGTTTTGTCTCGAGTAATTTTCTGGTTCTTCTGAACTACTCTTTTAAAATTGTTTTCTTTTATTTCAACTAACTTGGTGCCAGCTTCCAGGATGCCCAAATATTTGTAGGTTTCCTTTTCTCCGAGCGTTCTGAGTACTTGTTGATTTAGTAGTTCGACTCCTACGGTCATGTGTCGTTTGCCACTTTTCATTACTAGCATGGCGCATTTTTCTCTGCCCAATTTTATTCCTTTTTCTTGAGTGTATATTCTAACAGTTTGTATAAGATTTTCCAGTTCTTTTTCGTCTATGGCAAAAAGTTTGATGTCGTTCATGTACATCAAGTTGTTGACCTTTTCCTGCGATTTACTGAGTTTTAACCGACTGTGCATTTCGTAAGGATGTGGTTGATTGGCATCATGGCTATCACAAATAATAATGGTGATAGTGCATCTCCCTTGTATATGCCTCTTTGGAACTTTACCTCAGTTAATCCTTTTCTGTCAATCCACCCTCCAAGTTTGCATGGTCCCCCCGAAAAACTGTACGATTATTCGGATATATTGCACATTTTAAGACACTGTAGTATTCAGCTTTGGGGAACCATATCCAGTCACGTTTTACTTTCGGTGAGGATGTGTTGATCTATATGTAGTAGTTCCTCGGTGCCTCTAGTTCTCTTGCGGTATTCTTTCTGTTTCTCGGGGAAGATTCTGCGGCTTATTAATGAGTAGTATGTCTTCTCCCTAATTTGTATCGCTAGTATTTTCCACATCATCGGTAGGCAGATTAGGTGGCTATAGTTTTTGGGAGCAGTTCCTTTGAGGGGGTCTTTTTAGATAAGAGATGTCTTCTCTTTGGTCATCTATTCGGGTATCTCAGTTTTCTGTATGCATGTATTCATTTCAGTTGCAAGTCTGTCGTGTATGGATGTGGATTTTTTAACCAAAATCCGCGTATGTCATCAAGTCATGGGGTTTTCCAGTTTGCTATCTTCTAAAGTGTTGCTTTGAACCCGTCAGGGTGTATGTTCACCAGAGGGCCTTCTTCGAGCATTAATAACTATGTTTCCATGTTGTTTATCCATTTGACTTTTTTGTTCATATCTTTCCGTTTCCATATTTTGCTCCAAATCTCCATGCCTCTCTCGCATTCGGTTGTTGATATGGCTTCGCTCATTCCCCCCCCCCCGCTCACTAAATGTTGGTAGATTTTTTTTCCGTTGCTTTGGAACGCCCTGTTTTGTCTATATTGTTTTGTCTTGTCTCTGCATCTTTTTAATCTTGCTTCCTTCACTAGTTATTTTGGTTGGTCTCCTCTAGCTTTTTTTTTTTTTTGAGTTCTATTTGCCTTGCTTTTCAGTTTCGTCTGAAACTTTCTTAATATTCCATTTTTGTAATATTTCTTTTTGTCGTAGTCTTTTTATCAGAGATTCAAGTTTGAGTTCCCACCAAGGTTTTGACTTTCTTTCAGTGGTCTTCAACGGTACCCTGATTTTTACACCGACTAATTTTGCTCCTGCGTATTTCAAATCGTTTAATTCTGTAATGTCATTTATCGAGATATTTTTGAATAAGTCATTCACTTTCTTGGTTTCGAACTGCACTGTCCGCTAGTCTTGGTTCCTGAGAGAAGGCAATGTGGGGTTTTTTTTTGTTTTCAAACAGGGTTCTTCTAATGGTATTTTTATTAGATTTTCCTCTTGGGGCAGTGTTTGCGTTTGTGTGTTTACGGTGCTTGGGTCATTGTCATGTAGTGTTTAGTTTGAAGTTTCTTTGCTTTCCCGTATTTATTGTCTCGGTAACTGTTTTAAGAGTTTGTTGATGTGTTTGCCTATATATTTGTTGGTAGATTTCCAGAATTTCAAGGTCAGAAAACCAGCCATTTTTCTTATTCTCCTAACCTGCTCAGGGAGCCTTTGGTTTGTTCCCTTAAATTTGCCAAACTCTGTCCAGATTTCTATCATTCTTTTTCTATCCCCTCTTTTTACTTCTAAAATAACAGTATAATGGTAGTTTGTTATGTTCCCTAGTCCATTTTCAACGCTGTGGTCTCTGGTGTGAGTGGTCGATTTGTTCATCGTTTGTGTTCCTGAAAGAAGAGCAGCCAACATTCGAAGGATGCCGTTCAGTCCCCTATGTTGGCTATTAAGGGAGCACCCGCTGATCATGACATCCAAACCCATGTTCATTTATGTATCGATTTGCAATTTTTCCTGTATAGTATTTTGTTGCTTAACCAGACCCAGTGCTTGTTTATTATCTATGCGCATAACAACAGATGTGGCCAAGAACAGTTACAGTAAATGTATACGAACAGCAGGTCACAAAAAATGAATAAATATGTAAGTTTTAACTTAGTTAAAGTGTACTAACCTGCTATTTTTATACTTTAATTCTTAAAATAAGTATCTGAGCTAGTTTCATGTGTTCCTGTATCATCTTTTTAGTTTTATATTTACTGCCCTAATTTGAGACTTCGTTACCTCTAAGTCTGTTCTTTTCATAGTAAACAGTTGGCTTTTTATATATCTTTCCGGATTCATTGGGGACGGTTATCGTTCTTAATTAACCCTTTCAGACTGTATCAGGTACATATATTTCCATTTGTCGAGAGAAGCCACCTGTAAGCCATATGGAATTCAGTGCGGAAAATTTAAATAAATCTAATTCCTGATTTCGAAATGGTTTAGCTGAAAAAAATACTGGAAAAATTATTATTATTATTATTGCAATTATTATTATATTTCTTGCAAGTTTTCCACACCAGTTGTAGCTGTTGTTCTTTCACTGACTAAAGTCTAAGTAACAACACGTCTCCTCAAGTCGCATATCTCTTGTTTTATCCGATCTTAATAATGCTGTAGTCAAGACGGTTCCCACTCATATTCTTATTTCTAAGTCTTCTAGTTTCTTTACCAAACTTTTGGAGATCACTTTGAGCACACCAATTAAAAATGGTATAACCGTAAACTCCATGTCTCATATTCTTTATTCTTTGGCAAGGTGTAAGTAGTTATTTCTCTTATTGCTTTATTTGATTTTTACTTTCTGGTCTGCCAAGATGACTAAATCTACTATTTAGTGGATTTTCTTTTTTGTTTAGTATCACTATGTCTAATCGTCTGAACGAGATTAGGTGATCCGTTCGTATATGAAAATCTCAGAGGATTGTCTGCATTTCATTCACTAGAACGGATTTTGGGTTATGCATATACCTCTTGTTCGGACGGTCAAACTTCACTTTCTTGCACAATTCACAATGGATTACTTTCCCCGCCCAGTCGTGTCTAGTCTATTACTTTTTGGTGATAATTTTCTGCTTTATCTAATTATGTTATTAATTGTTTTGTCTCTATCACTACATGACTGATATTTGCTATTCTGTTGCATATTATCTATTTTTGCTTTAAATAGTTGGCCTATATATCGTTGTTTTGTGCAGCTGTTAGAAAGAATTCAATTTATCTCTTAAGGTTTCCATTGCTATGCAATATCCAATTCTTGTCCCGTCGTTTTAAGTATCTGTGCAGTTGTTTGATCAAGAACTTTGGGGCTATATCATATGCCTATTTGTCGTCAATCCATGCAACAGCTACAGTTTATGTCTCGTTTGGCTCCACTTGAGAATATATTGATCTATGAACAATTGATGCCTGTTTCTTTCTCTCCCTTGTGAAATCCTTTCTATTCTTCACGGAACTGTCTTTGACGTATTAGAGAGTTGTAAATATCCTCCCTAATCATTGCTGAATACTAACAAAACAAGATATTACAAAACAACGAAAGAAATTTCGACGAATAAGTTGGAGGAGAATGCACGAGGATATGCCAACAACCGCGTGCAAAGGAGGTAAAACAATTTTGGAGTAAAAGATGTGAAAGGAAATAAAGAGCCAAAAGAATAAATAACAAAGGGAAATAACTAAAAGAACTAAAAGAAAGCATTGAGAACATACAGCTGGATTCACTAAGAGCAAGATTCAGAGTTTGAAAACGGTAGACCATGATGGTATAAATGGGTCCTGGATGGAAGTGCCCGTGGTGTAATGGTTATCGTCGCAGGATATGGACACGGCGACACGAGTTCAAATCCTGGACAACACATAGCACTAATACCCTTGGGAAAGGTATGAATCCAATTATTCTCCCTCCAACAATGGGTAAATAGTAGAGAAGACTAGGTTCTTCAGCCTTGGTGAGGCAACTAGTCTAGGAGAAGGAAAACTCTGAATTCAAACCTGTTAAACTCCACTTAAAAATTGACCTTGTGTCATATCCTGCCCGAGCGGAGGGATTGGGTAAATATGATTAATGGATCCTGGTTTTAAAAAAATGACGTCTATCCACGACGGATTGGCTATTGAAATGAATAGATGCTTGGAAGAAATAGATGTACTCAAAGGGATGTGTAAAAGAAAGACCAACTTGTTCCCAAAAGACTTCTAAAATAAAAACTCCGGCAACAAATATAGACTGATAATGTGTCTTTGATTAGGTGTAAAATACTAACAGCAATGATTTGGGAGGATATTTACAATTCACTAATAAGTCATAGACAGCTCCGTGAATAATAGAAAGGATTTCAATAACCAAAACAGAAAAACAGTCAAGGTAGAAACAGAAAAGTTAAAAGGGATGTCCTCGTGGGGTAATGGTTACAGCGATGGACTGCGGAATCGTAGTACGCGAGTTCGTATTCCAGTCGCGCTGTAACGTTCACTTTCGGGCAAATACCCTTGGGAAAGGTATGAACCCCCTTATCCTCCCAGCTATGGGTTAACTAGTACCACCACAGTTCTTCTCGGAGAATGGCTTTGGCATTAAATAACCTACAAATGTTGATATGCCATTAAACAAAGAAACCAAACCAGAAAAAATAAATACATTATTAACAAATATCCCAACGAACAACGGCACTGAATTAAGCTGATCTATGAAGGAGCAAAATAACTCTGTAATGAAATCAATATTTTTTCTAAGGAACATGAAGAGAAATTCAAAACCTGGATGGGAATTTAGACTGAAAACACCGGTAATGAAATTTCGACAACAAACGAAAACACTAAGGAAGGGAAAACATTGGATATGTTGGGATGAAAAGACAAAACATATATATATATATATATATATATATATATATCATCATGTCATGCCGCCCGCACTGATATCCCTGACCCTCTCTCGCCACTTTTCCCTATCTTCTGGACTACATCCCGTATCTTCACATCGCTGCTGTATGTATGTTCGAGCTGGTCGTCCTGCTTTTGCTCGGCCATAAGTAGGGGTCCATAGGAGTTAATTACTTATGAGCTCGTCTCTGCTCCTCCAGCAGTGTTCTGTGTGCCTGGTACGTCTAACTTGGATAAGTTTCGTGATGGAAGGCAGGTAGCCATATAGTTGGTGCTTTGTGGGGTGTTGACGCTAGGACTTGTTTAATATTGCTCGCAATATCCTTGTGTAGTTGCCATCAAGCTTCTTTTCGAGCCGTTTAGTTAGCGTCCAGGTGGAGCATCCATACAGCAGTATCGACACGACAGCTGCTTGGAAGAAACTGCGTTTCACTTTACCAAGGCCTTCGATTCCATATATATATATTTAATATTAAATCTGTTAATATATATATATATATATATATATATATATATATATATATATATCATAACGTTGTGCCGATAGCATGAAGTCCTTTGAATCTTCGTTTCTCAATTCGATTACATCGATTATTGCTTTTAGCAGGTACACCCGACTGCATTTGGTGTCTGCGCGAACTAGCGCTAGTGTATCCATGTGTAGGATTCCATAGGACCTAACTCATGAAATGTTCTTTATTTTCTTAGCTGTTTCCAGTATGTCTTTTTCTTCTTAGTTTCAGGGTTTGCGAGATGGGAAGAAGATGGCCGTACCACTGCTGTTTTGCTGAGCGCAACTTCATGGGTACTACACAAGTATAATCAGTGCAGTTTTGAACCAACCCAGGAAAAGGCAGAATACATACATACATACATACATACATACATATATATATATATATATATATATATATGTATATATGTGTGTGTGTGTGTGTGTGTGTGTGTGTGTGTGTGTGTGTGTGTGTGTGTGTGTGTGTGTGGCAATTAGTAATTGAACAATAAAACAGTAGACCAATAAAAAACGGAATTACCGTTCTTTCTTGTCCTCAATTAGATAACGTCTGTGAAAAAATATTTTGATCAATGGCTTCTTGGTATGGTTTATCAATTAAAGGCTCAGAGACTGTCACATGATTATTCGAGAAAAGTAAAATCTTATTTTGCCGTAGTTCATTGTATAATTATGATGCCGTCTCTTGCTCCTACTATGATCATTTGACTCATCATATTATCAAGTAAGACTTTTTCCGTCCTTGTACGTTTTTTCATTCTTCTTTATAGGACAATATATGCATATTTCATTTGGTTTGACGCGCTTGTTAATTTTTTCAATGGTTCTTCAATATATTTTATGCATATATTCAATATTTATGCATATATCAATAAGCAAATATTTACTTTCTTTTCGTATATTCTATATTGCTATATTTCAGATTTTATAATACTTATATTGGTTTGGTGATTGAGAAGTCTACTAGATATCGTTCTAATCACTAAGCAACCCAGTAACCTTATCATTTTACAGCTCTTATACATGTTGACAAAAGTAGTACGAGCAACATAACGAAAGAATGGTAGTTAATGAACATAGATTTTTCTTAATATTCCGATGTGACTGGCGTGCAAAAATTATCTATCCAGTTAGCTTGAAGACTAAACAAACTTACAACCGAGTATGTTAATTAAATTTCACTGATTTAGTCTTTTGTTTTTTGTTTGTTTTCTTTTCTTTCTTTTTTTGTCTGTCTAGACGACGTGTTACGATTTTATCATCTTTCTTAGACTATATTTCTTTAAAAATATTATTAGATGGTCAATTATCTTTAACAAAAATGAGAATATAGACACTAACACGAGATTATTTTAAACTATTTGAACGCCTCCTGCATTATAAAACACATTTATGAATATTAAGGTCTTCGGTTTTGTGGCACGAACACTCCCCCATGGGGATTGAGCGCTCTGACGAGGGAATTTTCGGCCTCCGCTCGCATAATACAAAGCTCTTCGAAAGAATTGAACACTCTGGCAGTCGATAGGGTATAAAAATGTAAACAAACGGACGTTGCTGCTGCTGTTGCTACATAAAGACCTTATAATTCCCTAAGCCAACGTGGTACGCTTGTTGGCCGAGGGGTCTGATACTAGGTTTAATGTAAACTTGGATGGGTTTCAATCCTGGCTTCAAGCGTCCTGCGTGTCTTGCCACACTGAAAAGTTCTGATAGAACGAAACAGTGTGTCTGTGGATGACAATATATACGCTCCCCCATGGGGGTTGAGCACTCTGACGAGGGAATTTTCGGCTACCGTTCGCATAATGCAAAGCTCTTCGAAAGAATTGAGCACTCTGGTATTCTATAGGGTATAAAAATGTAAACAAACGGACGTTGCTGCTGCCGTTGCTACATAAAGACCTTATAATTCCCTTAGCCAACGTGGTACGCTTGTTGGCAGAGTGGTCTGATACTAGGTCTAACGTAAAGTTGGATGGGTTTCGATCCTGGCTTCAAGCGTCCTGCGTGTCTAGCGACACTGAAAAATGATGTCAGAATGAAACAGTCTGTGGATGACAATATATATATATATATATATATATATATATATAGAGAGAGAGAGAGAGAGATGTGTGTGTTCGTTGATGAGTAGCCAAAGAAGTGACCTTATCTTCGGCATCTTTGACCTGCGCGTGAGTATCTTGAAGGACCCCTTTGTCTAGTTTGGTGCGAAGATCAAACAAAGAGCAATAGCCGAAAAGTCAGCGAGACCAGAAGAGAACGATGGAGAGTTTGACTCAGTTAGGGGTGAGAACCCGAAGCGGTCAGTCCGGACCAGATAGTGAGTTAGTAAGGAGTGTGACTCCGAAGAGGTCAGTTGGGAATAAGACTCCTGAGCATGGAGCCAAGACACAAAGCAATGAAGACGAAGGCCAGATGAGTCAGTATTTTGCTAAGTAGGACTTTCGCAGAGTTCTCGCGTTAGCCATAACAAATACACACAAAATGCTTAAAAGTGTCAGACTTCGGCTTCCTTCTGCAGTTCTAAGTTTATGTTTGTGTCTTCCTTCCACGCTATGTCTGTTGTTAGGTTTTTGTTTTTTGTACAACCTGTAAAATGCCCGGGGTCTATACCACTAGACGAACAGCCAGGCCACAAAAAAAAAACCCAAAAAAACCCTGCCGTTTGTTGGTTAATTCACAGTTTAAATTACGTAACTTTCATGACTCCTCGTAAAAAGCAAAATACCTTTCGAGAACCAAAACTAACTTTGCATCTTGTGACATATTCGGAAAAAAACAGTAAAAAAGATTTTGTTCAATATATTTATTTTTTATCTCTCTCATACACACAGCGGAGCGTGCGTGCGTGTGTGCACACACACATACGTGCACACATATTATCTCTCTCTTTCTCTCTCTCTCTCTCTATCTATCTATCTCTCTCTCTCATTCACACCTGTATACATACGCACGCACGTGCATGCGCACGCAAATACCCAGTCACAACAGACATACATATTCTCTCTCTTTCTTGATCACGCCTGATATATATATATATATATATATATATATATATATATATATATATATATATATATATATATATATATATATATTTGTTGGTGTAATGACAAAGCATAACGTGATGAACACATACATATTGCGAATATAATTTAAAAAAAAACGGCCACTGGCTATTTTCAAAGATAGATAATTGTAACTCAATCTAACTATATATCTTACGCTTTGGTAAAAGAATTTAAAGGAATCACTTTTTTCTTTTCCGATCGTCTGAGAATCGTTTTCTCAGTAGAGGAACTTTTAGCGATTATCAGTTCCGTTTGATCATAATTTAAAAAATACTAATTTTACAAATATATATATATATATATATATATATATATATATATATATATATATATATATATATATATTATCATTTTTTACACCAGCTTTAACCGAGGGTTTCTCATTGGAGTTTGAATGACAGCAAGTCTCTTCGGTTTGATTGTAGTTTTACTGTCGCAGAGTTAATAACCTCTGCTACTACACTTGGAGGGTGTTGTAATCAAAGGTTGTCTTTCTCTAAGAAAAAATCGCTTTTCTTTTTGTACTCAAAATTTTGTCTTAATTAAAACCCAGCAATCTCATTTTACTTTTAAGAGGTTCAGTAGATTCTATTTACATCATCATTTATTGAGTAATCAATGTTATTTGGATTCTCGCCCATAGTCCGGGAGGCCTGAGTTCAATCCCAGGTCACGTCATGCCAAAGACTTTAAAAATGGTACTTGATAACCCCCTGCTTAACACTCCGCAATATAAGGTACGTATCAAGAGTAAAGTGGAGCAATCAAGGGAAAAGAGTAGCGCCCCCCTATACCTTGGTGCAATAGCTATTGAAAAAAGAGCCTTCTAGTCACCCTCGACTACAGTCGCCAACTTTAGTTTTGACTTTTATTTTATGCATGTACAATTATCATGAATAAGAAGATAAGTTCAAGTTTATATATATATATATATGTGTGTGTGTGTGTGTTTGAGAATTTATATTTATAGATTTGAAAAAGAAAATAAATGAAAACACACACACACACACACACACACACATACACACACACACACACACATATATATATATATATATATATAGTGCATTCAATAAGTTTCCAGGCTCGTTTTGTACAGGCATTTAGAATTGTCGTAGACTCTTGAAAATTCGGTATAGTAATCCTGTACATCTTATGACATGACTGACCAATTTTTATGATTTGAGGTTCAAATGAACAGCTACGGCAGGAATTGGAATACACCATGATTGTCACAGATTGTGAAGTTCAAAAATGCAATCTGGACGTGTGGATACTTTAGAAGAACGATATGCAATAAAATTCTGTTTTAAACTTGGAAAAAATGATACGATATATTTCGGAAAGTAAATAACTTTAATGATATAGTTAGTTAGCGACCATAGTCGAGGGTGACCCGAAGGCTCCCTTTTCGATAGCTACTACACCAAGGTGTAGGGGAGGGCGCTACTCCATTCCCAGGATTGCTCCACTTTTACCCTTGAACCGTACCTTATAATGCTGAGTGTTAAGCAAGGTGGTATCAAGTTCCATTTTTAAAGTCTTTGGTATGACTCGACCTGGGATTGAACCCAGGTCTCCCGGGCCATTGGCGAACACTCTAATGATATGAAAGACAGTAAAAAAGATATATCAAAGAGTTCGTACATCTTCCAATAAATGTATGACTTCAATCAAATAGAATATTGTAAATAGTGTTCCAGGAGTTAGTAAATATTCTAGTTGGTGAATTACTTCAGTCGTAAAGAGTATAGTAAAAATTATACCAAGGAGTTAGTATATATTCCCGAAAGTGAATAACTTCAATAATACTGATGATAGTAAAATATATACCATAGAGTCTGTATACCTTCTGATAAGGGAACGATTTCAAGAAATATATAGTATATAATAAACTAAATCAAGGAGTTAATCTATCTCTCCGTAAATGAATGACTTCAATAAAACATAACAAAATATTTCATCCCCTTATATTAGCACTTTAAGTCACATCTCAGTTTTGACGATACAATAGCAGAAAGTCCTTCCCCCATGAGCCAAGACATTAAGAAAGACATTGATGTCTTTCGGAGTTTGCGCGTGCACATTTCCAGCAAAAAGAAAATCAAGTAAAAAAAAAAGGAAAAGCCTAAGGTGAGAACTTGGCAGAAACGTAATGATCGTTATTCATATTAGTCATGGACGTTTTATTGTTGAACAGTGAGAGTCGTAAAACGTACTGGGGTGTAAGCAAAACGATGAAGGACTGACATGAAAACTAATGTGTCACCTTCAGCCCGATGTTCAATTCCCTGGCCCGTATTTGATCGAAAAGCACAGATGACAAAAACAAATAAATAAATAAAAAATAAGTGGTTGGAAAAAGTTTAGAAAAAAAAAACACAAACCCCATCCATTTTCTCTGTTACTTTCGTAATGATCATTCGGGTTGAGAGAAAGAGAGAAAAGAAAGAAATAGAATCGGATAACTGAAAAACAGTGTGGTTATATATATATACAAGGTTATACAATTGCTACTGCGAAGACAACAGCAGTAGTATCATTAGTAACGCATTCACCAAATGATGTCTACGCAATCAGGCTTGGTTCGGAGCCGAAGCATCATTACCACAAAGCAAGGGCCAACTAATGATAATATCAAGCTTTGTTGGTTTTATGCCAGAGAGGGCACATCACAGATCCATAGAGATGCAAATTGTTTGGTTTGGTTTGGGTTCTTTGTTTTAATGACATATCAACCTTCGTAGTTATTTAATGCCCAAGCCATCCTTCTAGAAGAAAGGAAGTGGCACTATTTAACCCATTGCTAGGAGGATAAGGGGGTTCATACTTTTCTCAAAGTATTTGTCCGAATGTGAACGTAATAGAAATACTGCAGTTCGAACTCGCTGGCTACGATTTCGCAGTCTAGTGCTGTGGTTGTACAATATACCAACTGCATCTCAGCAGAGGGATAAAACCCTATCCCAACAATTGCCCTGGATATGACTGTAAATTGCATCTGACGGGGCGGATGATTCAGCCCTGTAGCTTTGGGGAATATGGAGTACCCCTTCATTGTTAAAACTCTAAGTTCAACTCAGACCCTGAGTAGTAATATCTGTTTGCGTCCCATCTCAAATAGAACTGTTTAACTCTTTAGCTGTGTGCAAACAAATGATTAAAATTAGATTGGATTAGTTGTATTAGATTGCAATATATGAAATTGTCAAACTCTTTGCAAATAAAACTATTAGTGTTAGAGAGCGATACTTGAGAACATTTAATTGTCTTCAAACGTATGATCACAAACTTTTTAAAAATAATATTACCAAGGAACTTTCCGTTGCAATCTAATATATATATATATATATATATATATATATATATATATATATATATATATATATATAATGATTTGTCATTAAATAGCCGAAAAGGGTTCGTGTAGCATAAGACACACCCAACAAAGCATTCCGAACTAGTTATTTGAGAATTAAGGGCGCTTTTTATTTGTACGTCTTGAATATTTGAAAGGGTCGAGCTTTACAAACGTAATTTTCGTTTTGATAAATGATACAACTTTTATTCAGGAAATATGCACTTTCATCATTTTCTTTTTTTTTTTTTTCATAATTAAAACGTTCCATGGTTCCAATTCATGTAACTGATATTTTGTATACCTGTAAAAATATACATATCACAATTTATCTTTGTAATGGGATCACATCAACGGAGAGGAACTCATCTCTTGAGGGGACAGTTCTTGTGTACTTCGAAAGAAGTGGCTTCGAACTTTAGTTACGTTATTTCTTTCACTTTTAGACAAAATCTCTTGGGAAAATGTGAATTCCTTATCCTCCAAGTAAGGAGTAAAATAGTATACCTAGTGTTCTTCTATAAGAATAATCTTGAATATAAATAGCCTACTAAGGATGTTAGGCCATTAAACAAAAAAAATTGAAACCATCTATTTGTTGTTTCATCCCATTTTTAGCAAAGGTGATCAGTTTAAAGAGAAGTCCCTGCTCCTTCAGTATTATCTCATGGCGACCGAGGCAATTAATACTACACTGACAGTTCGTTTCCATTGAGGGACAATATATTTTACTGTCCATTCAAAATATAGCATAGTGTATTTTATTTTAAAAATATTAAAGTATAAATTTCTAAAATGAACTCAATAATGATGTCTTTGGGAAAATATCTATTGGAGATATCTATTTGAAGAAGTTAGGATCTCGGTTAAAAATATTCAGCTTGGGTTCTTCTTCTTGGTTGAGACTTTGAAATTTTTGAACAAACCTCATATCAATACTAAAGATGTATTTCCATGACAGAAATGAACAATCAATGAAACTTTAGTCTCCTTTAGAATAGTCCTTTAGGCATTAAATACGATTATTCCAGTAAGTTTTTCTTCGGTTGAAATACTTCTGTTATACTTCATTTAAAGTGCTGTCGTATTTCTCGTCGGAACGGAGTTTCATTTCATTGTTATTTCCGTAATATAGAGAATTTAAACGTATCAAATGATTTTCTTCACCAAAACAGATCCCACAAAACCATCATTTTAAAGAAAATTTCACTGGATTCTGCTATATTCCCTTAGTTAAAGTATTTTCTTCATTAAGTTAACTATGCAAGTAAATTAATAAATACCTAGCTATTATATGTTTTTCCATAAAAATGTGTTACTGTTGACGGAGACAGAGAGACAGACAAATAGATAATGGGAATTTAATTTCATAAATGCAGACTGAGTCACGACATTTTTTCTTTCTATTCTCCAATAATGATTTTAAATTTATGTTATAGTGGTAACAATGAATAACAAAACCATATTTTATGCCAAATACTCTGCATTATCTTTCGTTTTATACACGGGTATTGGGATTCTGGCAAACTGAGGCACTAGTTTAAACTGGGTCTCAAAGCCGTTAAAGCTACTCACAAATCCGGGAATGAAAGGAAATTTAAAAAATAACTCATTGCACTTACTCAAATTGTTTTTTTCCTTTTAATGACGATGATTTTTCCTTAAAATAAAACTTGCATTCTCTGCAGAAAGCTGAGATTCCATATTCCTCACAAAAGATCTGGGCAGTGTCGAATATCACTTCAGTGGCATTACTAAGAGGAAGGCTCCGAAACGGTGAACATTCTCTCTTGATGACCCCAAAACAAGCATGGAGTTAAAACTGCTCGGTGGAAATAAGAATGGCTAAAGGAGCGTTTTCTATCCGCTCACTTTTTGGTGAGTTTCTGTTACTTGGTAAGTAACTTCTTTCTTCAAGGTCCACTCTACAACGGAGCTGTAGTACGTGTTAGGATCCCACCCATGGCTCAAATAAATCAAATTTTTTGTATGCATTAATAACGTGTGTCATAAAAGAATACAAAATCTAAATAAATAATTACAAAATAGGTGATTTACAAATTTCTTAGTGTTAAATAATCCTAGATGTTTTGATATGCCGTTAAAATCAATTAGTCCGAATCCGATTTGATCTGGTGTCCTCATAGGAGAATACTATCCTAAGAATAGCTAAACCAGTCGGCTCGGGTTATAGAATACACTGACCGTAGGGGGTGGGTTGACTCCCCCAACGGGTGTCATAGATATGACTCTAAACAATCTGATATTGAGGCTCCAGAAATGCTGGAGCTTTAGGGAATGAGGAATACCCCTTTATTGCCATCGCTCCCATGTCCACTTCGGCCCGGAATGGTAGCACCAGATAGGGATCTTATCTATGGGTAAAATAGAACAAAACTCTATACTTATGCTGGATTGAATTGTTTGAAATAGAACTGTTTTTTTACATTTAACAGTGTGTAAACAAAAAACTGTACTTATGCTCAAGTGAATGTTCTGAAATAGATCTGTTATCAACATTTAAACTGAGTACTTATGTTAAATTGAATTGTTAAAATAGAACTGTTCATATGTTTAAAAATGGATTTGGCAGTAAAGAACCTACGATATTTTATATACCATGAAACCAATACCAAACTAAACCAAACAAAAGAATTACGGTATATAATAACGATTATTTATTTTTCTCTTTGATTCGTGTATTCGATTTTATTACTTTGCGCATGCGCGTCTCTGTCGTCACTGTCACAGATTTTGCTTGTAGGGCTGTTTTGATTTCAACTGAAGTACCAACGGAGATTAAAAGGCAAAATAAGGACGAATACTTGCAATTAAAATGGAAGCGGTTACTATTTCTGTCTTCATATGTACATTAAAATTCCCTGACACATCTTTTGATCTTCCTATTTTTTTTTCTAACTTTACTGTGTAAGCAAAAACTTTTAAGATGACGCGCTTTTGTTCCGATGCATTTTTGTTTTGTTATATTTTCCTATATTTTATGTACCTACCTTACAACATCGTTTGTGTCATCACGTGAGCAGTAAGCGTAGGTGACAACTACAACATTTCGTCTTTCCTTTTCAAAATGCAAGGAGAAAAAATACTAACTTCTAAATGTTCACAGGAAAGTGACACATATGCAAGAGCAAAAGAAATAATACAACTGCCTCAGTGATACCCTGTAAAGTTTGAAGTTCTCGCGTCTGGAGATTAAGTACACCTGCTAACAGAAGAAAAGAAGGGAAAACGAAAGAAAAGGTTGGGAAAAAAAAGGAGTCAATTCAAAACCAAAGGCACTGAAAAATATTAATAAAAAAAATTGGCATGTGGAAATTTAGAAAATAATAAAAATGTCAGAAACTTGAACGTGTGACAGAAAGAAAGAAAGAAAGAAAGAAAGAAAGAAGTTGAGGATTTAAAAAGAAGAAAAAGAAATGCCGAGAAAAACCAAGAAAAAGACACGAAAGAAAGAAAGCAAGAAATATAACAGTCGATAATTTTTTAATGACGAAAGTTGAAATTATGAAATACGAAACAGACCAAGGAGGAGGCAGAGAAAAAAGAAAGAAAGACAAAAAAGGCAAGATAATAGGAAAGAAAGAAAGAAAGAAAGAAAGAAAGAAAGAAAGAAAGAAAGAAAGAAAGACAAGTATAATAAAACGAAGAAAAATGAAATACCATGAAACCAAAGAAAAAAGAAGAATACAGTTTGGAAAAGGAAAGAAATATAAGAAATAAAGGCAAGAAAAAAGAAAGAAAGACAAGAGGAAAGGAAACAAGGATAAAAGAAAGAAGCATTCCATTTGTGGATAAACCGAGAAGAAAAAACTGAATCCAGCAAAAGGAAATTTAGTAGAGGTTAAAGAAAGAAAGAAAGAAAGAAAGAAAGAAAGAAAGAAAGAAAGAAAATAGTTGATTAAAAAGAAAGTAATACCAATAAAGACATAAGAATTTCAAGGAGAAAAAAATGAAAGAAAGTTATTAGATGATGATAAAAGAAAGAAAGAAAGAAAGAAAGAAAGAAAGAAAGAAAAAAGAAAGAAAATAGTTGATTATTAAAAAGAAAGAAATACCGAGAAAGGTACACTAGATTTAAAAAAGAGAGAAAGAAAAATTATAGTTTATAAGAAATAAATAAATAAAGAAAGAAAGAAAGAAAAAAATAGTTGGTTATAAAAAAGAAAGAAATACCGAGAAAGGTACATCAGATTTTAAAAAGAGAGAAAGAAAAATGATAGTTTATAAGAAAGAAAGAAAGAAAGAAAGAAAGAAAGAAAGAAGATAATAGTTGCGGAATTTTTTAAAATATAAAAGAAACTATCGAAGAAACAATAAAAGACGAAGAAGGAAATATACTACATGATGTAAAAAAAGAAAAAGAAAGAAAGAAGTAAGAAAGAATCGAAAACAAAAGAAGTGGAAATTATTATGAAACAAAAAGAAAAGGGGGGAGTGGCATTCATAAATTGGAAAGTACTAAAATCATGAAAATATATTATTTCCAAAAATAAAATACTGAAAGAAAAAAAGAAAGAAAGAAAGAAAGAAAGAAAGAAAGAAAGAAAGAAAGGAAGGAAGGAAGGAAGAAAGGTACACTAGATTTAAAAAAGAGAGAAAGAAAAATGATAGTTTACAAGAAAGAAAGAAAGAAAGAAAGAAAATAGTTGATGATTAAAAAGGAAGAAATACCAAGAAAGGTACACTAGATTTTAAAAAAGAGAGAAAGAAAAATGATAGTTTATAAGAAAGAAAGAAAGAAAGAAAGAAAGAAAGAAAGAAAGAAAGAAAGAAAGAAAATAGTTGATGAATTAAAAAGAAAGAAATACCGAGGAAGGTGCCTTAGAATTAAAAAGAAGACAAAGAAAAATGATAGTTTACGAGAAAGAAACAAAGAAACAAAGAAACCAACAAACAAACAAACATGCAAAATAAACAAGGAAAACAACAAAATATACGTGGAATATCGAAGAATTATATAAGAAGACTTAGAAGGGAAGCAATAACAACTAAACACTCTAGAAAAAAGTTAATGCAAAAAATAAATAATTAATAAAGAAATAAGAGAAGAACGAAAAGGGGTAAAAAGTTAAAACAAACGAAAATGAATAGAGAAGAATGTGAATGAATGAAAGAAAGAAAACCTATAAACAAACCAAAATATTACGAAAAATGATAAAATAAAACAAAAACCAAAAAAGAAATTTGTGAACAGAGACAGAGAAATAGAAAGTGAAAATGTGAAAAAGGCAATAACAGCGGAAGCAATGCATACACAGCGCGAGACTAAACGAAAGAAAGACTCTTCGTAGAAGTACGTGAGCCAACGTAAGTAATTCTATGATGTTTTATGAACAGAGGAAGGAAAAAAGATATCAGTTTGCTAGAAAAGAAAGAAGTTACAAGAAAAACAAAAACAAACCCAAAAAAAATAGAAGAAAGGAGACAAGAAGAAAGAAAGAGTAAATGATATGAATATAAGAAACCTACTTGGCAAAGAAAAGGTTCATCCAGTAAGAAGTACTCAATTGTCTTTGCCTGTCATTTGAATATGAAACACTTGCTATTTTTTTACCGTATCAGTCGCAGATGCTCTGAATATCTCTTGCGCAGGGAACAACGATAAAACTAACGGATACCAATGTGCATAGAATCTTAAGCAGCACTTGAAAAGTGACAAAGGAATGTGCTGATATATGAGTGCATGTACACATCTTTGTCATTTAGTATATTCAAAATTGCCCTGCTGGTCGGGCTGTTGATGGTTTATTTGGTTTCTTTGTTTAATGGCGTATCAACCGTTATAGGTTGTTTAATGCCAAAGCCATTCTCCTAGAAGAACTGTAGTGGTACTATTTAACCCATAGCTGGGAGGATAAGGGTGTTCATAGCTTTCCCAAGAGCATTTGCCCGAAAGTGAACGTAATAGCGCGACTGGAGTACGAACTCGCGTACTACGATTCCGCAGTCCATCGCTTTAACCATTACACCACGAGGACACCCCTCGGGCTGTTGAATTCACCGACTACATCTCTACAGAGGTAAGACACCACCCCAAAGGGTTTCCTGGGTATGACACTAAACCATATACTGATGTCTTCTTTTATCCGAACTGGGAATACCTGAATGGGTTTCATCAATGGGCTAAATAGAACTGCTTAACCATTTACTATACTTGAAACCATTTAACTGTTTGCAAACAAATAGTGTAATATACTAGCTTGGCTGTCGACGATTAACTTAGTAGATTGAAAGCGTTATCAAGATAAAACCAACAAAGTGATTTTCACAG
>OY757907.1:117219587-117262087 GCA_963585895.1 Sepioteuthis lessoniana
CTCGAATAGTTCAACTGTTTAATAAAAAGATATTTTCCATTGTTGGTATGCGAGAAGAGTGTGCCTTTTGGAAGAATTTTGGGGTGTTTTTAGCCAATGATTTGATATCATAAGAGTTACAGAGTAGGGACAGCCCGTTTCTAGAATTTTCTGTGAGCTGCTGAAGGACCAAAGTAGCTGCCTTCTTTATTTGGCTTGGAAACATTTTTTGTTTGTTTGTTTTTTTCTATTTTCGTATTTTAGTATTTGTTTTTTTTTTAATTGGATGACATTAAATCATTAATCTATTAATCTCTAAATACTGGCAGGAAACCCGGGAGTTGATGCAACACACACACACACACACACGTACACACGCACACACACATATATATATATATATATATAATTAGAGTTCGTTTAAAAAACTAACAACTTCAAACGTCAGTTTAAAACTAAAGGGGGAGTGCTTACCAAAGGAAAGGAAACAGAAATATTGCCAAGACTATATGATATAATTAACAAGGAAAAAAGAAGACTATCACCCAACTCACTATTACAAGTTTCAAAATCTTTTGAACATCAAGTAAATTTCATTTTTTTAACGTTTTCTTGTTGATCAAGAGTTTTTTAATCTTTATGTGTAGAGTCAAGTGAATTTTTTTAACAACAACAACAACAACAATAATAATAATAATAACATATACACAAACGAGAATCCCTTAAAAAGTTCTGAGCCTCAACCAAAACGCAGCTGACCATTTTTTTGTCATGGTAACACACAGAATCTTCTTATAAAAATAAATAGATAATCAGCCCCCAACCTTAATTTCTATGCAGATGTCTCTAATATAGAGTTCAGAGGTCTACAAACATCTTAAATCTGGGTGAGGCTTGAAATTTTTTCTACGACCCTTATATATATATATGTATATATATATATTTATAATTAGAGAGATAGATACAGAGAGATTAGAGCAGTAGTTATGTTTTAGAGGATTATTTCATTTATAATTCCATTATCTTATTTTAGTTCATTCTCACGGACCTTTCTATCATTTGAAGGCTAACATCGATAATAATTGTAATCCGGAGGTTCGACCAATCAATTTTCAGATTTTAGAGTCGGATTTTTCCTTTAAGATTTCAAGGATGTTTGCGTTATGTGATGCGAATTGGAATTTGGTTGTCCTCATAGATCATAAATTCTTCAATATTTTACACGATACTTTTAGTTAACTGAGATAAGACAACCGACAATCTCTCATGTCGTCCTTTTCCGCATAAATACGCTACACCGTTTTACTACTACGTCCATAACTGTACTATGGGCGCCGCAGGTGGTGTAATAGTTAGCAAACTTGACTAGAAAACCTACAAGAGCGGGTTTGAATCTTATTGGGTGCCCCATTCATTCGGCTTCATGCCACATCTAAACAAAAGGGCTAAGTAAATTACTACTATCATTGTATTATCAGCGCTTGATGATCACTTAGTTCCAGTAGACTTTCCCACTGTTATACCAGCTTTGCAAGGTTGAGTTTATTGTTCGGTGCCTGAGATGCTACAAAGGAGGAATGCCGACGGGGCCAAGCTTTTTTTCGTACCAGCCGCGAATGAGTCACGAGTTGTGCGTAGCTTCTCACTTCAAAATGGATATGTACCTCATTCTGTCTTGATGGGAAGTCGGATAAACACCCTCCTCAACCAAAACAGACATCAGCTCGCGACTAGCAAAGGCATGGACAGCTAACGATAGACTATCGACTATATGGAAGTCAGACCTGGCCGATAAAATGAAACGCAGTTTTTTCCAAGCAGCGGTCGTATCGATACAGATATATGGATGCACTGCATAGACGATAAAAAAACATATGGAGAAAAAGCTTGATAGCAACTACACAAGAATGTTACAAGTAATACTGAACAAGTCCTGGAGGCAGCACTCGAAAAAGAAGCAGCAGTACGGCCACTTACAACCCATCACAAAAACTGTTCAAGTTAGACGAGCCTGACATGCAGGACCTTGCTGGAGAAGTAATGATATGCTTCTGTGGACTCCTTCACATAGACGAGCAAAGGCAGGACGACTAGTTAGAACCTATATACAACAGCTCGGTGCCGATAAAGGAAGCAGCCTTGAAGACCTACCAGAAACGATGGATGATAGAGAAGGCTTGTGGAAGAGAGTCAAGGGGATCCTTGCCGGTGATGTGACACGATGATGATTTATTATGAACGTTTGATGGTCACTTAGTTCCCATGGACCCTCCCGTAGGCTATACCTGCTTTGCAGGTTTTAATTTATTGCTCAGGATCTGAGGCGTTCCAAAAGGTGAATGCCGATGGGGCCAAGCATTTTTTGATCAACCGTGCATGAGTCTTGATTTGTGTGTAGCCTCCTTCTATAAATCGACCTCTTGCCACAAAATGACTCTGCATTAAGTTGCTCAAATACTCAATAACTATATTACGTTTGATAGAATCACAATAAACAAAACTAGTCGCTGAGTTCTTATTACAATTTATTGAACATAATAGAGAAGCATTTGAAGCCAGAACGACTGGAGTTGGACCCAAATTCATCTGATGCCATGTGATATAGGAAACGACTCTTTTTAAGATTAGTAAACTTACCTTGTTAGTGAACCACCTCACAATTTCAATATATTCTATCATTTCTCACTGTCAGACTTAAGAAAGATCCATGGACTTTATGTATAGAAATTTTCTGAGGAAAGAAAAAGCACAGTTTTTACCCAGCACGTACCACCCGCCAATCACCAGGAGAAGGATTAGAGCACTATCTTCAGAAGGTAAAAATCCCAAGTCGTGACTTCAACTTCCTGACTACAACAGCAAATCAGGAAAGGATGAGTTTATAATGGACGCTTTAATAAGTTCATTAGAATTAAAATATATCCGCCAAAGATAGCTGGAAAATAAACAGTTAGATTTAATTACTGTCGCTAAATGACCCCTTTTTCAAGTCGGCTGTGGCTGCAGAATACACCGACTGTTTCTCTGCAGAAGGGTAACTCCACCCAATGAGTGTCCTGATATGACAATAAACAATCTGATTGTGAAACTTCAGTAATGCTGAAGCTTTGAAGAATACTGAATACCCCTTCATTGCTATCGCCCCCAGGTCCACTCTGGATGTACCTGATAGTGTCTTATCTATGGGTCAAATAGAACTAAACGAGGAACTTTTGCAAAATTGAATTGCTTGAAATAGGACTGTTTTGACATTTAAACTGTGTACTAATGCTAATTTGAACCGCTTGAAATAGAAGTATTTTTAAATAGAACTAAACTGTCTACTTATGCTTACCTAAATTGTTTGGAATAGAACAGTTTTGACATTTAACTGAACTCTTTTGACATTTAAGTATTCGTAAAGAAAAACTATACCTTTACTAAACTGGTTGGTTTAAAATTTAATTCGGCGTTAAATAACCTGAAAAGGGTTGATACGCCGTGTAAACAAAGCAAGCAACCAACCAACTAATCTAAATGACCCTAACTCAAGAGATGACGGAAAAGGCATGTAGTTCATTTTAACAAATCAGTATTGGTGCCACGCTAAATATTCACACCCCAACAATATCACCAGTTCAAGCGGCTCAAATAAAAAATGAATTATAATCTCAATTACAAAATCACTCGTTTCTGATCCCTAATTCTCCAGCACAAAACACCTACTCTTCAGAAAATACAACATGCACAATTTATGTCAATCCGAAAGAAAACTGCTATCGGGGTGGCCTCCAGCTACACGCCAGGAGGTAGACCCCAGCCAGGGAAGCTAAATGTAAAAAATGACATATCTCAAATGTTTGTCGATCAAAGATTTCTTCACTTGGATTAAATGTTACTGCAACTATCGTCAAAGCAACTAGTTACCTTTCTTAGGCTTTATTGACGGTACTTATATACTGAATAAAAATGAATGCTCTAATCGTCACCGGAAGCTCTGAGAGTTTTATTAGCTCTGATATTACAAAAAAAGGAAGATTTAAAATTATACATTATAATAGTCAGGTGGCGATGGCAAATGCCTCGCTGATTACACTTTCCTAAAATTAAATCAACCCAACAATTCTAAAATCAAATTCCTAACTTAGGCTGCGATGTCATATGTGGTCAAGACTTCCTCAAACAATATTCTGCCCTTAACCTTACCTTTGTTAACTATCTGCGGCTAGGCTAACAATAATAACAATACATTTCCCATTTCGAAAATCATAGAAAGAAACTTGAAACCACAAACCATTAAATCTCGAAAATATTCACGAAAAGATAAAAAAGTTTATTAAAGCAGAAAAAAACGGAATGCAGAGAGGGGGGTTAGTTGAAGAAAGCCGATCTCCATGGAGAGCCCAATTATTAATAAAACTCTATAATAAGAAGAAAAATCGGGATGGTCGTAGACTACTCCCAAACTATAAAAACGTACCCTCCTTTATGTATACCTTGTGACCTTCATCATCAAAACGATAAATTGTATCGCTAAATAAAAAATATTAGATCTAAAAAATACTTACCACCAGGTAACCATTGCCTCTAAAGATAAACTGTATCCGGCTTTTAAAGCCTGTGTATTACTTTTTTCCGTTCCGATGGATCCTGCATGGGTCACGTATGCGGTTTCTAGCTTCCAAAGAATACTTGGCAAAATTAATTTCCGATGAAAAACTACAAGGCGCCTACATGGACAATGTAATAGTGTGTGGTCATTACGAAGCTGACAGCAATTGCAAGGTAAAACGGTTTTTGACTACCGTCAAAAAATATAATCTTACACTCAACAAGGACTGTTCTTATGGGTCAACTACCATCAGACGACTGAGATGTATTTTTGTAAAGGGACTATGACGCCGGATCTTGCACGACTAAAACCACTTGTAGATTTACCTATCCACAAAACTACGGCCACTTTGCAAGGAACTATAGTATGTTCGCTCGCTATTTCCAATAAATACTCTCTTTTTAAGAGAAAATTCACTCCATAACTCAAATTTCCGAATTTTTCCAATCGCCCTCTACCATTAAACCTTTGAGATCTTAAAAAATGCATTCGACACTTTTTGTAAATTCCGAAGTTCCCCTGGAAGTTAAAACATGCATCCAACCATACTGTAGCTGCCGAATTAAAGTAATCTGGGACATTTAGCGTTCGTCTCCAGAACCCCATCGAAAACCTAGCGCAGGTATTCAGCTATTGAGGTGGCATATGCCCTTGCTGAGTCACAAAAATGGTGACATTTTTTAAATGGACACTGCTTTAAATTAATCACAAATCAAAGGTCAGTCGCTTGTATGCCCAATCCCAAGACGTTAAAAATGAAAATATAGCAAGATGAAGGGTAGAAATTTCTTATTTTTCCTTCGACACTTTCTACCAGTCAGGAAAGGATAATGCAATGGTGGACGCACTATCAAGAGTATATGGATCCTTAAAGATCATAGAAGATCTACAAAAATTCCATACCGATCTCTGTCATCCAAACATCACGAGAATAATGTATATGGTTGGTACCCATAATTTTACTTTTTCGGTTGAGTAAGTGAAGCAAATAAGAAACCGTCGCCAAATTAGAGCTCGAATAAAACTGAAGTTCAACAAACCCAAACTGGGAGCCCTAGTTAAGCCTACACACCCTTTTGAGAGGTTGAACATGGATTTTCAGGTACCTCTTCCATTCAAATACTGAATAAAATTTCTAATAAGTGTCATCAACGATTCTCCTTCGCTTTTCCCGGTCCTATTTTAAGTGTGACTTCGGTTAAACTCTATCTTTGATCACCGCTCTCATTATTTGGAGCATCTGCTTATATACATATATATCACTGGACCTCTTTTATCCGAATATCATAGAAAATTCCAGCTGGAACAGAAAGCGGTTGTAAGTTGGACTACCCCATCTAACAACCAAAGAAACAGGCAATGCAATAGATATAATTAGATTATTTGGAAAACTTCAAATTAAGCATTGGGAAGACGTAATACTTGAAGCTCTGTACGCTATAAGAATAGTATGCACGAGTACTAATACAACCCCTCACGAAAGAGTTTTAAAATTAACAAGCCGAAGTTCGGCCAGACCCTTCGTCTTTTTCTGGCTCTCACTGCCAGTAACCGTTCTTCTTAAAAACCATGTTCCACAAAGTAAAAACGATTGTTGTGAGTGAGGTAGAACTCCTCAAAGCCAATCCACTAAATGTGTGCGTTTAAAACCCCGTTAGGAGGCAAGTAAACGTTTCTCTCAGAGATTTGGCCGCTGCCGGAAAGTTGTCAAACTAGAGAGAAGGGTAACGCTACTCAAAAGCAATATTCAACACTATGAATGATAACGAATCTATACCATTAGACTCTTCGGGAGGACACCTGAAAACGCCGACAAGTTAATGACGTGATGACCCTAGAGAACAGTCAAAATACCCTGTTATATGGATAATTGTGTCATACTCAAAACAAAAAGGAGTCTGGGAGAATGTGATAAGACAACCGATTACCTCCCTTGTCACCCTAATCTAAATAAATAGGGTACATCGTTTTACTACGACTGTAACACGATGGACTGTTTAATATTCAAAATTTTGATTTAATAGGTGACTCTGTCATTCGGATACAAAAAGTTTTTATTCCCAGATACAATTTTCGTAGCTGTCCGACGCAATCATGAGGAGAAAGGACATACCGTAGAATCTTTTAGAACATATCTTTCTACTGCTACCCCACCCATATACACACTGGATGCAACACGTCTGCCTTCCAAAACTCAACTTCTCTCTATGAATTTCAAAATTCAACTGCCTAAATCTTAACTCTTAACAGACTATATTCAAATTCACAATCCCCTCAGCAAAAGCTCTGGAGTGAGGTCATCTTCACCATACATTACATCATACCATCACCTACCAACACGTCTTCAATTTTCGTTTTATCTTTATTACACCTTAATCAAATTCTATGACACGATGCATATGTATTTTATTTACAGTTGGTTTTCCGGTGCGATTTGACAGATATCAATTTCATAACTTCGTTGAGCCGAGTAAAATTCGACTAAAAAATCCCTGAACAGTCTATACCCTCACCAAACTCAATAACAAAATAATCAATATAATCAATTATCAGTAAAATGATCAGTTTGATTGATTATCACTCTAATCGTTTAACACTATCTTCATAAGTGTATTATGTTCAATAAAGGCTCAAGGAAGCTAAACTGGTATCCAATTTCTCATTATATTAACAAACCGGTCTCATTGATTTGTAAACACTTTATAGGCAACATTTTTAAACGATCCTGAGCTAAAATGTTCGGCACACAGTTAAATGTTTTCAAGTATTTCTACATACTATAAATCATTTGTTTGCTCCCATATATATATATATACGATTTGAAAGTGAATTATTTGTTGTTAAAACTATTTTTAAATGAGTTGGAACGACTTTGTTTGATTACTACTATCGCTGTTGTATTTTTATAGTAAAATGGTTTCGATTATTGCTACCTTACACTTATAATTCTATTCAATATTAATCATTTCTTTGCAGAGAGGCAAGTGGTAACAAGTCTTGCTATTTGACACTAATTATTCTATTCATCATCACTCATTCATTTGCACTCAGTGAAATGGTTCCACACATTGCTATATATCATTAACAGTTCAATTTGTCATTTTGTTACTCACATTTAAATGGAGAAAAATCTATTTCTAATATTTTAATTTAATGTAAGTCATTTGTTTGCACACAGTTTAAATGATAAATTCTTCTTGACCAATTGATATGACCCTATCATGTGCTACCACGCCGGGTCAGAGTGAACCTGGAAGTAATTCCAATAAGGGGTACCCTGCATACCCCAGAACTCCAGGGCTGGAGTGTCACCATCAGATAGTTTAATTTCATATCAGGAAACTCGTTGAGGTGGGGGGTTACCCCCCTGAAGAAAAGCAGTCGGTGTATTCTACGACCCAAGTTGATTGAGCTGTGTCTTTGTAGTTGTTTTTTTAGTGTTTTTACATGATTTAATCAAATATGAATGATTTATTTCAACCATAGGTGGGCTTATAACAAGTATTGTCATTTTGGGTGAAAGTGGACATCGGAATAATGACAGTAAACGCGTACTCTCTAATCTACATATCTCCAGAATAAAAACCACAACAATAGATGAAATTTAGTATTATACTCAGGACCCGATTTTTTTTAAAGGAGTATTATTCCTTTTTATCGGCTACATTTAGACTTTTCAAATTCCCTTCGATTGAACCGACAATAAAATGTTGTTGGCGACCGTAGTCGAGGGCTACCTGAAAGCTCCCTTTTCAATAGCTACTACACCGAGATGTAGGAGAGGGCGCTACGTATTTCCCTGGATTGCTCCACTTTCCCCTTGAAACGTACCTTATAATGCTGAGTGTTAAGCAAGAAGGTAACAAGTACCACATTTTGAGTCTTTGGTACGACTTGACCTGAGACTGAACCCCAGACTCCCGGACCATTGGCGAACACTAACCGACGATACAGTAGGAATAATTATTTTAGTTTCTTATTCTTTAATAAAAGACATCAGATATGTCTTTCCAACAAGGGAAAATCTAGTTGCTTGCTATCAAACCAGCACTTGATTTTCCCTATGAAAATAAGATCTCTAAACTTTCTTCCCATTTAGCTTCATCTCCAAGAGATGAAATATCTTCTCCTTTCTTGAAAAAAGAAGTAAATAAAAAAGAACAGATTCACGAAGAAGAACTAAACAAAAGGCAATATCTAGCGATTAATGATTTAAAACCACAATTCTAATTAATTTAAACTGACATCTGCTTTTCAAAAGAAAGATTATGGACTGAATAAATTCAACACCTTCATATTTTATTTATTTATATTTTGCAACCGTCATTTCCATTTACCTTTGTTTATTGCCGGTAAGGCCTTCCATAAATCACCCTCCTGTCAATGCTTTGGGTTCAGTCGACAGTCTTTGTTTACAAAAATTAAGAGCCACAATAATGTTATTAAATAGCTGTTAACTGGTTTGACTGAAGCAGACGGGCTATTAAGTAGTTTGCTAATAAATCAGTTGTGGCAGGAAGTTGGCTTCTCCTTCTCATTTAAAGTTATCGACGAGAGGAAAATCTTTTGTGATTTAAATATCAGTGAAACCACATGTCAAATGAATAATGTATCAGAATTAAATTGGACTCTTCTCCGTAAATTCTAAGGACCTATTTTTGGAATGTCTTGATCGTATATCGGAAGTATTGCGCTTGTTAACAAAAAAAAAACAAAAAAAAAACCCAGCAACCTAGTATACAAGACAATAATTTATGCTTTTAATTTTAATGAAAAGACTATAAAATCCTCGACAAAACTTTGTAAGATGTGAAAACTCTGGGATCATATACGTTTATCATGATTTTATTACACATTACAGTAAATTTAGAATTACCCCTTCATTACAATTATTCCACGCTGCTTGGAGTGGTAATACATGACAGGCTCCCAGCTATGGATCAAATATAACTGTTAGATGATTAAGTAAGGATTATAATAATTAGTTATCTTAAACCATACCGCTATGTGCAAGTTTTTCGTATCATGAATTATAAATTACGAATTTTAAACAGCACTAATTGAAACCATATAAGTGTTGAAGCTTGAATGGCTATAAATGAATAACACAAAGAGATATAAGGTTTTACAGGAGTATATATTTACGGAAATACAGACAGTAACGGTTACTGGTAACTGATTAGACACGCTTGACTCGTTTATCGAGTCAGTCACTATTTAGAGTATTAGGAGGTCTATGCAATGACATCATGGGGTATATACCCATAACAATAACTCTGTGAAAACAAATAATTATTAATAGAATGATAAGATTTAACAAAATTGAAACTATTTTACTATGTGCAAACAAATAAGCTCTGACAAGTTTAGATACAGTTAGCGACAAACTATTAGCGCACAAACGCGATAATATGCCAAACTGATTCCTTTTTAGAATTCTTCACTGTAAGATAATTACTTATTTCGGTAACATTTAAAAAAATAAGATTTTCTCATTTGGGAAATATTGAATTTATAATGAAGCTATTTTCTTGGAGGACTTCTCTTTAATGTAAAGTATTACAGATAGAAATATAATAAAATTTATGGCAATGTCATATGCCTGAGGAAGAAAAGGCTGATGAAACGTCTATCGTTGCAAGAAATCAAAGCTAAGGCCGGAATTTACGAAAATATCAAAATTCCAATTAAGTGTATATATATATATATATATATATATATATATATATATATATTGGAATTGAGCAGTCTGGCGAAGGAATTAACTGCTGCCACTCGAGTAATGCAAAGCTCTTCTAATGAATTGAGCACTTTGGTATTCGGTGAGGTAAAATGTAAACAAACGAAAGCTGATACATAATACGTTTGGATTCTTGTGCTGACGTATGTCACCTGTGGGCTGAGTGGTACGATACTATGTCTAACGTAAAGTTGGTTGGTTTAAATTACTGTTTAAAACGTCCTGCATGTCTAGCTACTCTGAAGAGTTCTAATACAAAGAAACAGTTTGTCTGGGGATATATATATATATATATATAAGCAATAATGAGCACGTTTTGTTCATGAATAAAGTAAATGGTCGGTTTGTTGGTTGTTTGGTTGGTTGAGTTTTTGCCATATCAACCTTTGTAGGTTATCTAATGCCGAATCCTTTTTAGACAAATAATCAGTTCTGTTTCAATAAAGCTTGAGTACACAGTTTAATGATCAAAAAACATTTCTTTATCAAGCTATTTTGTTTACTCAAACATTTCTAATTCAAACATTTCAATTTTGTATAAGTATAAATTTTGTTTACACACAGGTAAATGTCAAAACAGTTCCATTTCAAAAAACTCAGTTTAACGTAAGCACAGTTCCAATGTCAAAAACAGTTCCATTTCAAGCAATTCAGTTTAGCATAGGTACACAGTTTGACTGTCAAAAACATTTCTTTTTCAAGCTATTTAGTTTAGTCAAACAACAAGTCCTGGCGGCAACACCCCACAAGACACCAACTGTACGGCCACCTGCGTCCTATCACGAAAACTATTCAAGTTAGACGAACCAGACTTGCAGGACCCTGCTGGAGAAGCAGGGAAGAACTCATAAGTGATGTACTCTTATGGACCCCCACACATGGCCGTGCAAAAGCAGGACGACCAGCACGAACATGCATTCAGCAACTATGTGAGGATACGGGATGTTGTCCAGAAGACCTGCCTGAGACGATGAACGATAGGGAAAAGTGGCGAGAGGGGGTCAGGGATATCCGTGCTACCAACACGACATGATGATGATGATGATAAGTAGGCAGTTTAAATATCAAAATAGTTCTATTTCAAGTAATTTAGTTTAGCATAAGTACGCAGATTAGTCCTTTTTAACCAAAAAGCTCCCCTTTCTATAGTTACAACAGGAAGGTGTAGGGGAAGATTGCTCCAATTTACCAATTTACCCTTCATCCTTACCTTATAATGCCGAGTGTTAAGCAAGGTGGCATCTAGTACCATTTTTGAGTCTTTGGTATGATTCGATCTGAGATTAAACCCTTGTCTTCCAGATCATTGGAGAACTCTCTACTCATTAAGCCAATGACCCGACCGGATTTTTCATTAAATAACCTATAATGGTTGAAATGCCATTAAACCAAACCAAACCAAGCGAATTATATAGAATTCAAGAGGAACAATATATCCGTAAGGGTTATTCCTTCTTTTTCCTTGCTCTATAGTTGAGCCTAACTTTATGTAAGGTGATAAAATGGGATTTCTGACTATGGCACTCTAAATTGAAACAAAAGTTTTGGAAAGCTGAGAAGTGTGAAGTGCCCACTAATTGCCATCACTTTCTCATCCACAATATTGCCCAGTTGGCTAGTTCTCTGTTGACGGGTTAGACCCCTCAGATGAGTGTCTTGATGTGACTCTAAACAATCTGATGGTGGGATTCCAGTAATGTTGGAGCTTTGGAAAATGCTGAGCACCTCTTCACTGTCATTGTTCCCAGGTCCAATCTGGCACTGAATGGTAGCACCTGATAGGGTCCACTCTATGGGTCAAAAAGAACTAAACTGTGTACTTATGCTTAATGGAATTGTTCGAAATAGAATTGATTTTTTTTTTACTTTGAAAAAGGGTACTTATGCTAAACTTAATTTTTTGAAATAGAACTATTTTGACATTTAACTGTTTGTAAACGAAAACTATATTATTATAAACTAATTTGATAGAACTTTAATTCTGCATGTAATAACTCGAAAAGGATTGAAACACCGTAAAACAAAACGACCAACAAACCAACCATTCACTCTGACCCCGAGTCGTAGTAACAGCTAGGATTGCATATATGGGTTTAATAGATTATCTATTTCTTCAAATGTGATTGAACCGTATGCAAGAAAAAGAAAACGTTTTAAAAGCATCTTCATAAAGAGTATAAATATGAAAGGACACTAAACGATTCCTAAAGATCTCAGTATAGAAAACCCAAAACATTATAAAATTTCATTAAAATAGATGAATAAATGAATCATTCATGCGCAATGATTTGAAGGCGAGAAATATTCATCCGTTACTCAAACATCCATTTGAGTGAATTAATAATTCTTTTTAATCTCTGAATCAACTGTTATTAGAAACTGAAGTCAAGAAACTATTAATGTTTTGTTAGATGGGTAACAATTTAGGAACTGCGAATATCTTCAGCAATGTGAATCCTGTGAGCCAGAATAATTGAGGATGAGCCAAACTTGTCTTACTGTTAAGTAATATATAAAACACTGATTCTTACAAGATCGACGAAACTAAGGAGCGGTAAGCCTAATTACCTAATGGTTAGAGTGTTCGCCAATGGCCCAGTAAACCCAGGTTCAATCCTCGGTCGACTCATACTAAAGAATAAAAAAATGGTACGTGATGCCACCTTGCTTAACACTCAGCATTATAAGGTATCCAGGGTAAAGTGGAACAATCCAGGGAAAAGAGTAGCGCCCTCCCCTACACTTCGGTGTAGTAGCTATTGAAAAGGGATACTTCGATTTACCCCAGACTATGGTCGACTACGACAAAGCCTCATTGGCATAAGGGTTAGAGTGTTCTTCAATTGTCCTGGAGACCAAGTTTCAACCCCTGGTTCGTGTCATACCAAAGACTCTATAAATGGTATTTGATCCCTCTAGCTTAACCATCAGCAATAGAAAGTACGTAACAAGGGTTGGTGGAGCAATCCAGGGAAAGGAGTTGAACTCTCTCTTACACCTCGTTGTAGTAGGTATTGAAAAGAAAGCCTTCGGCTCGCATTTGACTACAGTCAGCTAACTTACCCGAGCCTACCAATCAGCTGAGTAAGCATTCAGTGAGAGAAGATACTATAAGTAACCTTTTTAGTTTTTCTGTTTTCTTGTGTTTTATAGCATGTGGATTATTTAATGCTAAATCAGGTTTATACTTATGTATTACTTCCGTATGACTTTTAAACGCATAGTTTAGAGGTAACATTATTCTAAAAGGAGCCAAAGCTTATTTGTTTGCATACAGTCAAATGGTTTCAAGTATTGCTATATAATTCTAAACATATTTACCAACCCCTCCTTGAATTCAGAGTTTTTCTTCTATACTAGTTGCCTCAAAAAGGCTGAAGAACACAATCTGCCCTATTATTTACCCATAGCTGGAGGGAGAATAATTGGATTCATACCTTTCCCAAGGGTATTAGTGCTATGTGAAATGCAATCAGTCTCGTCCAGGATTTGAAATCGCGTCGCCGTGTCCATTTCCTATGACGATAACCATTATACCACAGGCACCTATATAACGCTAATAGTTCTTTTTGAAAACACTTAAATGGTTTTAAGTAATGATATTTATGGTTTGCACACAGTTAATGGCCTCGGGTACACCTATTTAACACAAATAATTCTATTGAATATTAATAATAACCTTTAATAGAAAATTGAACTATTTTACCTATTGATAGGATTCTAATTGCTACTACTACTCCAGATCAAAGTGGAACTGGGAGTGATTGAAATAAAGGGGCAGTCTTCATTGCCCAAATTATAAGACTGGACCCTCACCAACTGATGTGTTTACTGTCATAACTAGGACACTAAATGGTTTCCAGTACAGCAATCTAACACATATAATTCTATTCAATCGTTTACACACAGTTAAATGGTTTCAACAGGCTTGTGGGTAGAGTGTTCGCTAATGGTCCGGGAGTCCTAGGTTCAATCCCAGGTCGTGTCAAACCAAAAACTTTAAAAAATGGTTCTTGATACCTCCTTGCTTAACACTCAACCATATAAAGTATGTATCAAGGGTACAGAGGAGCAATCAACGGTAAGGAGTAGCACCCTCTCCTACTCTTCAGTGTAGTAGCTATTGCAAAAGAAGCCTTTTGTTTGCTCTCGACTAAGATCAACAACTTTACTTACTTAAATGGTTTCATATTTTGATATCTAACACTAATATTTTAATTTAATATTAATCATTTTTTACACATATTTAAATGGTTTCATATTTTGATATCTAACACTAATATTTTACTTTAACATTAATCATTTTTTACACATATTTAAACGGTTTCATATTTTGATATCTAACACTAATATTTTACTTTAACATTAATCCTTTTTTACACATATCTAAATGGTTTCATATTTTGATATCTAACACTAATATTTTAATTTAATATTAATCATTTTTTACACATATCTAAATGGTTTCATATTTTGATATCTAACACTAATATTTTAATTTAACATTAATCATTTTTTACACATATTTAAACGGTTTCATATTTTGATATCTAACACTAATATTTTAATTTAACATTAATCATTTTTTACACATTTTTAAATGGTTTCAAAAATAGCAAATGATTAAATAGATGAACCTGATCAATAGGTGAGACTCCAACAAGTACAACCACTCCCTGTCTAATTGCACCTGGAAGCAATGGAAATGAAGGGGTAATTCGAATTCCCCAAACCTCTACAACTGGAGCCTCACAACTATCGTCGGTAGGAGTCTTATATCTCTGCAGAGATGTATTCAGTGTATTCTACAGTCGATTGGGATGAGTAAGCAATCTGTGTGCCAGTTTATGCAAAGCTTAATTAATAGCAATAATGATCAAAATGTCTTGACAAGTTTAAAATCTAAAAGCTTCAACATTTGAAAATATTACAAATCAAAAATTTCATTCCCGTCAATTCCTTCAGGCAAAATTTATCTGCCTGAAATTGTCCTAAGAATATTTTCATACAAACTGAGAATTGCTTAGCAATAAGCGTTGAAGTTAATTGGAATGTGCGTCTTTATTCAAACCACAGAATAGTCAGTTTTTTTTTGTTGTTTTTTAATGAAATTTATGACTATTGAATTAAGTATTATTGCAAACTGCTTCTTCTGAAACGTCTTATTTGAAAAACTCATTTATTTTTAATTAATCAACCAGACAACGAGTTATCACAAGAAAAGTATTAAACAACAGTTAAACTGAGACTTTTTTTGTATTTTCTTTCTTTCTTTCTTTCTTTCTTTCTTTCTTTCTTTCTTTCTTTCTTTAAACAGAACTAAGATTGCAAAAGTAAAAATAAAAATATTTTGTAACATGAATATCCATGTATGTAGATTCATACGAAGCATTGCTTTTTTTTCTAAAATATAACTGATTTATTTTAAACAAATTATTTTAAAACGGTTAAATGGTTCTTTATAGTTAAATCTGGTCAACGAGGACGATGAAATCCCAAATATTCCTCTTATCTCCCGGAGAAGATTTTCTGAAGAAGCAAAATGAGAAATTAAAAAAAATTATGAAGCATGAATCAACTTTCCACCAATCGAACGTTTAAAAGAATCAAATTATATATATATATATATATATATATATATATATATATATATATATATATATATATATATGAGAGTGGCGAAAATTTCTTCATCTAGCAAGAAAGGAATAATTCATGGAGCCATAAAATATACAATTTATTCTGCATACTTCTCATGCAGTTCAACGCAGATAGTTTACCGGCTTTTTTTCTGTCAGTAAACAAAGAAACTCTTATAAAATTTAAAACATACCAGGTGAGTCTTTTCTTAGTTTGATCGAAAACTCTTCAATACAAGTTGTGCGCACACACACACACACACACACACACACACACACACACACACATATATATATATATATATATATATATATAAGTTTGGTTGAAAAGTTTATAACCTGACCAAGATACTCAAATGGAATATGACTAAATGAGTTTTTTTTTTAACACAGTCCCTCTTATGGTTCGTAAACTAATCTCATAAATAAGGCTCTTTACTTCTACAAGGGAAAATCACTGTCCACATTCTCGAAATATATGGGTAATATGTATTGTAGAGGCCATCTCCCACAACCAGTCACCCTGGTGTTGATCTATCGGACAGACAACGAAAAGTCAATTGCGAGAACTCACGTGGTAGGTACCGGTGACGGTAACACTCGAGATTAGACAACTTTTGAAAAAGAGGAGTTTGTTAGTTACTGGGTGAGCGACAAATAACGACCTAGATTTGGGGGTTGAAGGGACCCCCGCACATAACAGGTGTTCTATGACTTGTCACAGAATAGCTCTTTTTTTGATAAAGTTGAATATAGCATTTTAGCAACTTCCGTTTTTGAGAAAGGTCCAGTGGTAAGCTGTAGCATTGGCAATAAAGTTAGGGAGATTTTCTTGTAAACAAGTGTTTGACTTTTTCTTTCCTGATATAAACAACCTTATATCGTCGTCCACTCTTCATCTTGTCTTAGTATCTTCCTCTTCCCCAACTTTATTTGAGACATCAGCAACGCAACAAGTAGACAGAGAAATGGATAAACAGATAGGAATATTTCCAAAGTAGAACTAAAGAAATCATTCAAAGCCAATTTGATTCAGTATCATTGTTAATGGCATATCAGTCTTCTTGGATTATTTAATGCTAAAGCCACTATTTCCTGAATATATTAATTCGAAAATGAACATAATCCTGCAATCGGAGTTCGAACTTGCTTAGAACAATTTCGCAATCAAGAACGTCAGTCACGACGCCAGGGGAATTTCCGCTCCATACAAAATCAGTGTTGTTTGGTTGGCTTTCTTTCTTTCACGGCATATCAATCTTGGCGGATAACTTAATGCGAAAGCCATTCTTATAAAAATGTAGAAGTGTTTTTTTTTAAACCATTGCGATAAGCAGATTTATAATTTTTCTAATGATATTAATCTGAAAGTAAAAGTGATCGCCCGACTTGGTTTTGAACTCACTTATTACCATGTTGCAGTCCAGTTCGTTAACCACAACGCCAAAGCGTGTTCTCTCTAAAAACAGTCAATATGTGATAGGATATAAAGGAATAGATACATTAATTAATAAATAGAACCGCGCATTCATTGATAACAAATACTTACATTTATTTTTTCTTATTCTACTACGCGAAAAGTTTTCCCACATTTTTTCACATATGTGCTGCCGAGTAAGTATGCCCTACGTCTATTTTAGCTCATGTCCCAGCTCATTAATATTTGCTGTCTCGCAACGATGTCAGAGGTGATACGGAGCATTGACAGTTTTGGTCTTTGTGTGACAAGATTATTACCCTATTAACTGCTTCTCCGACGAAAGAGGTCTGCATGAGAATTCCACCCATAAATCTCTATCCTCTGCCTCCATTAATTTATAATTGTTATTATTTTAGTCTTCGTCTTCTTTAACTTGGGTGTGCTTATTTTGTTCGCAACAGATGTGTAATTCCGCTGTGATGATTTTCATTTTCAGAATTTTCAGAGAGAAGTGAATTGTCAATCGACTTTTCTCGGTGCTACTCCTTTCCCTGGATTGCTACACTTTACTTTTAATCTCTACCATATAATCTTGAGTGTTAATGAAATATTAAATACCATTTTTTCAATCTTTGGTTTGACTCAACCAGAGAATGAACCCTGGTCTCCCGGGCCATTGCCGAGCACTCTACCCACTTGGAATATATATAATTCAGAAACAAGAAAATCAATCAGTATATTCCATTATAAGTTTATTTCACCCGTTCACAGGACTTGTCAGATGTGATTTTTATACACACACACACACACGCATATATATATATATATATATATATATATATATATATATATCAGCGTTAGCGGATGGTCTTTCACTTGAGTATGAGTGACAGCAAGTCTCCTCAAGTCTCCAGGACTCTTCTCAATCTTATTATTATTATTATTATTTCTACACTCCTTACGAGTTTTTCACACTATTGCTAGGCATTGGTCTTTCACCGTAGTCTGATTGATAGCAAGTCTGAGCGACAGCAAGTCAGTATTTTTCTTGTTAGGTGTATTATTATTTTCTTTTCAGCTTTACTTGGGGTTTATTACAATCCTTCACCATTCATTTTATCCAAGACTTAAGATGAGGTAAGGGAGGGATAATATACATTTTCCGTATTAATTCATTTTTGCTTTTGGGTGTTATATTTCCAATCGCATTAATAGCACTCTCCTTAGGAAACGCACAGTTCTTTAAAGTACTATTTCATTTATTTTATATAGGCTGGCACTTCCAGGGATCTTACTAATGGGTTTATTAGTCTATTTCTTGATCATTGCAAGAGCTTCTACTATTACTGGCGCGGTAGTAGTTTTATAATTACATAATTTTTTTTGAGTTTTTCATACCAGCGTTAGCAGTTGGTTTTGCACAAGAGTTGGAGTGACTGTAAGTCTCTTCCGGTCTCTTGGGGGAGTCTCTGTGGTGCAATGACAGAAGTACTGAACTGGGGTCTCTAAGTAAGAGAGTTTGAGCTCCATTTGTTCTATTCCGTTCACTTTCAGACAAATATTCTTGGGAAACGTCCTTATTCTTTTAGCTTTGGGTTATCCATTGAATAAAACAAAAAAAGCAGAAAACAAATCAAGTGTCTTCATGTCTTCTGGGCTCTTCTCAGGATTCTAGCCGATCTTCTTCCATTATTTCCCACTTCTTCCAGTCTTTTCTAAAATGTTGGTGACCATTCTTAGCTCATCAACAACAACTGGTATCAGCGTCACCGTCGTCTTCCACATATTATTTGTTTTTTGTTGTTGTTTTTTTTATTCGTGGGCAAAATCCAAGCTTTCTTTTATTTTCAGTCAGCTGGGGCCAAAGAATACACCGACTGCATCTTTGCAGATGGGTAAGCCCTCTCTCCAACAAGTGTCCTCGATATGACACTAAACAATCTGGTGGTGACGCTTTAGTAATGGTCCACTCTCTCATAGTGGAAGCACCTGATAGGGTCTTATCTATTGGTTAAATAGAACTGACTGACATTTAAACTGTGTGGAAACAAATTATTTGAGGCTAAACTGGATTGTGTGAGATTGAATTGTTTGATTATTTAAATATGTGTAAACGAATAACTGATGTTTCATCGAATTGTTGTTAATAGATAGCAATACTTGGAACCATAAAACTGTATGTAAAAAAATGTGTTTGTAAATCCAGTATATTTGATATATATGTATAAGGGGATTTGGCTTTAAATATTCAACAAGGTTTTATATGCCATAAATTGAAAACAAACCAAAGGTGTGGTTCGCCAGAACGACAAAATCTCATGGATGTCAAGTGTTTTTTTATACTCTTAATCAGAACTTGGTTTGATCCTTTGGCTAAAATTATGTGATCAGTTTCTATTTAAAAATTCCAAAGAATTTTTGAGTCTAATTCTCTAGGAGAGGGTCAGTTTTTTGGATATACCATTTGGTACAACAGTCAAATTTTGATTTTTTTCCCCAATTTCCTTTAAATCATCCTTTCCAACCAATCGTTCGTAATCTTCTAATCATTTTTGTTCTAGTTTACTATATTCACCTTCTACGTGGTTAACTATCTCATCTCTTTCTTTCCATAACTTGCCCTTGCTATTCTGTTGCGTATAATCAATTTTCATTTCAATACAATTGGTGTGTAATGCGTTGTTTTATGCTACAGCTAAAGAAGATTCAGTTTATCCTTTGAGGTTCCCTTTCTAAGCTATGTTCGCATCTTCCTTTGTGTAATCTCGCTAGGTTGTTGCTTGAAGCATCCGTACAGTTCTTTTTCTTCCAATTTCTGTTTTGTTATTTGTATTGTTTTTCTGTCTGTTCTTATGTAGCTAAAGCTCCTTTGATTAAAATTTTTTAGCTCTTTTAGTCATGTATTCTTCAATGCTGGCGAGTCATTTAACTCTTCCTTTAAATGATACAGTCAGTCTATGTCATCTCTCGGATGTAAGGCCTTGTGAATAGTCGTCACCTTTCCAGTCATTTAGTCTATTTGTCTGAGTTCTCCGTTTTGCCCATTGTGAGAATAGTCCTGAGTACCGTACAAAGAGGACAACCCAGGTGTTTATCCCTTTGATTAGATTTCTGCTGCTCAGCTTGGTTTCGAAAGGTTTTCCTATTCTTCTTAAGAACTATTCTCTTAATTCTTTCTTTTATCTCAACCTATTTACTTTTTGCGAGTACAATATTCCCATGAAACACTGTGTAGATGGTCCGCTAAGCAGACGATTCCTTTGTCTGTTTTGGCGCGAAACCAGACAAAGGGTTTTGGACTTGAGATCTCGGCGTGACTGGAAGTGGTAAGGGGACGCGAGAAGAGAGTTGGGAAAAGGAGTTCCAGGAAGGAGTTGGCGAAGGGTGACGCGAGTGACCAGTCAACACCGGAGCTGAGAGACGAGTCGGCATGAGAGAGGGTCCAGACCAGTGAAAGAAGATCGAGTCTATATGAGTCGGCATTCCAGTAGCTTTGTGGAAGTTTCGCTAGAGTCCACACAGTGTTACATAACTCTCCTTCTGCACTTGAGTTAAACTAAGTATTTTGTTCGTGTTGTTCGTTTGTTCTCTTTTCTCTCCCGCTCCCTCGATTGTATTTGATGTAGCGGTAAAGAAATGTGCGTTACCCCTATCGGAACCACTAGTTGATCACCGGCCGTAAAGAAGTGAAATGGTTCGAAGAAGTTGCTGTAACTGGGGGCCTAGAGGGGGTAACGTCACACCCAAATATTTGTAATATTCCTTTTCTTTCAGCGGTCTGATTTTTTCCTGATTTAGCAGTTCTGTTCCCTCTGTTGTCTCTTTTCTCCCAATTTCCATCATCAGCATGGTATATTTCCAGTCTCAAATTCCATTCCTCTATCCTGGCTGTATATTCTTACAGTTTGTGCGAAGATGTTTAGCTTTTTTTATTTTATTTTTTTTGTTCACCATGTTTTTTTGTTTTTTTTTTTTTCAAAAAGCTTGATATCATTCATGTACATCAGTTGATTAATCTTTTTTTATGATTTGGTAAGTTTGTGAAAATCCCACATGCTTTACGTAAAGATTGCAATTGATTGACATCATTGATAAAATAAATAGTATTGGTGAGAGTATATCACCGTGGAATATGCTTCTTGAGATTCTTGTTTCTACTATAGAAAGTCTTCATGTTGTTTATTCCCCTTTGCAGTCTTCCGTAAAGAAGGTTATCACTTCTTCGAAGATTTTGAACATTTCCAGACATTCTAGTATCCAAGTAAACATCTGATACCGTATGACTTTTGGCGGTCAATCTATGTCATGTCAACATTTTTCCACTTTGCTTTTGGTCTCTTGAGGAAGTGCTGATCTATATCCAGTAGGTCGTCTGTTCTTCTTAGTTCATTGCGGCACCCTTTCAGTTCTTTCGAAAATACGCGTATAAAAGATATCTTCTTTGGTCCGTGCAGTCAGTATTTTCCATACCATAGTTGAACACGTTTTCACTAAATAGTTGCTTTGAAATGGTTCCTTTTCGGGGATTGTTTTCCCCTTTGTCTTCCGTTCGGGGAGGCTTACTTTTTGTTGGTGTTGACTGAGTTATAAGACAAGTGTCGTAGATCGACGTGATTTTTGAAAAGCAAAATACATGTCTACTACCATGACCTGGCGTTTACCAATTCAGTACTTTCTTAAGTGTTTCTTTAAACCAGTCTAGGGTTATGTCTTCTTCAGTGCCTTCTTTGAGCCCCTGTAATTCTTTTTCCATGTTATTTATCGATTATGCTTTTCAGTTATGATAGTTTTGTTCCCATATTTGCACAAGAATTATTTTCGATCCGGTAGTTTGTTTGTCCTATTATTATTATTATTATTATTATTATTATTATTATTATTATTCCTTTAGAGTTTTTCACATTAGTGTTAGCTGATGGTGTTTCACTGGAGTTTGAGAGATAGCAAGTCACCTCAAGTCTCCAGGACTCGCCTCAGGATTCTGGCCGTTCTCAGCAATGCTGTCGTTTGGATAGTCTCTACCCGTCCGCTAATTTCCAAGTCCTCCAGGCCTTTTAATAATCCTTTAGTTATCGTGCCTAAAGCACCAATCACAATTGGCACAATCGTTACTTTCAGTTTCCACTGCTTTTTCAATTCTCTAGGAAGGTCGAGGTACTTATCCTTCTTTTGACATTCCTTCAGATTTATTATGTGGTCCGCCGGGACAGCAAAGTCGACCATTCTTTTATGTACGATTAGCAATTCACCCTTCAAGAATTCTGGTCATTTACTCAACAAAATAGATGACATAAACATGAAGAAAAATATTTTGCCATTCTCCTCATAAAATAATTATACACCAATATTCCTTACAATAAATGTATCAAAAGTTTAGAAATTCATCCCAGGGAAATTAGCATTACATATCATTATCATCAGATCACGCTGACTGCACGGATTTCCCGGAAACTCTCTCAACATCCGTCCCTCTCATCAATCTCTCTCGGCAAGTCCTCCCAACTCTATCCCGTGTCCGCAAAAAGCTGATGTAAATAAGTTCTTGCTTGTCGGCCACACTGCCACGTATATGTCCAGGGGTCAATAGAAGAACGTTAGTTATTTCATCCTTGCTTCTCCAGCAGAATTCTACATGTTTATTCTTCTTACTTGGATATTTTTAAAAATTTTCACATAATACACAAAAGGTAGTTTTTTCTTCTATATAATTGTATCTTATGAACAAAAATTCGGTTGAACAATTCGTTTGCACATGTCTATTTCTTCAATTTCTTTAACTTTATCTCTTTAAACTTATAATAATCAAAGATTCTAGTTATAGAGATATTATAAAATCCACGTATCTATGGAATAATTACTTAACAAAAATTACGGATAAAATAAACCAAAGAGAACTACCATAAATTTTATTAATAAACTAAAAAGTAACGGTACTTATATTTTTAGATGTATTACGATAAGATCATCATTTTTATCTTGGAATGGTGATTTATTGAGATATTGCGTGATTGAGATAGATAGATAGATAGATAGATAGATAGATAGATAGATAGATTTTTCATATTCATGTACACTTCACATATTTATCAAGTAAATTATTCTAAGAAAAACTGTTTGTAAATTGTCGACAGCAACAGGAGGCCTTTCCATCGTATCCCTACCCTCGGGCACCAATCAGTGTACGTAAAAAATAATGTATAAATGCATGCAAATTATAGAATGTCCAACATATCTGTCCGACCGTCTAAGATGACAAGCTTATGGAATAATTACAACAATGAGACCCCAAGTCGTCACCGAACAACAAACGTCGAAATGTAGGAGAATAAAAGCAAATAGAATTATCTGGTGGAGCTAATAACTTAGGGATTTTTTTCTTCCTCATCTCCGGTCTAATTTGTTGTGTGTGAACAGAATTGCTTTTGGCACCTTGACAATTGTTTTACAATAAAGACAGCTGAAAACGTAGACTTTTTTTTTCTTCGTTTGCTTTTATATTTGTAGCAGGAATTTTCGGTATAGAACACGAAGGTGTCTCTCTTATTCACAAACGTAAGACGTCTCACTCTCTCCTATTATCTAACATGGCAGAGAAAAAATGTTTAAAAAAAAAACAATGCATTGACAGAAAAGCATACAAAACTAAAGAATGAACCGATGCAAAGGGCACATGAAAGTTTTTTTTTTTTTTTTTTTTTCGTATCTAATAAGTATATCCAAGTATGAAACAGAACACACACACACACACACACACATATATATATATATATATACCTGAATGTGTGTGTGGGAGAGAGAGTGATAGAGAGAGAGAGAGAGAGAGAGAGAGAGAGAGAGAGAGAGAGAGATGAAATGCATTAAGATATCCCATTGCTGAAAGTAGTTACACGCTCCAAACTCCAGCACGCAGAGAAAAAAGTGACATGAGAACGACACAACAATGCTGCGCCTTTTATGGATAAATCCTGGAAGCACTAAACATCCACTCCAAAAAAAAATATCTGTACGGTCACTTACCTCCCATCCCGCAAACCATCAAAGAAAGATTTACAAGACATGCTGCTCTGCAAAGTCCAACTTTTAAGCAACTTTCTCCAATGGACTTCCACGATGGACACGCCATTTTTGGTCCACCAGGAAAACCTTTGATTCATCAGCTCTGTGCGGATGCTGTATGCCGTATAGACAACTTAGCGAGTTCAGTAACCAATAGAGACTGATGATGAAAGAAACTCGAGGAAATCCATGCAGTAAGCACGTCTTGATACTTAATAATGTTGAAGGATGCATTGCCTATCGCTACGTTTACATATGATTAACAGAACAACATTTTCGGCGTTTCATAGCCTTGCCAGTTGCATATGATGAAAATGGATTCTTACAATCGAAAGAAAACAATGTTAACACCAACTTCTGGCTATCAAGTTCTGAATTTACTGCTTACAGCGTTTTACATCAGTAAAATACAGTGCACTTTGCAAAAAAATGCAGAGTAACATCACACAATATTTCAAGTATGGAATAAAATCTTAAAGAAGGGTAAAATCTCACCAATCACTGAGAATTCCAAATCAAGATGGCTTAATTCCGGCTCACTTGATGATTGCTTGCGTGAAACTTAAAGTCATCCGTTCCCTGTTTTTGTTGTAAGGTTAACTCACATCATATATAAGTAAGTAAAGTTGGCAACTGTAGTCGAGGGCGACCTGAAGGCTCTCTTTTCAATAGCTACAACACAAAGGTGTAGAAGAGGACGTTTCCTTTTCTTGGATTTGTCCACTTGACCTTTGACACGTACCTGATAGTGCTGTGTGTTAAGCTAGGAGGTATCAAGTATCATTTTTTTACACAACCAGGGATCGAAACCTGGTTGCCTGGTCCATTGGCCACTAGCTCAATATATATCGTATTTATAAGTTATTCAGTTAATTTAGGAAGGTATTATTTACAAAGTTGGCATGAAATAGTGCTCGAAGTATGTTAATCTAAATTTTGCATAAGCTACCAGGAAAACGGTAAAGACTGATTTTATTATATGTCTTGAGGATTCTGAAATCTGTGTATGTGTATGCGTGTGTGTTTAAAAAAAAAACAAATCCGATGGAATGTAAATTAAGAAGAGGAAAAAGCTAAATATTCAAACAATATATAATATGCCTACCTTTCGAATTTGTTTGTTTTTTAATAAACACAATCAGGACAGAGATATTAGTGGTTGAATTTTTCCTCCGATAAATATTTTCAAATGGATACAAAAAAACAGGCAAAGTGTTTAAGTTCTTTAAAGTTAATAATATTTAAATAAAATGATGACTTTGTGGTTTGCAATTTAAAACTTAGTTCAGATAATATTTTCTTTTGAAGCAATCTCGAAAATGTTTTATGGAAGTATAATAGAGGGTTTATTAATAAAACAATAAAAAGATTAAAAAAATTTCACGGCTAATGAAGGCATGGACAGCTATCGATAGGATTTCGATCATATGGAAATCAGTCCTGACCGATAAAATGAAACGTAGTTTCTTCCAAGCAGCGGTCGTGTCGATACTGTTATATGGATGCACAACTTGGACGGTAACAAAACGCCTGGAGAAGAAGCTAGACGGCAATTACACAAGAATGTTGCGAGCAATATTGAACACGTCCTGACGGCAACACCCCACAAGGCACAAACTATACGGTCACCTGCCTCCCATCACGAAAACTATCCAAGTTAGACGAACCAGATATGCAGGACACTGCTGGAGAAGCACGGACGAGCTCATAAGTGATGTACTCCTATGGACCCCCGCATATGGCCAAGCAAAAGCAGGACGACCAGCTAGAACATACATACAGCAGCTATGTGAGGATACGGGATGTGGCCCTGAAGACCAGCCAGAGGCGATGAACGATAGGGAGAAGTAGAGATAGAGGGTCAGGGATATCCGTGCTAGCGGCACGACATGGTGATGATGATGAATAACTAAATTTACTTAAATTGTTAACTTTTTAAATCTAATTTAATGAAAGAAGAGGATCAGTTGAAAAACCGGGTTTTTGTTTGATAGTATTATATAATTTTTGCTTCCTGAAATATATTTTATAACCACATTTCGACAATCGCCTACTATAAAATCTCGAATTTCATCATAAATACGTTTTTTGATAGATCTAGAAGTTTCTCTTGAGTAAATTTTGCTTTAGCTATAACAAGGCAAGTTATATACGCTAGCTTCAGATTTAAGTTGATTACTTTTCCTATCATGGATTATGTTCCTAATTGACTTCGAAGAGTTTGTAAGCATTTGGATACGGATTTTTAAAAAGATGCTTTCGCTTATATGTGTAGTTTAATTTGTTATTAAAATCTGTGTAATTCATTATTTTAGAAAAAAATGTAACCATTAGAATTGCTTCTGCATTTTTTTCTTTTAGGCATTTTAATTTAGTTTTTTAAATTTTAGCACGTTATATAAAACATTTGGAATAATGGGTTTGTAGGAAGAAAATCAAGTTCATCATTTTAAAAAGTAGGGCTACAAATTCCTAGGCTCTCAGTTAAAACCTATGATTATCCCACTTTTAAAATGTTGTTATTATGGCCACTTTTATATGTTAACTCATGATAATTTTCAAATTCTAGTTTGTGGTCATTATTTATTAATAATATATTTAAAAATGTACGATGTTATTAGTTTCTAGTTCGTAGGTATGGTCAATGGTAAGTTATACTTTGTTTAATAAATTCCAAATTTTTGTTAAGTCTATATTTTCTGGATAAAAGAATTTAACAGAAATGCTAAGACTCTTGGAGAATTATGAATTTAAATGGCCTGATGCAATGAATTCAAGAAAAAGTTAAGCAATAAAACCTCCAAAAAGCGAACCCAGAAGTGAACCGAATTATTCTTTATAAAAGTAATGTTTAGTGAATTATATGTAGATCTTAATATATTTTGAAACTGGTAAATTTTATATTAGTTTTCTTAAGATGATTTTCTGAACGTTTTATGCCTTTATTTTCTAGGATATTAGTGAATAATGATTTTATGTCTAGACTGTCTAAACTTTTTTTTCCATGTTTATACTTCATATTTTGTTTAGTAAATCGCTTTGACATGTGGATTATGATCTTATACATCCATTCATTTTACGTTTAAGATCGCTCGAGAGGCCAGTATTGAACCCTTTTTTTTTATTTATCTATAGAAAAGAGATGTTCTATATACCAGTCTCTCTCTCTCTCTCTATATATATATATATATATATATATAATTTCCTTCCGTTGGTTCAATGGTAGAAAAATAAAATACTATGAAATGTATAGGTCCACAATTAAATTTGCTTTTTGGTGATTTATTCTTCTTCAATACGTCTTTCGAATGTTTTAAGTTGTCTTCAGAAAGTGGCTTATTCGAGTGTGCCGTATGGATGTATTTTATTTTATTTCATCTTATTTTACTCATTTACTTTTTTTAAAAAATGCATTCTCGGTGTTTTTGTGTCAACCTGAGTGTTCATGTCCATGAATGTGTACACACTTTAGGGCTTGTTTTTGTTTTTTTCTCCGTTATTACCCATTTTTCCCTAGATAATCTATTAAACTGGATATTCCATAAAGTTCAACTGGATACAAATAGTCCTTCCTGAATGATTGTGCGTGTGTTTGAGTTTGTGTTTCTGTGTCTCTGTGTTTGTCTAGTTAGATTATGTTTAATGTAGGTTTGATTTTATCACTGAAGATACTTCTTTTATTAAGAGTAATGTGTAGTCGTCAGTTTCGTATATTGAGATTATTTTAAATATTCTATTATTGTATTTGTAAACGTGTTTTGATACATAGAGTTTTATATTTTCTGGTAATTTAGTTTCCTTCTGTGTTAGGATATTCTGTTATTTAGAGTTTGTGTCGATCCAATGTATACTTTTTTACAATTGCAACATTCGATTACGTTGACTTCATTTTTTGACTTACAGCATGTATTTTTACTTATTATGTCGTTTTGAGGTTTTCGAAAGTATAGGATTTTCCTTCTATGATTATATTACATACTCCCCATCTTTTATTCCTGCATTTTGTTACTCCATGCGTTGTGTGTTCCCCAAATGTAGAAAAAGTGAGTATTTTCTTTAATTTCTTGGTCCTCTCAGTCTTTTAATGATTTTTGTTGTGTTTAGATTTATTTATCAATATGTTAAGTTGCTTGAGATTCTTTATTATTTCTGTGAATAGTTCTGTGTTATTTTTATTGCATGTTGAGATACAGGCTAAAGATTTTTGGTTGCTTTGTTTTGTTGGGGTTTGTACCTCTTTTAATGGTATTTTTCTGTTAATTCGAATTCCTTATGTATTAGTATGGTTTGGTATCTCCTCTGGTAGAGAGATACGCGCAATTCTTCTTGGTGAGTGTTTCTGAGGATTTCCTTGGTAACTGAAGTGCATATGCTACATAAGGTATGATGTTGGGTGTCAGTGGGTTTATGGTAAATGTCTGTGGTAATTTGGCCATTTGCATTCTCAATGAGGATATCTAAAAATGGTAATTATTTAAAGCTGTGTTCCATAGTGTATTCTATTTTAGGATGTGGATTTTGGAGTAAGAATTTGTAAATCGTTAATGCTGTCCGATGGGCATTTCCAGAATTTGAAACACACACACGCACGCGCGCATATATATATATATATATATATATATATATATATATATATATAAAACAGGTTTTTTGCCGTTAAAATTCATTCATTTGCAGTTGTTTTAGACAGTATATCTCACAAATGTACGTTGATTTCAAATTTTTCTGTTTGTCTCCTTCAATGTTCTTTGCCGAAATCTATCTATCTATCTATCTATCTATCTCAACGTCATGTATCTTTATTATAATTGAAATGCTTCATTTGTTCGCTTTCTAAAATCATGTTTTATCTATACACATAATTCCTACCTAATGTGGATTAATTCTGATTAGCTTTGATTGAGAGATTAAAACAAAGTGTATTAAAGTAACAGATAGAAATAAAAGAAATTAAATATAAACAGATAGAAAATATTAAGTCACAGAGTAGAGTTTACCTCTCCACCCAGTCTCAATAAACAGGACTCCATGGTATCAGCAGCAGCAGCAGCAGCAGCAGAAAATAATCCCTAATCAAACATACGACAAAAGGTGGGTCTATTTCTTCTCCTTTGGAATTTTTGGAAATAGAGCAAAATCTATATCAACCAGAATATAAAGATGCTTTTTCGGTCTATCTTCCGTTTGGTCAAATCTGTACCATTACATAGAAAACAAATCGATATAAATACGGGGATTGTTCTGACACTTTCATAATATAAGACATTAGATGCAATGTATATATTTAGTGAAACACTTTGTAAACTATGCAGTACCTTTTAAAATTTGAGTCACATGACAAATAAACAAGATAGAATAATATTCCACTGTCGATAACCTTTCACTCAGCGGTTTGTCGGTAAGAGGTCTTTTGAATTTTGGATTTTTCACCAAATTTTCTTGTAAAAATTAGGAAATTGCACCTCATTATACAAATTTCTGAAACTTCATTATATATCATATGCTGCACAAACTGTAATAACTGGATGACTGCACTTTATTTACTCATCAAAAACATCGATATGCAATCCTAAAATCTGCAGATACTTTTTCCTTCTGAATAATGGTGTTTAGGATCAGATTGCATTTAATAGTTTCGATGACTGCATACAGGTATTACTTTCAGCATAACCTTCCACCATGTCTATGGGAAAGATGTTTTCAGTAAATTAAAAAACAACAACAATAAGTTATAATAGATAGATAGATAGATAGATAGATAGATATTTTGGAAAGGAATCTGACAGTATGGAGAATATAGAAAAACAACGTTATCCAAAAGTGGTGAATTTATTACGAAGGAAAGTCAATGTTAAAACGTTTTGGTTTTAATGAACCTTAATCAGGTCTGTTATTGTATTTCATTAAACATTCATCGTTGTTCTATCAACACTTATTTTCCTATCGAAAAGTCCTGATGAAGATTAATTAAAACCGAAACGTTTTAATGTTGACTTTCCTTCGTAATGAATTAATCATTCTGGATTACGTTGTTTTTTCTATTTTCCCCATAGATTGATAGTGGCTGGAGCAGTAGAATGCAATGATTGCATCTCTGTCGAGGGGTAAGACTACCCCGTGGAGTGTCCTGGTATGACACTAAACATTCTGATGGTGATGGTCGAGTAATTCTGGGGCTTTGGGAGAGGCAAAGTACTCTTTTATTGCCATTTCTCCCAAGTCCACTCTGTCTCGGAGAGGTAGAACCTGATATGGTCCTATCTATGGTTAAAAAAGAACAAACAGTATATTTATGGTAAACTGAATAGTTTGAAATAGAACTGTTTATATGAAAAAGGATGGATTAGGCATTGAATAACCTACAATGTTTGATATGTCATGAAACCAAACTAAACCAAAGAAATTGATAGATAGACAAGTTTGTAGATTGACATAATGTCTGAAAGTAATGTTTATTCCTGATATAAACAGTGTAGGTGTAATTCATATAATGTTGATTCAAGATAACAGACAGGTCCTTCATTAGGATCTTATGTTTTTCTTTTTAGGTTTCTTGCTAGCTTTTGTATCAGGTTCCAATTGATAGAGAGGTTACCAAAGATTTTTTCTTCCAACCGAAACTAAATAAACACAAATAGTCCCAATGCAAAGAGAATCCCACAAAAGACAATCAATCGATATGGACGTAAGCGTTTTTTCTTTATTTTTTCATGTTTAATGAAAAAAGATTTTTAAAAGTTGAAATGCTCAGAGACATCATCATCTTCAGTCGTGCCGATAGCATGGAGATCCCAATCCATATTTACCAACCCCCCCGCTCGGGCAGGACATGACACAAGGTCAATTTTTAAGCGGATTTTAACAGGTTTGAAGTCAGAGTTTTCCTTCTCCTAGACTAGTTGCCTCATTGAGGCCGAAGAAATCAGTCTGCCCTACTATTTACCCATGGCTGGAGGGGGAATAATTGGATTCATACCTTTCCCAAGGGTATTAGTGCTATGTGAAATGCAATCAGTCTCGTCTAGGATTTGAACTCGTGTCGCCGTGTCCATTTCTTATGACGATAACTATTACACCACGGTCACCTCATGGAGTTCCCTATCTGTCACTCTATATCTATGTCTCTATCTGTCTGTCTATCAGTCTCTCTCTCTCTCTCTCTCTCTCTCTTTCTGTCTCTCTGCCTCTGTCTGTCTGTCTGCCTGTATGTCAGTCTGCCTGTCTGTCTGTCTATCTCTGTCTCTCTCTCTATTTCTCTCTTGCCATCTGTCTCAATAATCCACCGCACTTGTTAAGGATTGAATCTAGTGTCCACACCAATCGAATGTATATCAATCTGCGCTGGTCGGCCAAAACTGGAACGTCCATACACAAGACAGCATTTGAGATAGTCGCTTAAGAGTTCCTCCTTACTTCACGTCAACATGTCTCATTCGTCTGACGTGGATGGTTTGTATGATGGAAGGTGACTGGCTTCACAAATGATTTTTTAAGTATGTTGCTTTCAGTATTTGTTCAAATTAGTACGTAACATTCTGGTTTAGTTTCCATCTAGCTTCGTCTCCAAGAGTTTCGTCAGTGTCCAGTCGATGCAGCCATACAGAAGTAATGACACAGCCACAACTTGGAAGAAATCCAATTTTATTTTATCAGAGATATTCTATTTCTATATCATCAATAACCTGTGGATAGCAACCCAATCCTTCTCTCGGCGTGTGTTGGCATAATTTTCAGTTGAAAAGATATTGTTGCCGAGCCATGTTTACTGGTCTACTAATTCTAGAGATTTGCTATTCAAAGTGGAAATGTCTCCTACTTGTTTAACTCACATGGAGTCCGTTTGAATTGCTATCACATAGAGGGCAATGCCTCCTGTTGTTTGACACCGGCTATGCAGCTAGGTTCTGCGCTAGAACTGTATATTTTTCTACTTCCATAAGTCAGTGACTTTTAGGCATTCTTTGTACACAATCGAATCAGAATCCACATCGACTGTCAAGAAAACTGTTTTTTGTCTCTAAGTAAAACACAGAAAGTTTTCATTTATTTGCAGAGATATAAATATTACAAAAATATTATTTTATGACATTTAACCTTCTAGTGATGTCAATATTTTACCTATGTCGAAAAAGAAGACAAGAAAAAGATATTGAAGAGAGGTAAAAAGACCAAGAGGGAGAAAGATATTAAAATCATATTCCATAATTTACTTGACCGTCGAGGTATTATTCCAGATCTTTTATAGCATCCCCTCGAGAAATAGGCTAATAAGGGTTACTTGGCAAGACCAAGTCTTATAGATACATGTATGTATCTATTATTTTTGTGTATTTACCAAAATGTATCTTACATTAGAAAAGATACGCCTGTATATGTGCGAGTGCACATGTGTCTGTGTGTAAGTATGAGGGAGAGACATGGAGGGGATAATTTGTGTATATAGGGGGAGTGTAAACAGTAAATTATCATTTTTATCAAATATTTGCTTCTATTTACTTGCTGGACTGGATCACTGCCAAAAGGGTGAAAGTGGATGGATAGAATTTTCATCCAGCGTCCAAGTGGTGACAGACTAGCATGAAAAACTTGGAAAATTATTCACATACACATGTGCACATGCATACACGTACAGACACACATGCACACATATATGTGAGTATTTACCCAACCGCTCCACAAAGTTCAGGATGTGACACAAGGCCATTTTAATTGGAGTAAATCTGATTTGAATTCAGTGTTTTCCGTCTTCTTGATGGGTTAACTAAGAGGCTAAAGAACCTAATATTTACTATCATTCGCCCATAGCAAGAGGAGTAAGAACAAATGGGTCCATGCCTTTCCCAAAAGCATAAGCGGGAAGTGAAACAAACTGCCCTGTTCAAGGTTTGAACTTGGGTCACCTATTCCATTTCCTATGACGATAATCGCAATGATAAGCGTACCTCCACACCGTGTGCGTGTGTGTGTGTGTTGATGTCAAATTTGATGTTTTAAAATTTGTATATGGATATATAGTCTGGCTCTAGATCTTCAAATAAAATATCTATGTTGATACATAAATTTCATTTTTTTCTTCCTTTTTATTACACTTCATAATCTGCATTTGCTTTTTCAAACCAAAATGGAAATACATAAAATTCCCAAAAGTCATATCTCGTAGCCTCTATTTTCTCTTGATGTCTATTTAAGAATCATTTGCTATTAACTGCAATAAAAATCGACTAAATACACACAAAACGACTGATTTAGTACACAATATACTTGAAGGCAACCAGCCCAGATTACATCCTTTTTTATAGATTTGAAATTACTTCCCCTGGTAAGAATTATGGATTTAATACACTTAGACGACGCTCACTTAGGTTTTTTAGATTATATTATTTGAATTATTTGTATAAATTTTTCCGAGTAATTCAGAGGAAACTATTAGAGCATAATCTAATACTAACGAATAAATTATGAAATGATCTCGTATTTTGCAATATTAAAACAGATACTAACAGAAGCCTAGATATGCATATCCGCCTGCTGTTAAAAGACAGCTCTTGCAAACTTTACCAAACGGCTGGACATTGGAAATTAAAAAGAAACTAGGCTTAAAAAAAGAACTGTCAATCGAAGCAATAAAAAGATCGTAAAACTCATTCAAGTTGACCAACCACAGTGGACAGTGACCAAATATGTTTGATGTGACCAGTCAGCTGTGTCTAAAGTTTGGTGCAAATATAAAAAGAATGGGTTGATTAAAAAAAGAAAATACACTGGTTGAATACGAAATACATCAAAGCATCAGAAAAGAAAACATAAAGCAGGATACCTTGACATCTAAAATGTACAAGAAAATAAAGGAATAACAAATGGGTCGAAACAAGAGTCAATGTTTTATGACAAAACTGTAAGAAATCGACCGAAAAAATGTGTTTCTCATACTGAAAAGCCAAACGAAATTCAGCATCGTGTTATTTTTTAACATATTCCTCTCCATGGTTAAGAAAACAATATGCAATGAACTGAAACAGATTAATCTAGGTATACTTCATGAAGCTGACCGATAAAATGAAACGCAGTTTCTTCCAAGCAGTGGTCGTGCCGATGCTGCTATATGGATGCACTACATGGACGCCAACTAAACGTATGGAGAAAAAACTGGACGGCAACTACACAAGAATGCTGTGAGCAATATTGAACAAGTCCTCGAGGCAGCACCCCACAAAGCAGCAGCCGTATAGCCACCTACTATCCATTACGAAAACTGTCAAAATTAGACGAACCAGACATGCGAGACACTGCTTGAGAAGTAGGGCATAAGTGATGTACTACTGTGGACCTCTTCAAATGGCCGAGCAAAGGCAGAACGACCAGCTCGAACCTACATCCAGCAGCTCTGTGCCGATACGGGGTGTAGCCCTGAAGACCTGCCAGAAGCAACGGACGATAGGGGTGGTTGGCAAGAGAGGGTCAGGGATTTCCTGCTGAAAGCGCGACATGATGATGATAATGAAATGTTCATTTATAATATTTAAAAAATGAAGTCTTTTTTTTTTATTTCCTATTAAACAAAACAATAAGGTGAGCATTCCCTAAATGAGATCATGCCATCATCATTGACCGGGGTAGTATAATGATCTTCTAATAATATAAAATACAAGAGTAAAATACAAGGAGGCGCCCGTGGTGTAATGGTTATCGTCGTAGGAAATGGACAGCGATACGAGTTCAAATCCTGGACGAGACTGACTGCATTTCACATAGCACTTATACCCTTTGGAAAGGTATGAATCCAATTATTCTCCCTCCAGCTATGGGTAAATAGTAGGACAGACTAGGTTCTTCAGCCTTGGTTAGGCAACTAGTCTAGGAGAAGGAAAACTCTGACATCAAACCTGTTAAAATCCGCTTAAAAATTGACCTTGTTTCATATCCTGCCGGAGTGGAGGGGTCGGTAAATATGATAAATACAAGAGTAGCGTTCTGTGTGTATGTATACATCTGCATGTAAGTATACATAATAATTTTAAAAAAGAAAGAAAGAAAGAAAGAAAGAAAGAAAGGAAGAAAGAAAGAAAGAAGGTAAGGTGAGATCTTTGATGTTTCTTACAATAATCTTGAAAGAAAGAAAGAAAGAAAGAATCATATGATTTGTATTTTACCATATTGAAACAGAAAAGAAAAGAAAGCAGACAAGCTATCGAGTCAGCAGTCGTAACAGGAAGCTGACTTGAGAACTGAAATAATTCAGCTGTCATTATTGACGTGTGTATTCTAGTATCAAATGAAAAGGGAAACTGCTGTAAAATTAGAATTTGATAGTATCTCACTTGAGAGAAAAACTTATTGAGAAATAGTACTTGCAATTTATTCTTATCAAGACATTTTCTTCGATTTTCCATGAGATGAAGCCAAACTTCAGGATACTTTTTTGAATTTAACCTCGATATAAAACCATTTTCTTCTATGCAATATATTTGTCAAGTAAATTTCCAATATCAATGACATTTCTTCTAAATTTTCGTCCTATAATTAATTATAAATATATCTAAACAAATCATTCTCAAATAGCGTTAAATCGAATGAATATGCCACTTGAAGAAGTATTTTCCAAGCCCAAATAAATCAGGTAGTTTTGAATGTCAAAGAAAGCATCGAATTGATGAGTATTGTAAAATTGGTGTACGACCTTCCATCTTGCTTTTTGATAATTTTATCAAACAGATATAAGCAACCCGTAATGCAATTAGCCTTTCATATCCTATCTAAAACTAAATCATAACTTTTCGTGTGTGAATTTAGAAAATCTTTCAAGAGGTTAATAGTAAGTTTTACTAAAAAAAATACCATGGATTCCCATGGTGTATTAGCAAAAGAGCTCGAGTGCAGCCTCGATGTAAACGAGTTTAGGCGGAGCTCTTGCAATAATTGGAATTGGTTTGGTTCTATGTCATATCAACCATTATAGGTATATAATGCCAAACCATTTTTATACATATATCTTAAATAAGCCTAAGCTGATTTTTTGTACTATCAAATGGTTTCACTTACTTCTATCAAATACAAACACACACATATGTGTTCAGCATGTCTACAAATTGAAATGATTCCAAGTATTGCTATGTATCGCAAACGATCCAATTAAACATCAGTGATTTCTTTACACACGATTAATGATCAAAAAGTTATATTTCAAACAATTCAGTTTAACATGTCAACAAAGTTAAAAGGTTGTAAGTATTTCTATGCATCACTAGCAATTCAATTAAAAATCATTCATTTGTTACACACAGTTAAATATAAAAACAGTTCTATTTCAACTATTTCAAATAATTCAGGTTAGCATGAATACACAGTTTAAATGTCGAACAGTTCTATTAGGAAACTCGTGATATTTCGTTTACTTTTGAACTAATTGTTGTAACACTATCATAGTGTTACAAGTTGACTGGCGATATTAGATTAAATACTTAGGACTGATTGGGTTAATTTGTTGAAGATTATTTATAGTCTTTTGGTAGGGTAGTGTAGAATAATAATAATAATAATAATAATAATAATAATAATAATAATAATTATTATTATTATTATTATTATTATAAACACGCATAGACTACTATAGGACTTTGACATACACACAGATCACCTAATCTCGGCCAGAAAATCAGACCTTACAATAATTACCAAAAAAAAAAAAAGAGAATTTGCAAAATTATCGACTTTGCTATCCCAGCTGACCACAGAATAAAAAAACTGAAAGAATGTGAAAAGAAGGATAAGTACCTCAACCTTGCTAGAGAATTGAAAAAGCTGTGGAATATGAAGGTGACGATTGTACTAATTGTGATTGGTGCTTTTGGCACAATAATAAAAGGATTATTAAAAGACCTGGAGGACTTGGAAGGTAGCGGATGGGTAGAGACTATCTAAATGACAGCATTACTGAGAACGGCCAGAATATTGAGAAGAGTCCAGGAAACTTGAGGAGACTTGTTGTAACTCAGACTCCAGTGAGGAACCGTCAGCTAATACTAATGTGAAAAACTCTATAAGAGACGAAATAATAATAATAATAATAATAATAATAATAATAATAATTATAATAATGGATTCGCACCTGGTGACACCATGCACTAGAATGGGTTAAGATGACCAGGACACTAAGATTGTCAACTGTAAGAGTCGAATCAGCCGATCTGGTTTTTTATTGACGGGCTAAAAAAAAAAAAATTTCAAATTCTAATGTCAGGTGAGTGTTGTACATGATTTTTTTAATCATTGTATAATGAATAAATGCTGTTATTTACAACTGCTTATAAGCGTTCCTAAGTTATTGAAGTAGTTGACCAGCTAATAGCACCGGTAAAGTAGGCTGTCTTCCGACCCAGTCGGAACCAAGAGAATTCAAAATAATATATTTCCCAAACTTTCTCGTGGGTCGAATAACGCAACGTGAACAAGAAAATCTGGACAAGCAGATCCACTTGAATGTTCGATCTATAAGTAGCTCGCATAGTCTTAAGAAAGGTATGAAGCCTCTTTTCCTTTAAGCAATAGTCTATAAATCACTGTTCTTCTCCAAGGATAACTTTGGCATTAAATAACCCACAAAGGTTGATATGCTATTAAACAATGAAATCATATCCAACCATACATAAAATAGACATGAGGAGAAAATGAAGGATTGTGAGGATTTTTTTTTTGTCTATTCAATTTTGGTTTCAAAACAGAAAGATGGTTGTGATTTGTAATAAAAAAGATGAAAAAATATCATTATTTGTTTGGATGGCATATCAACCATTGTAGGTTATTTAATGCCAAATCATCTTCATACAGATATATTAAATATATATGTTTTGGTTTGATTGGGTTTTATGGCATATCAACCATTGTAGGTTATTTAATGCTACTACATATAAACCTTACTATTTCAAACTATTCCGTTTGATATAAGCAGACAGTTTAAATGTCAAAAACATTTCAATTTCAAGCTATTCACTTAAGTCGACAAAGTTCAATGGTTCCAAGTGTTGTTATGTATCTCTAGCGAGTTAATTAAGCATCAATCCTTTATTTACACACAGTTAAATGTTAAAAAATTATATTTCAAACAATTCAGTTGAGCATAAGTAAACACTTTGAATATCAAAACAGTTATATTGTTTTTTTAAATTCAATTTAGTATAAGCACTCAGTTTAGATCTATTTTACCCAAGTATCTGGTGCTACAATTCCGGACCAGAGTGATACACCGTATTCCCCAAGACTTAAGCATTACTGTGACCTCACCATCAGATTGTATAATGTCATAAACAGGACACTCGTTGGGGGGAGGGAGTCTTACCTTTCTGCAGATATGCTGTCGGTGTATTTTTCAGGCACAGTCCACTGGACAAGGGAAAATATTAGAATTGACTTTTGTGCATCAACGAAAGTATTTGGTTTGTTGATTCAGTGCCAGATATAGCGATTAAATTTTTAAAATACCAAAATTGGCATTCACACACATACACGCCCGCACACGTGCATCATCAAATAATAAATTCTGCATTGATAGAAAAAAGAAAGTATACAATAGCTTTATTCGAGGGGAATATGCTACGTGTGGAAGAATTTCTTATCTCCAATCACCGACAAAATAGCGTGTGGAGGATCATTGAGAGATTACCGTTCATCTCTCAATCTTCGGCCTTGATGACTGTAACCAACAATTTTATCTGGCATCTCTAATCTGTCCATATCTCACCATAAGCTTTAAAATAAAAATAAAGTATCAATTTGTGATACCTTTCTTGTCCCCTTTTTTTCATTTTTCTCGATGGATAGAATAACATTGAAAATAACACAGGTCACGTTTTTTTCACTGCGAATCTAGTCTCTAGTTTTAAGAGTAAAAATATCGCTACTTTTGTTCACGCCTTGTAGATACACAACTCCAAAAATTCCTCCTATAGCTCAATCGGCTGGGGCTGTAGAATACACCGACAATATCTCTGCAGAGGAAAGAGACTGTTCTTTCAAAGTGTGTCCTGTATAGGACACTAAATGAGCTGATGGTGAGGCTCCAGTAATGCTGGAGCTTTTGGGAATGCGGACTACTCATTCATTACCATCGCTTCCAGGTCCACTCTGGCTTGGAGTGGTAACACTTGATATGTTCTCATCTAATAAAACTGTTTGACATTTAAACTGTGTATTTTGAAATTTAAACTGAGTGCAAACAAATGACTTATGCGAAACTGAATTGCTTGAATTAGTTTGATTATTTAACAGTGTGTAATCAAATGACTGATATTGAATAGAATTTTAGTGATACATTGCATTACATGAAATCCCTAAACTCTGTGGAAACTAATGATTGAAAATAAATCGAATTATTCATTAGATAGAAATAAGAGAAACTATTTAACTGAGTAAAAAAATTGAACAAGCTCGCTTTAAAATGTTATATACAAAATGTAGATATCACATATTTATGTTATATGTATAGAAAAGACTTGGTATTAAATAACCTACAATTATTGATATGACATGATCCCTAACCAAAACAATATTCCTTTCACTTGAGTTTTATGGCATATCAACCCCTGTGGATTATTTAATGCCAAATCCTGTTCATAGGTACGTTGACGTAAAAAATAACTGTCGCATGTGAAGCGAAAAAAATAGAAACTTCTGTTAGAATGAATGTTTCATTTCTCTAGTATTAAAATAGCAAATATTTTTCTTTTTTTTTATTTTGCTTTATAAAGTCTTGGTTAATTTTATCTTAGACATTTTTTAAAAATAATCATCACATTGTCACACTCAGGTTCTTTTGCATTGTACCATAATTAAGTGAATAACATGAATCTTACATTAATTAACTTCGGATATTTGAGTTTGATTTCTTACCCCGTCGCCATTGTTTAGAAGACACTGACTGAATTCCCTGCAAATGATAAAGACGACCTCCCCTAAAGAAATAGGTGTCCTGAGTAGGGCACGAAACTGTAACAGATGGTATAAACTTCACATCTAGACATCTGGTTGGTTGATTTATTGGTGACTTTTTATGACTAATCAACCGTTTTGGGTTATTTAAAGCTAAATCCTTTTCATACATACGATATTTAAGTGAATAGTTTGTGTTTTACTTTTTAAAACTAGGTAGAGCTCATTTGTTTGCACATAGTTAAATAGTTTCAGTTATTGCTATCTAACACTAATAATTCTGTTCAATATTAATCTTGTGTTTACTCACATCATTTTAAGTTTTGCTATTTAACTCCAATAATTCTATCTAATAATAATCATTCGCTTGCACACAGTTGATTGGTTTCAAGTATTGCTATCTAACACAGATAATACTATTTACTATAAAATTCGTTTGTCTGTTTAGGTTTTATAGCATATTAACCTTTGTAGGTTTTTATCCATTTTTATACAAACAGTTCTATTTCAAGCAACACAGTACACATTTTAATTGTCAAAAACATATCTCTTTCAAGCTATTCAGTTTAATCAAACAGTTCTATTATAAACTATTCAGTTTAGTATGAGAAAAGGTTTGGTTTATACACAATAAATGTCAAAACAGTTCTATTTCTCATCATTCAGTTTAGCGTAAGTACAGTTTCAATGTCAAAAACAGTTCAATTTCAGACAATTCAGTTTAGCATACAAAAACAGTTGCATTTCAAATAATTTAGTTTAGCATAAGTACGTAGTTTGATTATCAAAACAGTTCTATTTCAAGCAATTCAGTTTAGTATAAATTACGCAGTTTTGTTCTATATGACCCATAGATGAGACCGTATCAGCTGCTACCAATCCGAGCCAGAGTCACCCTGGGAACGATAGCAGTGAAGGGTTACTCCGCATTCCCCAAAGCTCCAGCATTACTGGAACCTTACTATCAGAATGTTTAGTGCCATATCTAGAACACTCGTTAGGGGATGGGTTTACCCCTCTGCAGAGATGCAGTCGGAGTATTCAACAGCGCCATCAGACGGGTAAATTCATATTAATCATTTGTTTTCTCACAGTAAAATGATTTCAAGTATAGTAATCAAATACTAACATTTTTATTTGCTCAGAGTTTGATGTTTTCAAGCTATTTAATAAGAATAGTTCAATTTAACGTTAATCCTTTGTTTTCCATTAAAATTAATCATTTCCTGGCTCACTGATAAATTGTTTTCAGTATTGTAAATGATTAAATAGTTTGACCTGTAGATTGGACCCTAAGAAATACTGCTACGCCGGGTATGAGTTGGCCTGGGTGTAGTGGCAATGGAGTATTGGTTTGGTTTCTTTGTTTAATAGCATACCAACCTTTGTTATTTAATGGCATATGAACCTTTGTTATTTAATGCCAAAGGCATTCTCCAAGAAGAACAGTAGTGGTACAATTTAACCCATAGTTGGGATGATAAGGGTTTCGTACCTTTCCCAAGGGTATTTGTCCGAAAGTGAACGTAATAGCGCGAATGGAGCTCGAACTGTCTTACTACGATTTCGTAGTCCATCGCTTTAACCATTACACCATAAGGATACCCCCAGTGGCAATGAAGATGTACTTTATATTTCCTTAAGGTCTATGAAAGGAACCTCACCACCAGATGTTAAGTGTCATTTTGAGGACATATGTCAGGAGCACAGAGATGCATTCGGTTTTTTCTACTGTACCAGCCGATCTTTTACATATGGACTACTCTTTTATTGCCGTACTCCCACGTCTACTCTGACCTGGAGTGGCAGAACCTGTTTGGGTCCCATCGATCACTTAAATAAATCTGTTTAAAATTATTCGCATTTAATATAATTGTCAGCAAAACAGAACTTCTTATGAAGTATCTCGACAGAAAATATGAAAAGAAGGTACAATGTATGTTCTTCCCTAACCTCAAAGCATAAAATGACCCAAATCTGCTTGACATGCTGTTAAAAGCAATCAATTAATCATTTGACTTCGACTCTTTTCTCCTTGCGGTTGCGCAGCGAACTTCTTCGAAAAAATTGGTGTAGACGAAAAAAACAAAGACGAAATAAAGATATGATATTAAGTTTGTTTATATCGGGAAAAGATAAGTCACACTCCTGGTC
>OY757907.1:117267087-117337087 GCA_963585895.1 Sepioteuthis lessoniana
CTTTTTCTTTTGTACTAAACTTGAAATAACACTCAACACTAACATTTGACCATGTTGAGGATATTAAACTAAAGGACATTTTCACACCATATCAAAAGTTTATTGATTGATTATAATTACATATCAACCCTTCGAGAGCGATTTTATGCCTGGAGGTTAGGGAACCTCGTTCATTGTACATTCATATTTACATTTTTTGATGTAGTTTTTAAGAGGTTTTTTTTGCGTATGCTTTTGTCATTAAGTATCCCTTGAAAACATTGATGGGAGCTTAACAGGTACAACCCGTCCCAATCAGAGTAGATTTAAAGGTAATGGAAATAAAGGGTTACTCCTTACTCATCATAACTCCAGAACTGCAACCTCATCCCTGGATGAAGTTAGGTGTCATACACAAGAAAATTCCTGTTTTTGCTTGGGGGGGGAGATACACTGTATTTTAAGCCTCATTAAAAATACAGATTAAGAAGTACTTGGAAAACTCCCTTGAATAAGTGTGTACCAATTCACCAAAGAAGAACTCGACTCAGTTCCCAGAAGAATTAAAAATAGGAAAGCAGCAGGGCTAGACAAGATCCCCCCAGAAGTGTGGAAGACTAGACAATTCGACGATATACTGCTCCGGCAATGCAACGCAGTCTATAGTCAAAATAGGATAGAAAGATGGACGAAGGGATGCATCCTTCCATTCCCTAAAAAAGGCGACCTCGGACTAGCCAAGAACTACCGAGGGATAACACTTACATCCATAGCAGCCAAAATGTACAATGCCCTACTATGAAACCGCATAGAACCCAAAATAGACAACATCCTTAGGAAAAACCAAAACGGCATTCGGAGAAATAGATCCACAACCTCACAAATACTGACCATCCGTAGAATCCTTGAAGGCGTTCGGGCAAAAAACTTACAGGCGACATTACTATTTGTCGACTTTACCAAGGCCTTCGATTCCATACACAGAGGGAAGATGGAGCAAATCCTACTAGCATACGGCCTACCAAAAGAAACAGTAGCAGCGATAATGATTCTCTACAGAAACACCAAAGTGAAAGTACGTTCACCAGATGGAGACACGGAATACTTCAACATTGTTGCAGGAGTACTACAAGAAGACACACTAGCCCCGTACCTCTATATCATCTGTCTAGACTATGTACTTAGGACTTCGATCGACAAAATCAAAGAAAATGGCTTCGAGCTGACTAAGAGAAGAAGCAAAAGGTACCCCGCAAAAACAATCACGGACGCCAACTACGCTGATGACTTGGCGTTACTAGCGAATACGCCTAATCAAGCAGAGACACTACTGCATAGTCTGGAACGAGCCGCAGCTGGCATTGGCCTCCATGTCAATGCAAACAAACCTGAATATATGTGTTACAACCAAACGGGCAACATTGCCACACTAGACGGAGCCTCTCTGAAACTTGTAGACAAATTCACCTACCTAGGAAGTAGCGTCTCATCAACCGAAAAAGACATCGACACACGACTGACGAAGGCATGGACAGCTATCGATAGGCTCTCGATCATATGGAAGTCGGACCTAACTGATAAAATGAAACGCAGTTTCTTCCAGGCAGCGGTTGTGTCGATACTGCTATATGGATGCACCACATGGACGCTAATGAAGCGGCTGGAGAGGAAACTAGACGGAAATTACACAAGAATGTTGAGAGCAGTATTAAACAAGTCCTGGCGACAACACCCCACGAGACTCCAACTATACGGACACTTGCCCCCCATCACGAAAACTATACAAGTCAAACGAACCAGACACGCGGGACACTGCTGGAGAAGCAAGGACGAGCTCATAAGCGATGTACTCCTGTGGACCCCCACATATGGATGTGCAAAAGTAGGACGACCAGCACGAACTTACATACAGCAACTATGAGAGGACACAGGATGTAACCCTGAAGACCTGCCGGAAACGATGAATGATAGGGAGAAATGGCGAGAGAGGGTCAGGGATATCCGCGCTGGCGGCGCGACATGATGATGATGATGAAAGGGAATTAATTGAAGAAAATAAAATTTCCATTCATTACCCATTATTGTCTCGTTGAACATAACTTCATTCTCGATAATTTTTGAACGGCCAAAACGTCGTGCTAATGCCAACAAGAATATAAGAAGGAAAGGTTAAGTTGTTTGTGTATTTTTGCAGTCTAAATTACTCTTTTCAAAAGAATAGACACTATACATACACCACTTTTCTTTCTCCCTCATTTTCTTTAAATTCTTTTTACTCTTGTTCACTTTCTTTCCCACTCCTCTCTCTCTCTCTCTAGCTTTCTCTCTCTATATATATATATATTTTTTTTTCTATTGTGTGGAATACAAGCATAAGCTCGAATTCACACATCTGCAGACGAAACATGCATTTACATCTCACTAACAAAGACATCGTCGCGTTTTATACTTTACGATTCTGTCGCGCCATTTTCTTTTTCGGTGAGCCATAAACCACATGGAGTGACGAGTACTGGATGACAGCAATCAACTAAATATATCGCCAGTCAAAAAAAGACAAGAAAAAGTCGAAATAAAACGATGAAGAAAGAAATAACGAAAGGAATTTGGCACCTCCCAATCGTTTGACACCAACACGCTGTCGACCACCATTACCCACCTCCAACCAAAATAAATAAATAAAGTAAAATAAAATAAAGAGTGCCAAGTTCAACAGCAGCTAAAGAAAAATAGTGCCTGAATCTCAGAATGCTACTCAAAACCCCAAACACTGACAACGAACGCCCGGTCAGATGTTATTTATATTGTATTGTACAGTTTGAATCTTATGTTGTTTTCTTGTTATTTTTTATTTCTTTTGGACTATGACCTGTCATAGACAATGATATTGTCACCCTTGTTTTCCATTGCTCTTTCTCTCTCTCTTTCTCTCTTTTATCTTTTCACGTTCTTCCTGTTTTTATGGATGTGAGAAGGTGTTTGATTGTTGTAAACGTTTTTATGCTCTGTTAAGTTGTTTGGCTTGGGCGTTCTTTGACCTGTCAACGAAAATCTAGCGACACGTTTATGTTCTTGCCACAGCTAGTTATTGCTCAAAAGACAAAATAGTTACGTAGTTTCCATTAGCACTAGAGATCGGTCTTTGAAACAAAATAAAAGCTAGGATTTCAATCGCTGATTTTCTAGGTATCAGTTTGAACTTACTATGCAAAAGATTAGCAATCGTGTTAAAGTTTAACCTAATAATTAGTAGGATAGTCAGGCTGGCGGTTTCAATAGTAATATATTTCATACCGTGTTCAAGCCTAGGTAGATGCAGGCTTGTGACGGACGACTTTCTAGACCAGGAGGGCATTCAATAATGAATCATTGGCATTAATATAGCGTTATTCCCATCAATGTTTTTTTTTTTTTTTGCTAAATTCTGTAAATATAGAAGCGGCTGGTCTTTTATGGTCTTCCTTCATCAATGAAATCGCCTCATTTCCCTCTGAGACTGGAGGCTAGTTTTTTCGAAATTTATTGAGATCTGATGATTATTTGCTTAGCCGGGTGTCAACACCTAATGGGTTATTTGATACCGCAATTTGATTCATTTCAAAATGTTTGTAATACTAACTATACCTTCAGTGTTACATTACATATTTTTAATTGCATTTTTCTTTATTTGTTTTTAAGTATATGTTTTCACTTAGTTATATGACATGAATTAAGTTGAAAATTTGGCGACATTAGTCGAGGGTGACCCGAAGGCTCCCCTTTCAATAGCTACTACAGCAAGGTGTAGGGGGGAGCACGACTCCATTCCCTCGTTTGCTCCACGTTAACCTTCATCCTAACCTTATAATATAGAACGTTTAGCAATGCGGCATCAAGTACCATTTTTGAGTCTTTGGTATGACTCTACCTGGGATTGAATCCCGGTCTTCATGACTATTGGCGAATCTGGGCAAATTATAAACATATATGGTGCTAATATATCTCCATGCAAAACATCAGCAAACATTTTTAAGAAGTTGGTGTTACTATCTAATGATCAAAGTATTGCTTTCTTACATTCGGACCTGGGGAGGTAACATTTCTATTTAATAAGCCAAGTGAAGGGGAAATTCTGGTTCTGTAGCTCCAGGGAGGGTGTAATACCTCAACTTTATACTACATTATTCCCGGGTTTACTCTCACCCGGAATAATAGAATCTGTTAGAGCCACATCTGTTTGTCAAATAAAGCTGTTTAAATAGTTAAATCGAACAAGAATGCTTGAAACCATACAAGGATTCTGATGAAATAATTTTAGATTAAAAACTTAAATTGATCTAACTATATACATTGGTCTAGTGGGTAGAGTTTTCGCCAATAGTCCGGGAGACCGGGGTTCAATCCTAATTCGAGTCATACCAAAGACTTTTAAAATGGTACTTGATACATCCTTGATTAACACTCAGCATTATAAGGTACGTATCAAGGATAAAGTGGAGCAATCCCGGGAAAAGAGTTGCATGTCGGTGTAGTAGCTATTGAAAAGGGAGCTTTCTGGTCGCCCTCGACTACGGTCACCAACTTTATTCGTATTAGAATAATTACCGGGAGCATTAATTTTAAACCAAGAATTATTATAATTAGTTAATTAAACCCTAATAATTACTGGCAAATTATAGATGTTTGATAATAGTTCTGAAAACCATAAAATGTGTGCAAACAAATTATATCATAAAATTACTTTAAAGAATGATTTTTAATAAATCAGTATTATTAGATGAATATAATTCATACTAAATATACTTTTATATAAATCAGAATTAGATAGTTCTGTCGGCTTCGGCTGTAGAATACAACGACTGCATCTCTACTGAAGAGTAAGACTCCACCAACGAGTGTTCAGCATAGGATATCAAACCATCTGATGGTGAGGCTTCAGCCTTAAAGATCTGGGGAATGCAGAGTATCCATTTATTGCCATTGCTCCCGGGTTCACTTTGACCCGGAGAGATAGAACCTGATAGGGTCCTATCTTTGGGTCCAGCAGAGCTGTGTGCAAACAAATGAGTGATTTTAAATTGTTACTGTTATAAAGCAATACTTAAACTATTTATCTGCATGCAAAAAAGAGCTCAGGCTCGTTAAAGACTGCCTACAAGTCATATATATATATATATATATATATATATATATATATATATATATATATATATATATATGTATGTATGTATAAAGAGGATTTGGCATTAAATTACCAACAAAGTATTAGAAACATATACTCAAAGCCATATAAATGTGTTCAAAAAATGGTAATAGACCAGAAAAATGCATTTGAAAGATAATTACGAATTAAACGAATTCGTTATTAAATAACCCATAAAATGTGGTATACCGTTAAACAGATAAACCACATTAATGCTAATTATTATGGACAAGTGTATGGTCAAAAGCAGTAATTCCAAACCTGGGCGCATGGCCCACCGTTGGGTTTAGTTTAGAGACCAAGTTAATGGACTTTTAAGCTTCCTTCACCTAAATTGCAGTAAAAGTTTGAATATGTAAGAATTAAATATTACTGGGGAACATCAGATTTTTAGACATACCAAAGTGAGGCATGGTCCATAATAGGATGTAAATACCCGGTCTAAAGTAACTATTCCTTTTAATTATTAATCATTGGCTTACATATTCTCATATGGTTTTAACTATTCCTGTCAACTACCAATAATAATAATCACTACCATCAAGCAGATATATGGCTCAAAGTAAGATATAATTTTCAATCAACAAATATGGCTTCAAGTAAATAGTGTTTATACGAAAAATAAAAGCAAAATTCGACAAAACCACAGCTGTATAGCCATTTAACTCCCATCTCACAAACTGTCCAAGACAAGCAAGACATGTAGATGACGGTAGTTGAAGTAGAACGAACTCAAAAGCAACTTACCATTTTGGGCTCTTAAAAAGACACAACGGTGTTAGCCGATTAACAAAAATGTACATTCATCATCTCTGTGCGAACACAGTATACCGACTTGCCAAGAGCGAGGATCAATAGGGGTGGATGGTGAGACACTCACAGGAATCTATGATGTTGACATACCTTGATGATCACCTGGTATCAACTATTTCTATTCTATACTAATAATTCAGAGATCTGTTTGTCATGTAGATGAGACCCTAATGGATGCTACTACACAGGGTCAGATTTTATCAACAATTAAAGGATATGAAAGGGTATTCCACACTCCTCATAGCTCCAGAACTGTTTTAGAGTGGCTATTGCTTGAAATAGTAGATGGTTTGGTTTCGTTGGGTTTTATGGTATATCAACTATTGTACGTTATTTAATACCAAATCATATTTTAACATATACATAGTAAACATATGATTTGTAAACACATTTGGTTGATGCAATATTAGACGAGCCTGAGCTCATTCTTTTGTATACGGTTAAATGGTTTCAAGAATGTCTAGCTAACTCAAATATATTTATTTCCTATTAATCATTTTTGTCCCCAGTTAAAAGGTTTCAAGTATTACTATGTAATTGTAACAATGTAATATCAGTTATCATTTGTTTGTACACCTTGAAGTGATTACAAGTATTGCTATTTAAAACAAATTATTACAGCATTGCTCAATGATTTACATTCAGTTTAAAGCTTCCAAGTTTTACAATGTAGCACTAAAAATTAAATCACCATCAGTCATTTGTTTACACACAGTTAAAATATCAAACAGTTCTATTTCTAACAATTTAATTAAGCATAAGTCATTCATTTGCTTTAATCCTGTTTAAATGTCAAACAGTTCTGTGTTACCTATTGATAGGACCCTTTCACGTGCTACCACTCCAGATTAGAGTGGACCTGAGAATGATAGCAATGAAGCTGTACACTGCATTCCCCAAAGCTCCAGTATTACAAGACCCTCAAGATTTTTTCGTGTCATATCTACAACATACTTTGGTAAAGGGTCTTACTCGGTGTATTCTACAACCCCAGCCCAATGAGCCAGGAAATATTTGAGTAAAAGTATCATCTAACCGAAAATAATGGATAAAGAAAAACGAATTAAAGATTGCAACAGAATTCCTACGTTATATACCATTTGCTGAAATCAAACGACAGAATCACTGGAATCGATACTGATAAAAAAAATTAATTTTGCATAAACCAAACTTGGAAAAAAAGGTTCGAGAATCTGTGTGTATATTTCTGGATTTATGTCTGTTTTCAAATTCTTCAACAGCTTTATGTATAAATAAAAAGCCCCTTAGCTAAAATTATCTCAATACTGTTGTTTTCCTCAGAGTAATACTTAGATCTATTTATAAATTCAATTAATCATAATAACGAGTACCGAGAGTACAGATTCCTAAACATCTCTCACACTTTCCGTCCCTATCGGTCATCTCTCTTGCTAAGTCCTTTAGACGGCATCCAGAGTTCGCACAGACCTGATAAATGAAAGTTTTTTTTCCTGGTAGGCCAGAACTGACATTTATGTGACGGAGTCCCTATGAGTATGTGGTTTACAAGTTCGTTCTTACTTCTTTAGCAGCGCCCAGCATGTCTAGCTTATTCTAAGTGGATTTTTTCGAAGGTTTTCCTGGTATAATTACCATCTAGGTTTTTTTCCCAAGCTTTTTGTTACAGTCCAAGTGGGACAACCATAGAATAGTATTGATACATTGACTGCTTGTAAAAATTCCCGTTTTCTTTAATTACATAGATTAGATTTCCATATGATCGATAACCGGTTAAAAGGGGTCCATGCGTTTGTTCATATATATTTCAGTCGATGGGATATCGCTACTGAGGTATACAAACTGCTTTACTTAAATTGAATAACATAAATCTAAATATACTTCTTTGTGCTTTTTAATGCTGGAAGCATTTGTTGAAGTGAAAGATTCGAAGATTTTTTTCAAGTGGTCGAATAACGTCAAATGGAATTTTAAAAACAAGCATCACTATCTGCGAAGAAAGTTTATGGCTGCAAATTTGAAATTACAATTACTGAAAGAAATTCTCCGTTTTGTTGGCTGTTGTAGAATACACGGACTTCAACATTGCTCAGGCGTGAAACCACACTCCCTTATGAGTGTTCTCGTTTCGAACAGAGCTATCCCTGCTCGAGTGTCCTGCTTATGACTTTAAATTGCATCTGATGGTGACGCTGTCGTCCTGGAACTTTAGGTAATGGAGTTTACCACTTTATTATCATTAACCCGCAGTCGATTCTGACCTGGAGTGGTAATATCTCTCAGAGTTCCATCTATGAGTCAAATGGCACGGTTAAGTTATTTAATAAGGTATATCATTTTTGCTTACTTGAAACCTTATGCCTGTCCGCTACTTTTTTATATCATATCCGAATACTTAATAAATAGATTGCCCAGTCGGCTGAGGCTGTAGAATACACCGACTGCACCTCTGCTGAGGGGTAAGTCTCCCCCCAACAAGGATCCTGTATATGACGCTAAACAATCTGATTGTGAGTTTCCAGTAATGCTGAAGCTTTGGGAATGCGGTGTACCCCTTCATTGCCATCGCACCCGGGTCCACTCTGGCCCGGATTGGTAGCAGTCGATAAGGTCCTATCTATGGGCCACATAGAACTAAACTATGTACCAATATTAAAATGCTTAAAATAGAACTGTTTTGACATTTAACTGTGTGTAAAGAAAAACTATAATTATACAAAATTGAATTGTTTTAATTAGAACTGTGTGACTAAATTGAATAGCTTCAAATTTAGATTTTCGACAATTAAACTTTTTACGAATGCTAAACTGAAAGGTTTGAAATAGAACTGGTATAAAAATGGATTTGGCATTAAATAACCTTCAAAGATTGATATACCATAAAACCCAAACAAACAAACATTGATAAATAGAATTACTAATGCTAAATAGTTGTAATAATTTACCTGCGTACAAATGATCTCTAACAACTAATTTAAAAATAAATTTACCAGTGAATTATTAGCTTACAAATTACATATATATATTGTAACCCACAGAAATGCTGTTTCGTTGTATCACAACTCATCAGTATAACTAGACGCGCCAGACGCCTCAAGCTGCGATCGAAACACGACTAAGTTTATGGCAGCCTTATAAGATAACCTAACAAGGGCAGCAGCCGCAACGCAAGCTAGGGATTTAACATACTTGCATTAACTTCCTTTTGTTTACATTTTACGCGATCAGAGACCGAAATGTTCAATTCGTTAGAAGACCTTTGCATTTCACGAGTGGCAACCGTTAATTCTATGTCAAAATATGAGACAGAATTAGGCATAAAATAAAACAAACCACAAGGTTTGATATGCCATAAAACTCCAGCCATCTAACCAACCAATCAAACATGAATTGATCCATAAAAATAACTGTGAATCTCAAAAGATTCGTGAGTCAGCAAAATGTAAAATAAAAGAAGAGACTTATCCCACAAGCAGGTCATAATCAGATTTAAACCAACGACATTTTAGGAGTACCCTATTTACCCAACCCCTCCGTTTGGGCAGGATATGACACAAGGTCATTTTTTTTTATTTTAAGGGGAGTTTCACAGGTTTGAATTCAGAGTTTTCCTTCTCCTAGACTAGTTGCCTCACCAAGGCTGAAGAACCTAGTCTGCCCTACTATTTTACCCATAGCTGGAGGGAGAATAATTGGATTCATACCTTTCCCAAGGGTATTAGTGCCATGTGAAATGCTTTTAGTCTCGTCCAGGATTTGAACTCGTGTCGCCGTGTCTATTTCCTACGACGATAACCATTACACCACGGGCACCACCACATTTTAGGAGTACCGATGCAGTCATCATCATGATCATCATGTCACGATGCCAGCACGGATCTCCCTGACCCTCTCTCGCCATCCATCTCTATGATCCATCGCTCCGAAGATGTCTTCAAGGCTACATCCTGTATCTGCACAGAACTGCAGTATGTAGATTCGAGCTGGTCGTCCAGCCTTTACTCGTACATTTAAAGGGGTCCATTGGAGTAAATCGCTTATGAGTTCATCCTTACTTCTCTAGCAGCGTCCTGCATGTCTACTTCGTCTGATTTGAATAGTTTTCGTGATGAGTCGTAGGTATCCGTACAACCACTGCCTTGCAGGGTGTTGACTACAGGACTTGTTCAATATAGCTCGCAGTATGCTTGTGTATTTGTCATTAAGCCTTTTCTCTATACAGTTTGTATGTGGTGCATCCATACGGCAGCATCGATACGACCGCTGCTTCGAAAAAACTGCGTTTTATTTTATTCTAATATAATGGCCGAGGGATTTCGTTTTATATATCTTGCCTTTGGGCTTAGTTAGGCTGAGAACCTTTCGGCTCAACACATGGATTAGTTAGGTGCAAACTTCAGCACAGGTGTTGACGCCCGTGCGGGGAGGATGTGTCGTTCACAGATGTCAAAATAAAATCCTAGATAGAAAGGTTGACCAGTGGATGTGAATGACGTCATGCACCGGAAGCGCGCGCGGAAGATTTTAGAGATTTTGAAATAGTCAGTTGAGTCTTGCGGTCCGAAGAAGAAGGGTGACGTTCGCTAGCTCGCAGAGGCCTTGTGGCGGGTGCCATACGTGTTGAGGGTGCAGATGGTAAAACCAGCATAGAAAGATTGTGCCTCTCTCTCTCCTTATGTCGAAAAACCATTAAACTCAAAGGTAATAAAAAGTTTCGTACCTGAACTAAGAAGTCGTAAGTGTTTTTCGTGTTTCGGGATTCCTATGTTCTATGTATATATGTTATGAACATTCCATGTACGTTTCCCATATCCATGTATGGGTATGTTACATTATCAGACAGACTTCCATTTGACCTATAACCTATCGATAGCTGTCCATGCATTTCCTAGTCACCTGTTGATGTCATTCTCGGTTGATGAGACGCTGCTTCCGATGGAGGTGAACTTGTCCACTAATTTCAGAGGATCACCCTTTAGTGTAGAGATGTCTCCTCTTTAATTAAAGCACATGTATTTTCACGGAAAAGATACTGATATATGTAAAGGCTGTCAAAGAATCGTTGAATTTTGTAATTGCTTCTTGTAGGATACAAAAAGTCTGTATTCAACGGGGAATAAATTATCTACGACAATTTTGGGGGGGGGGGGTCACGTGTGACTATAAGCGATCCGAGCACCATGTTCTTGGCTACTCAAGTCATAATTCGAACTGAGTTTAATTAGCTGTCGTTTTTTGCGTGAAATGTGATCACTCTGTTAGTGGTACTTAGAATACACTGACTGTATCGTCTACAGATTCAAAGAGACCCCGACCCTGAAAAAAGGGGTGTTCCGGGTATGAGGGTAAACTACATCTGATGATGAGGCTCCTGTTCTAGAGATCTGGAAAATATCTAGAAAAACATCTTAATTGCCATTACTCCCAGGCAAACATGGACCGGGAGGATAAGTAACTGTGGAGGTTGTATTTATGATTCAAACAGATCTGTTTAAAAATCATTCATATTTGATTGAACGGTGAGCAAGAAAACTCTTAAGAAACAATATGCAATGATATAAATATGAATGAAAAATGAAGGCAATTCCCTAACCTCGAGGTATAGATTAATCCTAGACAAGTCGATATGCCGTTGAAATAAATAAATCGAAAGTGTGTTGTATATTGACCTCTGACCCGGCCAAGCTGTCAAAATAAGAAATTCATCTGTGTAGATAACATGTGCATCCGGTCGAGGAATATCAGAATATAACCTTGACTGTCGAGGGGTTGAATTGAGTGCGAAATTGTGACGCTCGCAGAAAGAAGAGTGGGTGTCAAATTATTATATAACCCTGGCGACAGGAATTTCAAGTCAGTTGGTGATAAGATGTGGTAGAGAGAACCAGCACCCAGTAGAGGGGGCCCTCAGGACCCCCGATTGAGCAGTTGGAGTTCAGAGCCTCAGATCAGTTGGAGAGAAGATGCTGGAGTGAGGAACATGTCCCAGAGAGGCTGGGCCCCCAGGCCCCTGGTTGAGCAGCCCAGGAGAACGGGAAAGAAACGGTGTTATGCCCATAAGAATGGGGGTCAATATGTTGCAGTTCTGTTCAGCCTCCAACTCATCTCTCAAACAGTAAAACCTTTAGTAACCCTTTCGAAACCTTTCAAATAAAGTGAGAGGTATATTTTTCTAAAGAAGTATCTTCGCTCGTCTTCAGCGTCGTTATGTTTCTGCATGCATAGGTATTATGTGGCTATACAACAAATGCAGTCCATGGAGATACGAAATAAGCGGTATAAAAATCGTAAATTACGTTTTTAACACATAGAGTAATGTTTTGAACGTTAATATGCATTCAAATTCCACGTATCTGTTCATCAGTGTTTTTTCTTTCATTTAAACAAGCCAAATTTCTACTTCTCTTCACTAAAAACATGTAGCTCTTTTTTCTTCTCATATAAATCAAGTTCCATTTAAACAAGCCGTTTATAGACGAATGGAGGTTACACAAATTCGTCGAGAACAAAATCGTTAAAGATCGTTAAGATCGTAGAATAAAGGAGGAAATAAAAATATGACCAGTAAAGATAATGGAAACACTATCAATGAAAGTAAATATTATTAGATATCACGAGTTTAGGTTTGGGTTTGGTTTGTGTGTATGGCATATCAACCGTTGGAGGCTATTTAATGCAAAATCCATTTTTTATACATAAAAACAGTTCTTTTTCAAACAATTCAGTTTTGCGTAAGTACAGTTTTAGGTTGGTTGGTTGGTTGGTTTTATGGCATATCAGTATTTGTAGGTTATTTAACGCCAGATCCATTTTTTATGAAAATAATCAGTTCCATTTCAAACAATTCAGTTTAGTGGTCAAAATTGTTTCCATTTTAAGCTATTCAGTTTAGTCAAACAGTTCTAATTCAGCTGAGTCATTTTAGTATAAGTACAGATTTTGTTTATACAGTTAAATATCAAAATAATTCTATATTAAACAATTCCGTTTAGCGAAAGTACATTTTCAATGTCAAAAACTGTTCTATTTAAAACAATTAAGTTTAGCATAAGCACACAGTTTAAACATAAGCTCGGTTTAATTGTCAAAAGCATTTAATTTTCAAGCAATTCAGTTTAATCAAACAGTTCAGTTTAGCATACGTATGTATTTCTCTTTAACCCATAGATAGAGCCCAATCACGTGCTACCATTCCGGGCCAGAGTGGTCATGGCAGCAATGGCAATGAAAGGGTGCTCCGCATTCCCCAAAGCTCCAGTATCACTGGAACCTCATCATCAGATTGTTTAGTGGCATATCAGGACCTTCATGGGGGATCTTACCCCTTTGCAGAAGTGCAGTCAGTGTATTTTTTCTACAGCCCCAGCTGACTGCGCAAAGTTATTTTTTTTATTTTTTTTTTTTATTTTACACACAGTTAAATGTCAAAACAATTCTATTTCAAACAATTCAATTTATCATAAGTACGGTGTTTAGCTCTATTTGACCAATGGCTCGGACCATATCAAGTGCTACCATTCCGGGCCAGAATGGATCTGCAAGTGATGGCAATAAAGGGAATTTTGCATTCCCCAAAGCTCCAGCATCACTGGAGTCTCCCAATCAGATTATTTAGTGTTGTATCAAGGGAATTCTTTGGAGGATTTTACCCTCTGCAGAGATGACGTCGGTATATTCTACAGTCCCAAACGACGAAGCAGTTTCATTAGTGACTGATTTTTGAAAAATATCACCATCATCACAAATACACCATCATTTCCCTTGTTATTAATAGGGATATCGTAGGAGTATCTTAGGACGAACATTATCGTGGTATTCTTAGTGGATCTTCGTAGGATTCTGTTTTAGGTTAAACATCTTGTATTTATCCAGCCCTTTTGCCACGAGCAGAATCCCTCACAAGGTCAATCTTTAAGCGAGATCAAGCTGGTTTTCTTTGTTTCAGACGGATTTCCTAAACAAGGAAACAGAAACCAGTCTGTTATACTATGCAGTGGGGAGAAGGTATAGATTCATTCATTTCCCATGGGCGTTAGAGTGAAGTAAAATACAGACAGACTCGTCCAGGTTTTGAACTCGGGTCTTTGATACCATTTCATACGACGTTACTTTAAATGCGCCTCTACTAAAAAAGAATAATGTAAGGAATCATAGCTATGTCGATGATTGTTCATGAAAGGAAGACAACTCAATGAGGCAATAACAAGCCAATTTGGATTGGTTAGATTGGTTTATTTATTTAATGGCATATCAAACTTCGTAGGTTATTTAATGCAAAAATCGTCATTTTAAAAAGAACAAAGTGGGTAATATTTAACCTATAGTCTAGAGAACATTGAGATTCATACTTCTTCCAGGCAGCGGTCGTATAGATCGTGCTATATGGATGCACTACTTGGACGCTAACTAAAAAGCTGACAAAGAAGCTAGACGGCAATTACACAAGAATGTTGCTAGCAATATTGAACAAGTCCTGGCGGCAACACCCCACAAGGCACCAACTATACGGCCACCTGCCTCCCATCACGAAAACTATCCAAGTTAGACGAACTAGACACGCAGGACACTCCTGGAGAAGCAAAGACGAGCTCATAAGTGATGTACTCCTATGGACCCCTGCATATGGCTAAGCAAAAGCAGGACGACCAGCTCGAACATACATACAGCAGCGATGTAAGGATACGGGATGTAGCCCTGAAAACCTGCCAGAGGCGATGAATGATAGGTAGAAGTGGCTAGAGAGGGTCAGGGATATCCGTGCTAGCGGCACGACATGATGATGATGACCTAGGCTATTTATCCAAAAGTGAACACAATAGCGTTGTTGGAAATGTGAAATGCAATCAGTCTCGTCCAGGATTTGAACTAGTGTCACCGTGTCCATTTCCTACGACGATAACCATTACACCACGGGCACCTCCAAGCTTGCTTAACTGAGGTGTAAGGGAGGCCGCTACTCCATTCCCTGGATTGTTCCACAATACCCTTGATCCTCACCTTATCGTGCTGAGTGCAATGCAAAGTGGCATCAAGTACCTTTTTTTGAGTCTTTGGTATGACTTAACCTGGGCTTGAACCACGGTCACCCGGATCATTGGCGAACACTCTACTTATTTGGCCAATAAGCCGTAAGCGTTAAAAATTGACTAATTTTATATTGAAATGATTACTTGAAACCATATAATTTATAGTTGTAGACAAGAATATGTCATCATCATCATCATGTTGTGCCGCTCGCGCGAATATCCCTGACCTCTCTCGCCACTTCTCCCTATCGTTCATCGCCTCTGGCAGGTTTTCAGGGCTACATCCAGTATCCTCACATAGCCGCTGAATGTATGTTCTAGCTGGTCATCCTGCTTTTGTCCGGCCATATGTGGGGATCCATAGGAGTACATCACTTATGAGCTCGTCTCTGCTTCTCCAGCAGTGACCTGCATGTCTGGTTCGTCTAACTTGGATAGTTTTCGTGATGGGAGGCAGGTGGCCGAATAGTTGGTGCCTTGTGGGGTGTTGCCGCCAGGACTTGTTCAATATTGCTCGCAGCATTCTTGTGTAATTGCCGTCTAGCTTCTTCTCCAGCCGTTTTGTTAGCGTCCAAGTAGTGCATCCATACAGCAGTATCTACACGACCGCTGCCTGGAAGAAAAATCATACAACAGTATGCAAATTACTAAGATTAAGTAGGAATGTTTGGTATTGTATAATTATGTGTAAAAAACACTCTTAAGAAACAACTACTCAAAAATATAGATATAAATATTCGAGGAACACAATTCCCTAACCTATAGGCTTAGAATTAGCCCTGCCTGTCAAAGTTTGGATATAATTTCTGCCTTATTTCTTCTGTTGTTAATTTCGTTGATAAATATGCCATGAGACACGTTTCTTACAAGGATTTGATATCAGAAATAAAGATCCATCTAATCCAAGTAAGTTCGATCTAAAAGCATTTTATAGGTTTATATGAGTTATAAAACATGTTTCTCTTTCGTAATGTATAAATCATAATTCTGGATGTGCAGATAAAAGTTTCTGGAATCATGTTAATACTTACAAAAATGGATTAGGGAAATCCTGTAAAAAATTTTGCCGTTCATATTTATCTCTTACTAAGAAACCTGGAAAAAGAAACGAATCCAACGGATAACTAGATATCTTTGCAAAATATTTCATCGCAAGGCAATGAATATTCTCACATCTAGCTTATCTGTGTAGTAATTAACAGTAGTATTTGTTACTGCTTTTTCTAAGACAAAACTCAATTGCTATATATATATATATATATATATATATGTGTGTGTGTGTGTGTTTGTGTGTGTTTCTTATTTGATCTTTGATGAAATCAAACTCAGTGGGGTATTTAATGCCAAATACTGTTTATATATATATATATATATATATATATATATATATATATATATAAGAAAAATAAAGTTGGGGACTTATCTCGGGAGACCCGAAGGCTCCCCTTTCTTTAGCAACCGCACCGAGTTGTAGGGGAGGGCTCTACTCCTTTCCCTGAATTGGTCCTCCTTAAACTTGAACCCTACCATACAAGGCTGAGTGCTAAGCAAGACAGCATAAATATAAATTCTTGTAGTCTTTGGGATAACTTGACATGGGATTGAACCCTGGTCTCACGGATCATTCGCGAAAACTCTACCCACTAGATCAATTTATGTATACATGAGAGTTGTTAGCGAATAGTTTTTTATTATCTTCATTTTTAAACGAGTGACAGTTCATTTCCTTAAATGATTATAAGAATTCCTATCTAATACTAATGATACAATTTGATATTAATCATTTGTTTGCTTACGTTAAATGTTTTCAATCCTTGCTATTTAAAATTAGTAATTCATTTTCTCAAATATTCCTTGGTAATATAAGTAATGTGCACACGGCTGTATAATTTTAATTAACTCACAAACTATACAAGTCCGACGAGCACTGCCGGTGATGTAAGGGTGAATCATCAACGATATTCTCTCATAAAATCTGACACGAGGACCAATCACTGTCAGCTGATAATAGAAAAAACTTACATTCAGAATCTCTGCGCAGATACTAGATGCCGTCTAGGAGACTTACCAAAAGTGAGAATCTATAGAGAGGGATGGGGAGATATGTAAAAAGGAATCTCTGTTGTTGGTATGCTTTGATAATATACTTATAAGTTACTTGGCCGACCGCCGTCGAGGGTAACCAAAAGTTTCCTTTTCAATAGCTACGACGCCGAGGTGAAAGTGAGGGCGCTACTCTTTGATCTGTACCTTATCATGCAGAATATAGAACAAGGAGATATCAAGTACCGTTTTTGAATATATATATATATATATATATATATATATATATATGCACACACACACACATACACACACACACAAACACACACACACACACATATACGCACTCACAAACACACACACACACACACACACACACACACACACACACCACACACACACACACACATATATATATATATATATATAATGTAATTCGAAGAAAACACAAACCTGGATAAATTGTCATAATTTATTTGTTTCGGCGAAGAATATTATTATACTCCTGGTCTCTTGAAAAACAGGGAATATGGATTACAGTCTATATATACATATTTATGTATGAATGAAAAAATATATAAACTTAAATTTTCGGACTGACTATTCTATGCCGAAACCACAAAGCAGCAGCTGTATGGCCACAAAGAAGCAGCTATACGGCCACCATCTTCCAATCACAAAAACTATCCAAGTTAGACAAACCAGATATGCAGGGACACTGCTGGAGAAGTAAGGAAGAACTCATAAGCGATATACTCCCGTGGACCCCCTTCACATAGACGAGCAATGGCAAGACCACAGCCAGAAACTATATACAAGACCTTTGTGCCAATACCAGGATATAGCCTTGAGGACTTACCGGGAGCAATTGACGATAGAAACGGGTAGCGAGAAGGGTCTGGGAGATCTGTGCTAGCGGCATATTATATATATGTTTCTATATATATATATATATATAAACGATTTGTTGTAGGTCCAAAGAGAGAATAAAGATATTCTAAAATTAGTAGATCCACGAAGAGATTTGTATTTTGTAGAATTCATTTATCTATTTTGTTCTTACATACGTTTATATTTCCAGCTTGATGCTTTAGTCAGAGAACATGTATGACATCAGGCCTTGTTATTGGGGTATTCAGTGGGACTTGAACTCACTCGTGTTTGTAGTTTGAATGGTTTTCAGTTGGTTTTGAGTTTTGTATGAAGTTCGGTCCTTTTCTTTTCTTAGAGTGTGTTTCTCTTAGCCTACTTTACCTCTCATTTTCTTTAGGTATTTGATACGTTTCGTATGTGTGTGTGTGTGCGTGTGTGTGTGTGTGTGTGTATGTGTGTGTGTGTGTGTTTTGGAGTGGTTTAAGATTTCTCATATAGTTACTTTTCTCTGTGTATGTGTGAATGTTTGTCTTGAGATTTTTTTATGCGTAAAAATCTCAAGACACACATTCAGACATACACAGAGAAAAATAACTATAGTCTTCGTCTTTCTTGTTATATTCACAACGTTTCGGCTGGTGTGTCCTTCGGTCTTCCTCAGCTATTTCATATCGAACTCGATTGCTCACAGAGAACTTCAAACCGAACCCTTCATTTAATTCTCGCAGTAGATGTTTCTAATTCTCCTAACCATAACCTGGTACAAGTGTTAAAGCTATTCTAGTTATTTTTTTTGTTGTTGTTATTTACGTACAAAGGCCTCTGATTCCATTCACAGAAGGAAGCTGGAACAAATCCAACTAGCATACGGCCTACCAAAAGATACCGTCGCCGCAATAATTATTCTCTATAGAAACACCAAAGTGAAAGTACGTTCACCGGATGGAGACACAGAATACTTCGACATTGTAGCAGGAGTACTACAAGGGGACACGCTATCCCCATACCTCTTTATCATCTGTCTAGACTACGTGCTTAAAACATCGATTGATAAAATCAAAGAAAACGGCTTCGAGCTGACATAGAAAAGAAGCAGATGGTACCCCGCAAAAACAATTACTGATGCCGACTACGCCGATGACATAGCGATTCTGGCAAATATACCCAACCAAGCCGAAACACTACTGCATAGTTTGGAACGAGTCACCGCAGGCAATACCTCCATGTCAATGCACACAAAACGGAATATATGTGCTATAATCAAACAGGCGACCTCTCCAGACTAGACGGAACCCTTCTGAAACTAGTAGACAAATTCACCGACCTAGGAAGCAACGTCCCATCACCCGAAAAAGACATCAACACGCGGCTAACGAAGGCATGGACTGCTATCGATAGACTATCGATCATATGGAAATCAGACCTGACCGATAAAATGAAACGAAGTTTCTTCCAAGCATCTGTCGTATCGATACTGCTGTATGGATGCACTACTTGGACGCTAACAAAACGGCTGGAGAAGAAGCTAGACGCAATTACACAAGAATGCTGTGAGGAATATTGAACAAGTCCTGATGGTAACACCTCACAAGGCACCAACTATACGGCCACCTGCTTCCCATCACGAAAACTATCCAAGTTAGACGAACCAGACATGCAGGACCCTGCTGGAGAAGCAGGAACGAGCTCATAAGTGATGTACTCCTATAGAGCCCGACATATGGCCGAGAAAAAGCAGAAAGACCAACTCGAACGTACATACAGCAGCTATGTGAGGATACGGGATGTAGCACTGAAGACCTGCCAGAGGCGATGACCGATAGGGAGACGGGGCGAGAGAGGGTCAGGGATATCAGTGCTGGCGGCACGACATGAAGAAGAAAAAGACGTATAGTCAGGAATAAACCTATAACCCACTAATGATGTCACTAAGAAGACGTCTATGCCGAAAAGAGATGTAGACAATTGTCCTAATTCTCTAAATGATAAAAAATAAATAAAGCATCATCTAAAATTTTAGATAATAGAGAAAAATCTCAAAATTATAAGAAATTACTGCAAACGAAAGTTGACAGTAGATTTGACGATTAAAGGAATTTTCGTGAAATCTTATATTCGTTTATTCACTGGGCATTTGGAAAAGCCTTTTTATATTTCAGTGATATTGGGTTAAACCAACTACGGAAAATGTTGAAAGTCGGGCGTGAGGTTCGAAAAAAAAAAAAAAAAAAAGAAAACCACTTACGGCAAATTCCTCAGATGAGTTGTGTGCGAAAAAAATATGGTAAGTATGTCCTCTGATATCATATCATATTTCTCAACACCTCCGCTCGGGTAGGATATGACACAAGGTTAATTTTTAAGCAGAGTTTAACAGGTTTGAAGTCAGAGTTTTCCTTCTCCTAAACTAGTTGCCTCACCAAGGCTGAAGAAATCAGTCAGTCCAACTATTTACCCATAGGAAGGAGGGAGAATAATTGGATTCATACCATTCCCGAGGGTATTTGTGCTATGTAGTCAGTCTCGTCCAGGATTTGAACTCGTGTCGCCGTGTCCATTTCCTGTGACGCTAACCATTACACCACGTGCGCCCTCCTCTGATATAAAATTATGTTATTACATAAAATATATACGATCGTTTTCATACATATATATATATATATATATATATATATATATATATGCTTACACACAGAAGCATTTCTTTTTCACCGGAATTTTTTCATTATTAAGTCGTGCATATAGAACAGAGTCGCCTGATGTTCACGTGCAATCCGTGCCTATCGTCCATCGCCTTTTATGTAGCATCCTTTGTCTGCAAAGAGTTGATGTATGTAAATCCTTGCTGACCGGCCATGAGACAATGACACTTTTGAGTTTGTCCCTTACTTCTATAGAAGTGTCTGTAGTTGGGAGTTTGGTGGTGGTAGAGCTGCAATCTGTTGGGTGAAGCTTCCAGGGTCTGTTCAACATAGCCCGAAGCATTCTCATTTAGTTCCTATGTAGCTTTTTTTTTCATTCGTTTCATGGGAATCCAGGTGGTGCATCCATATTGTAGTACTGACTCGGCCACAGTTTGGAAGAAATCTAATTTAATTCCATGAGAGTTTGACAACCCGTCAATAGCAGTGCACCCCCCTATGCATATGTTGATAATGTTTTCAGTAGATAACATATTGATGCTGATTTCTGTAGAATACACCGACTGCTTCTCTGCAGAGGGGTAAGACCCCCCTAACAAGTGTCCTGGATATGACACGAAACATTATATATATATATATATATATATATATATATATATAAGAAAGATTAATAATTTTATATTGATTTACAAGCTTCAATCACCTATATACCTGCCTTCAAAAATATTAAACAACGTAGAAAAAAAAAACACTTGTTGTATTCAATTTTTAGATACCACATGCATTTTCGATATTTATTTTCCCTCTTATGTTACGTAAGTACACAATGAGCATGATTTCCTGATCATGAAATAACCCTATATGGGTTGACATGCCATTAAAAGCAATCAATCAATTTAATCATCATATCTATTTTATTTACTTTTTTTTTTATTTCTCAAATTGCATATATATATATATATATATATATATATATATATATATATTTATATATATATATATATATATATATTTATATGCAGTATGATGTGAATGTTACTTTCTTTTTTAAAGAATTAAACTTCTTTTTAATTAGATATAAAGATATGATTTCTTTTAGTTATAATTATTTTCAGCTTCGGAAAATACTTGGTACTAATTGTTGTAGATCTAAAATTAATCGTAATTGCTTCCTAAAATGATTTGTGACTTTTCTGTCATTCTGAATACATAAAACTGCATACCTCTATTTAGGTTATATATATATATATATATATATATATATATATATATATACCACTTGAAAAATGATTACACACTCTTTTAATATTCATAAATGTATGTGTATGTAGATATTTCTAAGTAGTTTATTCGTACACCTTTTACTTACATACAGACCAAACTAAATCATCTATTTTCATATATACTAAAACTTTTATCTACACCAAGAAAATGACATACTAATTTATCTACACGCTAAAGTAAATTTGAGACCAGCGAAAATAAGTGGATATCCATTTAAGTCACCTCACTCCAGCTCGTAACACATTACTTGGCAATCTTCCCGCGCCTAAGGCCTCCACCTTCCGAATATATCCGCTGTTGGGGCTAAATGTATCCTTTCCCTTATTTCGATTCATTATTCCATCCGAACCCCCTGCTGCCACTTCTCACAAACAGGTCTTCGCCTACTTTTCCACCGTCCATAAGTAATATTAACATAGTGGCCAACGATTTCTTTCCGTCTCCTCAAGTCTTCGTTGGCTCTTATCTTTGGAGACGTCCATACCTCTTTTTCGGTCTCTTCTTCACCTTTATGAATAAACCGCTGCCCTATGGCTAAAATGATGATCTCTTTAAAACCAACTGAACATTGGCCATTTTCTCAACATAGACACTTGCAAACTTTAACTTACGCATCCATTTATATAGTTCGTATATGTGAACATATGAACCGGGTTCCATTTATTGCACTATTTCATGCAGCTGAGGCAATGTCTGAAAGTCCATAGATTCAGAAATGGCTTAACGGAAAGCCAAATGAAAAGAAAGGGAAGAAAAAGTAGGAATTAATTTTTGATTACTTATGAGTGAAGAAAATATAAAAGGAAATCAGCCTGACACTGGAAACATTAAAGCCGAATGTCTTGACGGAAGTTCATCTCACCTTCTAATATATACAGGCATTAAAAGTGCCCTCAATCAGTTTTCATATTTTTGAATAAGATGTAAAACTTTTCTGAAAGCCTGTCTGGTCGATGAATTAGATCAGTAATCCAATGGCTGATATAAACAGAGTGTACTAAAGAATTATTTACAAAGTTCTTATAAAATCTTACAGACATGAATATGCCTGGCGCTCTATAGAATGCCTACAATCGTTCTTGGTCTGAATTAATATTGTGTCATTACCGTCTATGTGGGAAGCCCTCGTAACGTAGTGTCTAAAGTGCTTGACTACGACATCGTAGTGAGTGAGTTCGAACTCTGGTTGGGCTATTTGGTTAAATTTTCGAGTTATGCCCTTGGTAAAAGTATTGACCCCCCCTTATCCCCAGCAATCAGTTAAATAGTAAGACTACTCTTTTTTTTACAAAAATTGCTTTGAAATTAAATAACCAATGAAGATTGATATGTCATTAAACAAAAAAATAGTATATATTATTTTTAATGCTAAAAAATTATTTGTTTATATTGTACATAATATTTGCAAATTTCTAACGCAATTATAAGCCATAATTTTCTGTATCTCTAAAGTAGTGGCTTAATTATTTAGAGTATTTCTTATTAAATCTAAACATTGGGAAAGTGATAATTTCGGATTTAGTCCAAACTTAAGAGCAAACTGCGGAAGATTAAACCTTTGTAATTTTCAGAGACACTGGCATTTCAATATTTCCATTAAACTTACTTTAACCGCCGATGTTTAATCTCCGTCATGGGATTTTACAGACTTCATACACAAAGTACTTAGCTAATCTTATCTCATTTGAAAGCTACTCGTTTGGTAACTTTATTTGAACTTATTGGTAAATATTACTGAACTTTATTTTTAAAATGATTTTGCAAAATAAATAAATATTTAATATCAGTATATATTTCGTGAGGTATATTCCATTGGTATGAGTATCTTATCGGCATAGTGACCGTCATTTATGACAGAGTTAGTAACTTATAGCTAATCATTTGATCATCATTTCACATAGCACTAAAACCCTTTCGAAAAGTATGACTATATTTCCAGTTATGGATAAATAATGCGACACAGTATGATATTTAACTGTTTTATGGCAACTGATCTAAGAAAGAACCCTCACCACTGAATTCAAACCTGTTAAAAATTAAACTTGTGTGTCATTCGACTCGTGTGGAAGGGTTTGAAAATATATATTACATGTCGGAAAGTGAAAGTGAGAGATTTCTAGTGCATATTACCTATTGACATTGGGTTATAATTTTTTAATTTTTTGTGCCTTTATGTTTCAAAAATCTAATAAATATTAAAGTATTCCCAACATAAGGTTATTTAGGTGTCATGAATGGATTAATGCTGAAATTCTGGTGCTAACCATGTATACACGGCATAGTTATCACACACACACACACACACACACACACACACACACACACACACACACACACACACACGTATATATATATATATATATATATATATATATATATATATGGGATGTTGCTTCCAGAATTTGGTTAATATAGCTCGTTGCATCCTTGTGCAATTGCACTTAATCAGCGTCTAAGTGGTGCAATCATACTGTAGTAAGTATACGACGGCAGCTTGGGAAAATTTGTGTTTAATCTTATCGAATAGGTCTGACTTTCATATGAATGAGAGCCTATCGATAGCAGTCCATGTTTTCACTCGTCGCGTAAACAGCAACTGTATGGCTCATCTCAAAGACCATCCAAATTAAACGAACAAGACATGGGGGACACTGCTGGAGGAGCAGTGGCGAACTCATATGGGACGTTATATGGATCCCCTTCACACGGACGTGCAAACGTAGGAAGACCAACTAGAACTTTACTGCAATTGCTCTGTTCGGACACAGGATGTAGCTTAGAAGACTTCTCGGAAACGATGAACGATAGAGACGGATGGTAAAAGAGAGAGAGAGAGAGAGAGAAGAGAGAGAGAGAGAGAGAGTGTGTGTGTGTGTGTGTGTGTGTGTGTGTGTGTGTGTGTGTGTGTGTGTGTGTGTGTGTGTGTGTGTGTGTTAGGGAAATCCGAGTGGTCAACATGACATGATGACGATAATGATATTCCTCATCATGTCGTGCTGCCAGCACGGATTTCCTTGACCCCTTCTCACTCCCAGGAGGTCCTCTAGGCTACATCCTGTATCGGCACAGGGCTGTTGAATATATGTTCAAGCTGGTCATCCAACATTAGCTCGTCCATGTGTTGGGGCTCACCGGAGTACATCGCTTATAAATTTGTCTTTACTTCTCAAGCAGTGTGCAGTAAACTTTGGGCTTGAAGAACTAGTAACATGTTTGGATGAGTTCATAATAGAAGAATGGTGAAAAACAGAGCCACGTATGCTCCTGACAGCACACTGCAATTTTTTCTCTGGAATTTTTTTTAAACAGTATTCGAATATGCGACTTGTGCAGTTTTTGTTTGGTTTGTTTGTTTGTTTGTTTTTGTTTTGTTTTGTTATTTTGTCTTTCACTAATAGTATCTTACTTTCTATCTAGGTATTAAGGTTTCGTCTCACGCTCGTAATCTACCACTTTGTTAACCATTCTGAGAAGCAGTTATCTTTCATTATATACATAAGACTCTCTTTCTCTTTCTCTCTCTCTCTCTCTCTCTCTCTCTCTGAAGCGGCCCCGGAATAGCTTTAAAAAAGACATTTTATTTATACGATCAGCATACTTTAAAAACCTTTTTGTAAAATTTTACACATGCACCCATTCAAGTTTATCGGGATTTTTTTTTCTCGACATTTAATTTAATTTTATCTTATTTTACTTATTTATCATTTAATGTGATTGGAATTAATTAGACGCTCAAATTGGCTGAAGTTTTCTTTATTTTTCCATAAAAAAAGAAACTATTATTTTATATTTATGAGGGCTCACTTTGACACTTTAATTGAATGTAAAATGATCACCTATTTCCCGGACAGTTAGAATAGGAAAGGGCAAGTAGCCAGACAGGTGGAATTGTAATATTTCTTACTTCCGGATAGAGGTCCTTTATTATTACTTGTCTCTATGGAATGAAAAAGTTTTTTATCTGTTCTTTGCTTTCGTGAGCAAAATGGTTTCTTTGAAGAAGAAATAAATTAATCCTTGCCTTATCATATTTTTAATAACACACACACACACACACACACACACACATATATATATATATATATATATATATATATATATATATATATATATATATATATGTACACTTATGTATTCACACTCATATATTTGCTCATACATCTCCATTACGCATATATACATATACATATATATATACACATATATAAACGCACATGTATATACATATTCACACACCCACATATGTATACACACATATATACTCATTTATACATAAATACAACTAGAATTACAATGCACCTTAATGACTCTGGCTCCAGAGCCTTGCATTTGAAAACTCATTCTATTCAAAAATCCAAGTTTCGAAAAATTCTTATTGAAAACACCACTATAATCGCACACGAAATTGATAAGTTACGCCCACAAATCCTAGAAGCCCTACATATAAAAACAAAACCTAGAATCAATACAATTAATCTTGAAGACCACAACATAGTTTTGAAATGATTTTAGTATTTTTTTTAATATTACGTATTCTGTATTCCTATGAAGGGTCCGAAAGCGCTCGAGACAATTTTGGTAAACTCATCCACCAATTCCAACCTTAAACGAAGACACTTATCAGGAAACTCGAAAGGATCTTAAATAAATTATACAGGCAAAGTCTGTCTTTACTATGTAACGGAACATGCTTTTATATATATATATATATATATATATATATATATGCAAACGCACACACACACACACACACACACACGCATATATATATATATATATATATATATATATATATATATATATATATATATATGCACATTCATAGTCATACTTACATAGACACACAAATCCCACTCCAAAGCCTATTTCAAATTTTCAATTGGATTCCTCATCTCGAAACTGAAAAAAAAAGCCAAGAATGCAATTCTCTATTATATCTTAAATGAATTTTTATTTACATGTTATTTCTCGGGTGATATTAATAAAAACGTATACCCCCCTCAAAGAAAGTATTTTCCTCGCCAAAAAAGCCTCCCTCCCCGCCCAAATTGTTCCTTTCCATGCTGACAAGTAATTAAAAAACCTGCTCTCTCGAAAGTAAAAAAAAACTTACGATTATTTGACTTTCCTCGTTATTCGTCTTTTTCCAAAGTTTACCGTTCCAAAATCCAACTACATTTTATTAGAATGCGAAACTGAGCCCAATTTTTAAGTCTTGTGTATGAATTGACCTGGAGATTGAACCTTAGTCTCCAGACTCAGGGACAAACATTGTAACCATTAGGCTAATGTCCGCTATTTTTACTTTTGTCTAATACACTTCCTCTAATTTTAGAAGATAATAAAATTAGATATATATTCGAAATATTTGTCATTTTTAAGCGATTTTCGAAGGTAATGTTTTCAGTGTTTAGAAAACGAATCATAAAAAAACAAATAAAACGCTATTTAAATACGAATAATTATCCTAAACATTAATAAAAGCAACTTTACATCCTTTAATTTCGATAATTTATTATTATTTAAAGCCAGTGTAACATTTGCTTTTGCAACTGGTGTTTTCTTATTATACGACATTAGAAAACACTTGCAAAATTTATGTTTCTTTTGCTGACATTAACATCTTGATTATTTTACTGTCGATTCCTTTGCGCAGATACACTCTGTTGAACGTATCTGCTAGCTTTACATTTTTCTTAATATATTTATTCGTTATTCCTTTCCTTATACATTATAAAAGGGAATGTTTGTATTTTTCCCTTTTCTGTGCCAGTCGCCATTTCCTATTCACGTTAAAGTTCGCGAATCTATAGCTGCGAGGTGATAAATGTCAGAATTCGGCTTTGTCTTCTGTTTTCTAAAAAAAAAGGAAGAAGGCAAGATTTGTTCAGTTTTTTCTTCTATTGTTTCTGTTTCTTATTTCCCAAATCTCTCTCTCTCTCTCTGTCGCTCTCTGTCGCTCTCTCTCTCTCTCTCTCTCTCTCTCTCTCTCTGTCGCTCGTTCGTTCTCTCTGAATATGTGTGAATTTGCGTGTGGCTGTTTAAACAGTAGAAATACCATAAATCATCTATTATCATTTACCGTTTTCACTATGTTTTCTGCTTGTCGTTTTATGAGATTTGTTTGGGCTTTTTTTTCGCGTTTTTTTTATGCGCATGCGCACGTCTAGAAGTAGAGCTATGCGGGAAAATAGTAGTGGGGTTCATTTTCTGTTATCCAGTGGAGAAGAAAGTAACGTACTTTTCGCACGACAGGTAGCATAAGCGGAAACAGGCGCTTGTTGTTTCATCATTTATATCTATTACTAGGTCTGTTTGCGGAAATAAAATTTGATTCATACACACACACACACTTGTGTATGCGTGGGGGATTACTTATATATATATATATATATATATATATATATATATATATAATGTTCAACCATCGATTCGATGACGACCGTTAACTAAACCAAAGCGTAGCAAATGAACCATAATTTGTTTATCGTGGTGAAGGTATGTATTTGTCCAACCCTTTCACCACGGGAAGGTTGTGACACAAGTTTAGTTTTTAAGCAGCATAAAGCTGGTTCAAATTCACAACTTTCCTTCTCCAAGGCAGGTTGTCAAACCTAAACTAAAAAATCCTGGCTTACCTTATATTTTATCCATTGCTGGTGAAAGAACAAATCAATTCATGTTTTTTTTTTCCCGAGAAAATGAGTGCGAAGTAAAACACAAACAGCATCGTCAGAGATTTGAACGCTTGAAGTCGATTTCATTTCCTCCGACAAAAATTGTTTTTGCTATTTGCATGAAATTTTCGTGAAATTTGCTTTCGTGAGAACAGTTATATTTTTGGATGAAATGATGATACTAACTCTTCCGATATCCCTCCTGAAATGTTGAATCAAGAGTTCCCTCATCTCGAAATATTCCCTCACGAAAACTAAATATGCCAATCTGTTTTATTAATTATCCATAGCTGTGTGGAGAGGAGACAGGTTCAAGTTTTTTTCCCATCGGCAATGGTAGGAAATAATATCCAAAAGATTTTTTAAGTCAGTTCATCGTACGTATTTTCTTCGTTAATAACCATATATATATATATATATATATATATATATATATATTACCTTAAAGAGCCTACTTAGTGTATTGACCACTTTTACGTATAAGCTTAGGTAAGTCTGTCAGTGTTTTTCGTTTGACAAGGGATTGTGGTATTGGTTGATTATGTTCAAATTGTACGGAAGATTTTAGTCATTTTCTTTTTATAATTTTTTCCAGATATCAGATTGCAATATAATTTTTTTATTAACAAATTGCATTATTTGTTGTTGTTTTTTTCCCGCTGATAGTGTTATAGAAAGTGTCATAAAAATAAAAAGTATATATATATATATATATATAGCATCAGGGCAGACCAGAAAAAATATATATTACTTGTCTGAGTGTTACATGTAGTTCTACCTGAACACATGACTGTACACTACATTATAAATACAATTGATCAGTCACTTTTCTCAAATTTCCGTACAATTATTGCGCCCGTGGTATAATGGTTAGCGTCATAGGAATTGGACACGGCGATACGAGTTCAAATCCTGGACGAGACTGAATGCATTTCACATAGCACTAATACCCTTGGGAAAGGTATGAATCCAATTATTCTCCCTCCAGCTATGGGTAAATAGTAGGACAGACTAGGTTCTTCAGCCTTGGTGAGGCAACTAGTCTAGGAGAAAGAAAACTCTGAATTCAAACCTATAAAATTCCGCTTAAAAATCGACCTTGTGTCATATCCTGCCCGAGCGGAGGTGTTGGTAAATATGAATATGATTATTGTTAACACCACATTGAATTTTAAGTAACCAACGTCCAGCTTGATAATTATATGTTTGAGTGTACATACGATCATTGCTAATATAGGACCGACCGCTTTTATACGCAAATGTTTTTTTTTAGTTATATATATATATATATATATATATATATTTAGTTAAATATATCTTCGCTTTTTCCCATATGTGTATGAATTGAAGGACAATTAAAAAAACATTTGCGTATAAAAACGGTCGGTTATATATATATATATATATATATATATATATATATAGAGAGAGAGAGAGAGAGAGAGAGAAAAGGAAAACTAAGTAATCCAAAAGTGATGAATTTATATCGAAGGAGAGTCATCATTAAAACTTTTCGGCTTTTGTAAACCTTCATCAGGACTTCAAGATTGTTTACTAAAAACGTTTTAACGTTGATTCACATTCGTAATAAAACATCACATTTGGATTTCTTTGTTTTTCAATTTTTTGATACTGTAGGGTTTATTTCCATTATTAACTTACATAAAGCAAATATAATACATAACCCTTTAAATTTCCTTAGCTTGCAATGGCTTCCGCGTGGCTGAGTGGTAGAAACTTGGATTGTAGTCTGAGTCAGCCGGGTTTCGATCCCAGCTTCGGGATTCCAGCGTGTCTTGCCACACTCTAGAGTTGTCGTATAACGAAACAGTCTGTCTGATGATGACAATATATATATATAACATCTCTGTCATTGATGTTGAGCACTATCAAATAATACCGTAGAATTTTGTCTACCATTGACTCAATAAGTTAGCTCGTAATATTTAGAGAGAGTAAAAGTTTATGCTGATATATATATATATATATGCATAAAAATATGTGTTTGTTCCTCGCTGAATTATTCTGAAAATAAGACATTTTATTATTAATGTTTCGACGATATTTTATCCGTAGATTTATCTGGAGATGAAAGTGAAATTGGTTTCAACCCAATCCATCTAACGAAAACCGACTGATTGGTACTTTTGGGTTTCCAAACCTGGAAAATTTTCAGATTTCACCCGAAAGACTACTATTATCTCACTTATATTTCATTCCTTCGAAATATGATAAATACCGAAATAAGTAAGGGTTATATAAGTATTTCACTGCTCAAAGGATGACTCATTTTCTTAATAAATCCATAATTTCTCAGGCGGAGCTTTAATATTTGAAGTACGGAAACGTGAAATCGTTGTAAGTCAATTAGATTTCCAAGTTGTGTTTTTCTCCTCTCGGCTTTGGGTTAAATAATAACACTGCTGTTCTTCTACAAGGATAGTTTCGGCATTGAAATAACCCACGAAGTTTGTCATGCCTTTAAGCAAAACTATCAAATACACCAAACGAGCATAAATTCTTTATAATTAGGTAAGTGTTTGTTTATTGTAATTATGAATTTTAATTATGAATTTTCTTATAATATTTAATTATGAATTTTCTTATAATATTGTCAATTGTTAATTCATTCCATAATCGGATTTTATTCAGCAATGAATGTAATAATTTGAAAACATTTTTCTCTCATAAAAACTTTGGAGAAATATATTTTATAAAGCTCTTTACCTTCTGTTAATTTCTTGATTTTTTTCTTTCGTTAAAAGAAAACATACCTGCATAGAAATATATTTACATTTACATTTTCTTCATTAACAATCAGACATATTTCGATATGTCCTGGATATAACACTAAACAATCTGATGGTGAGGTACCAGTAATGCTGGAGTTTTGGGGAATGCTGAGTACCCCAACATTGCCATCTTTCCGAGGAACACTCTGGCCCGGAGTGGTAGCACCTGATAGGGTCCTATCTATGGGTTAAATAGAAGGAAACTGCGTACTCATGCTAAGCTGAATTGTTTGAATAGAACTGTTTGACTAAACTGAATAGCTTGAAATAGAAATGTTTTTGACAATTAAACTGTATAATAACATTCAAACTGCGTACTTACGCTAAACTGAATTCAAATGGAACTATTTTTGTTTGCGACACTGAAATGATTTAAATGGAACTATTTTTGACATTGAAACTGTACTTACGCTAAACTGAATTGTTTAATAGAGGACTGGGAGTAAACAAAAGTTATACATATGCTAAACTGAATTCTTTGAATTATAACCGTTTGACTAAACTGAATAGCCTTAGGTAGAAGTGTTTTTGACAATTAAACGGTGTTATAATGCTAGACTGAATTGTTTGAAATAGAACTGATTGTTAGTTCAAAATGGATTTAGCATTAAATAATCAACAAAGGTTGATATGCCATAAAATCCAAACTACCAACCAACAATTATTTCGATGTATATTCTACTGTTATATTGTCATCTACAGCGACACAACGATAAAGACGCAGGAAGGAAAACGCATGATAAAGACGCAAGAAGGACTTCTTTAGAAAAATATTCACCTCTCACTTTATTGCAAGGGTTTGAAAGGGTTGTTTAAGGGTTTGCATGTGAGAGGATGCTGGAGACCGAACGTAAACTTCATATTTTGACCCCACTGTTATGACCGTCACGTTGTGTCTTTCTTGTTCTCATGATGTTGGGATCAACTCCATCGGGGGGTTTTCCGAGGTCCCCCGAGGTCGGGTGTGGCCTTCCCTACCACATCTCGTCTCTAACCCTCTGGGAGTCTGCTGGCAACTGCTCTGGGACCCAAACTCAACTGAGTTAAATGATAACTCAACGCCCACACGATCGCCTACTGGATCTTTGAAATCGAATGTTTAATCGTCATCAAGCGGAAATAACTGTCATGCAGTTCAGAGGTTACTCTCTTCCGGTGCATGGCTGTAATGGCACAATGGGACCTTCACCTTGTCCCATATCATAAGTCTTAATGCGCCCACGCGATCTCTTTCGATTACTGGCCGTTGGAATGTGTCACTTCCTTCCGGTGTATTACCTTGGAATAGTATTTTTGGGCCGGGTCGAAGGTCAAAATATAATACTACTGAGGTCAAATATTTTCTACAACGGTCAAATTCGTACAAGTAAATCAATAAAATCAGTAAATATATTCATTTATCAACTTACTTTAAGTATATTAGAGCATAGATTCTTTACTGAATGTTGTATGTGATGTAAACCTATAACGTGGGTAGCCTTTCTTATATAAAAACGTGTGTGTGATTGTGTGTGTGATTGTGTGTTAGAGTGAGTTTTTAGACACACACACACACACACACACACACATATATATATATATATATATATATATAAGAATGTATATTTAGGCTGTAAGTTATGATTCAAGCAAGTTTTGTTAAAGACGATGGAACACTATTTATTATTTTTTATTTCATTTTTTCATCTCTTCAAGTTTTGAAGTTGTCGTTTGGAAGGTTTTCAGCATTTTTTTTAAAGCCTTAAATAGAAATATTTTTTACTATTAAACTTGGTACTTATGCTAAACTGAATTGTTTGAAATAGTACTGATTATTTCTATAAAAATGGATTTTGCTTTAAATAATCTATGTAGGTTGATATATTAAAACATATATATTCAAATAATTAAAACCGTGATCTCCCCCATTAGAGATCGAACCAGCGACCACAAAATGCAGAACCAAGACTCTTTCACTGACCCATCACCACACCATATACAAGTGACACCAAATCAACTAGTCATGGTAATTGCGCGGCCAATTAACCTAAATGTATCTTGAAAGTTACATCTGTATTTTTACAGAGGACACGGTCACCTCCAGGGCCACGTCTTCCTAGGAGGATTGGAATACGCATCTGCGTAAATAATATAACCTCCAGAGCAAGAATATAGATGTACTTTTTTTCTTTTTTAAACCGGAATTATATTGTTGATTGAATTAACACTACCAGAAAACGCTGGTTCGATCTCTAATGGGGAAGATCACAGTATACACAGCTGATGAGAACCCATAAGATCGAAACAGCTCTTCAGTGTTTCTGTATGTTGCACACAAGTGTTTGCTAGATAATCTGATCGTGGTAATTCCATTCACAATATAATTCCTCTACTTAAACAAGAAAATGTACAGCAAACAACATCGTTTAGGATTTAAACCGATTTCCATTCCACCGAAAATATCCGTTCCACGAAGCGAGTCCTCTTTTACTTCTGGGGAGAAGCTTGTGTGTGTGTGTGTGTGTGTGTGTGTGTGTGTGTGTGTGTGTGTGTGTGTGTGTATTTAAGATTGAAGTAGTAGTAGTTTCCCTTCTTTTTTCATAGAAGTCAATCATATATTAATCTTATTCTCAGAGTTTTCACAAAAGTTATGTTTTCAAAGCATGGATTTACTTTTGTCAAATAAAAATCATAAATTTCATCACCATGGTTGCTAAATATATATTTTTTTTTGCCTTTTAAAAATTATTTCCGACATTTTCATCCTATTGACGTTATTCTTTTCGATTGTCTTTTGTGCTAACATTATCATTTCAAATACTTAGTTATAATGACGTAGGCACCATTTTTTTTAACTTAAAGAAAAAAAGCTCAAACAAAATCTATATTCTTTACTTATTCTTCTAGCTGTATTGTAATTTTTCCAACATAATGTGTATTCTTATTTTGCTTTTCAACCCTCAAGTCTTTTCAAATGCTTCTCTTTTACTGTTAATGGCTTGCCATTTTCTTATATCTCATGAAACAATGATATTCGGATATGTTTCTGTCATATGAATGAATATTACTTGAAATTGACCGACCATTTTTTGCCCTGTCCAATCTTGAAATATGAATAGAGAAAAAGAAGGAAAAAATTCCCGTTTAGGAAATGTAATTAAAAAATAAATGTGCGTGAATAATATTTGGATCTCTATTTGATGCTATTTGTTTTATGGCATTTTTAATGCACTCGTCTAAAGTACCATACTTTTAAGGCTATCGAATTACCACAAAAGATATCGAAGTGGCCTTTGCGATCGGAAGCAGAGAAGAGAATTTTTTGTGATATTCGAAAAAAGTGTTGCTTGATTGAATAAAATGTTTCCTTGCGCCTCAGGTAGAACCAGTAGATCTTGCAACAATGAAAGAAACCACACTGCAGGCGAGATACAATGTAAAAAATTACAGTTGATAGTGTTATCGCAGGTTACATGCGTTCCTAAAGTAGACATAATATATTTCCTCCATTTTTTTATATCTAATCTTACGATTATTGCATCTATGGCTGTTGCTATAGCCATTGAAAGGGCCAATATTCACATCTACTACTTTGTCTAGAATATCCTCGGACGTATGAAAGAGCTTTCAAATTCCAAATATTTCTGGAGTAATATACGTTTTCGGTAATATGTTTGCAAGATATAGCTATATTATTTTACCATTCTTTCCCAGACGTAGAACATTTTCTCAGGGTTTGTATAGAAAGCACAAACTATATTTAGCGCCTTACTAAAGAAATTTGTATGAAGCGATAAATTTGAGTATTTTTTGCAGTTTCCATGGAATCATGCGACAATACGGAAAGTTGGTCAAAGAGACCCAGAGGTGATATGTATTTCACTTTTTAATCGATTATATATATATATATATATATATCATCTCGTACCACTAGCACAAATTCCCCCCCCTCTCTCTCTCTCTCTCTCTCTCTCTCTCTCTCGCCATTCGTCTCTATTGTCCATCACATTAGGCAGGTCCTCTAGACTACATTGTGTATCTTTACAGAGTTGCTGTAGATAAGTTCTGGCCAGTTGTTCAACACCTGCTTGTACGTGTGAAGGGGTCCACTGGAGAATGTCACTTATGGGTTCGTCCTTGTTTCTTCAACAGTGTCATGCATGTCTTGTTCGTCTGATTTGAATATTTGAGAGATGGGAGGTAGGTGGCAGTACAGGTGCTGGTTTGAGGGATATTGCTTCAAGAATTTGTTCAATATAATTCGTAGCATTCTCGTGCAATTGCCATCCAGCTTTTTCTCAATACACTTAGTCAGTGTCCATGTGGTGCATCCATATACTAGTATATACTCGACTGCTACTTGAAAAAAAATTCGTTTTATTTTATCGGATAGGTTTGACTTCCATATGACCGATACTCTATCGATCGCTGACCATGCCTTCGCTGGTTGCCTATTGATGTCACTTTCTGTAGATGAGACTTCCGAGGAAGGTTAATGTGTCCACTAGTTTCAAGGAACCACCTGTTTACAGTCTAAAATAGGATCATGATAAAAGAGGATAAAAACTCACAATCCAGTTTTTCACACTGTCGATCCCCAAATTCGCTTGTATTCTACACGTCTGTAGGTCAGGATGATCGACAGCGTGAAGCAGTAAGTTATGAGTTTTTAGCTTGTTTCATTATCATCGTATTTTACACTTGACAAATTTCATCGTACTGTTCTTCATTTTCGTGCATAATTCACAGTAAAGATTTTTACCAATTAAAAACGCTTTTAGCTGCAAATTCCTTAACATAAGTCTATATACATATATATATATATATATATATATAGTGAGAGAGAGAGAGATTTGGTTCCATTTCTATGACAAAGATGCGGTGAAGGAAACTATTCTTGGAGAAGTTAACTTCAAAATCAAAACTTGAGAAGGAAGCTACAGTCTGAAAACTCAACTGAATTGTAGGTATCCTTTGAAATAGTCTAAGAGAAGTCACTCTAAAAAAAACTTGCCCAGTCGGCTGGGGCTGTAGAATACACTGACTGCACCTCTGCGGAGGGGTAATACTACCCTCGTACGAATGCCCTGATCATGACACAATAAACAATCTGATGGTGAGGTTCCAGCAATGCTGGAGCTTTGGAGAATGCGGAGTACCCCTTCATTGCCATTGCTCCCAGATCCACTCTGGACCGGAGTTGTAGCACTGATAGGGCCCTATTTATGGGTTAAATAGAACTAACAGCATACTTATGCTAAACCGAATTGTTTGAGTAAACTGAATAGCTTGAAATAGAAATGTCTTTAACAATTAAACCGTACTTACATTTTAACTGCGTGCTTATGCTAAACTGAATTATTTCAAATAGAACTGTTTTTCGACATTAAAACTGTATTTACACTTAACTGAATTGTTACATATAACTGCTTGACTAGTTTGAAATGGAAATGTTTTTGACCATTAAACTGTGTACTTATGCTAAACTGAATTGTTTTAAATAGAACATATTATTTACATAAAAATGGATTTGGCGTTTAAATAACCTACAAAGGTTGATATGCCATAAAACCCAACAAACTAACCATCTAAAAAACCTACAATTTGCATATTCACCTGTTATTTTTTCGGGCTTTGACATTAACTGGGCTTTAACTATGTATCTAAAGAAATGACTGGTGTTCAGTTGTTACTGTTAGTGAGAGTACTTGAAATAATTTAACTTTGTGGAAACTAATGATTAATAGTAAATAGAATGATTTGTATTAGAAAGAAATACTTGAAACCATTTAACTATGTGCAAAAAATGAGAGTAATTTCATTTAAAAATGTTATAAACATAACCTGTTTACAAATCATATATATTCATTTCAATCATACATCCTAGATGAATCAGGCAGGTCTTCAGTGGTGCAGTGTCTTCCTCGCTGATTTCGGGTTATTTCTGCATCATATCGGCTCCGACAGTAACCCCGGCATGACTCTGGAAGAGCCAAGCCGCCTCCGTGATCGCGACGTGCTACGCTCTTGCCTCTACCAAAGCAAAAAAAAAATTATTAATAAGGCCGGACTTCGGCCGTACTTATAGACATCTGTCCTTCAGTAAACAGCCAATGAAAACAGGGCATTCCACACTCCTCTGCTATATATAATACCATCTTTACCTCATCCGGTTTCGACTGGCTACTTCCGGATTCGGTACCGAGGTAGGATGTTATTTTAATACTCGCCCGCGTCCATGATTTACATTTCACAAGACTTACACGAATCTCCGACCAAATCTATCCTATACGAATACTTCCAAACTAACATGAATTAATATATATGTATGAACAGGATTTGGCATTTGATAACCTATAATGGTTGACATGACATAAAACCCAACCAACCATTTAACTATTTAACTCATAGATTAGACCCTAACAAATACTAACAGTTTAGTTCAGAGTGTAACATAGAATAATGGCAATAAAGGAGAGCCCAACAATCCCCAACGTTTAGGACTAGAGTCTCACCACCAGATTATATTTAGTGTCTTATCCACACTTTGGGGTTGTCTTACCTCTCTGCACAGATGCAGTCAGTATATTTTACAGCCCCAACCCACGAATTCTTAGTATGCATGCAAGGTTAGATATTTACATAGAGTAATCCCATCTGTTGTAAAGCTAAAATAATTAACCACGCAATGATAATCGAAATATCTGGAGTTGTTGTGAGTTTTGAAACAAATGTCATAAGATTGCCACTAAATAAGAATGGAATTTTGTAAGCAATGCCTCATATTTATTTCCACAAAAACTACAACATAAACTAACGTGGCGTAATCAACGGCAGTTATCTTACTGCATGAGAATATAATTCAACTTTAAAATAAAAGCACAAAGGGGCGCTCTGTGTTATTACCGCTTGATGACGATCAAACATGCGATTTCAAAGATCGAGTAGGTAACTGAGTGGCCGTTGAACTATTGTATAACTCAGCCAAGACAGAAGTCAAGTTAGTTCCAGTTAGAGATCGTACGGAGTTATAGACGAGATGTGGTAGGGAAAGCCACATCAGGCCGAAGGGGCTCTTGGGGCCCAGATGAGTTGAGGTTCAGAGAAGATGCTGATAAGATGCAGTAAAGAAAGCCATCACCCAGCAGAGTGGACCCCAGGGCCTCCGGTTGAGCATCAGGAGAACGAAAAAGACTCAACGTAGCCGGTCATAAGAGTGGAGGTCAATATATTGCAGTTATGTTCGGTCTCCAACTCCCTCTCACATCCCTCTTGCGTCGTTTTTGGTTTATAGAATAGTGACTGTCTCTTCTGTGACAAATTTTTCAACAGGTGCTAGTTCCTTCTTTTTTTTCTCTTTTCCTCATTTCTTTTTTCCTTTTTTCTCTTTTTCTTTTACCTTTTCCAAAAGTGCGGACTGTGTGTTTTTATAGGTGTGCTTCTTTTTCCCTGATTAGTCATTGATATTTGATATGCCATGTGTATGTGTTTGTGTATGTTGAACACGTTTTTGCTGTAAGTGTATAGTTTAGTTTTATTAAAAATCTAGAAACATGTCAGAGTAAAACAAAAATTAAAAAATTGAAAAATATAAATCTTCTAGTAAACCTATTTTGACCTCTTTAAACCAACCCAAAAAAAGAAAAAATATATATATATAGTACATAGTAGAGTCTGTGGCCCTGGGTTTCATGCATTTTGCAATATGCATGAAACCCAGGGCCACAGACTCTGCATATTGCAAAATGCATGAACCCAAGGTCATAGACATTACCATGAAATATGTATGTATATATATACATAAATGCTCTATCATTGATACTAAGCAAAGAACCATAAATCTCATATATATGTATATATATATATATATATATGTTTGTGTGTGTGTGATCTTTACGTAAGCTTAATTAGAATTCTTGTAATTCCCTAAATTATTGTTAAATCTGGAGATTTACTATTAAATGTATTTATAATTTAAGATTTAGAAAATTTAAAATTTAATTTACTGTAGAAAGTGAGTTTTGAATATACGTCTAGTTACTTTATTGTGATTCCGAACAGAAATAAAAAAAAACGGAATTGGGCAAATTGGGAGGAAACTCTTCACTTTTCTAATAACCCCTCCCACCTTTCCCTCCGGTATCTATTCTGACTGTAATTATTTCATCCACTGGATCTGAAGATGTCCTGTAATTTTTAGTGTTTTTTATTCATATCAATACCCATAACAGGATGGAAATAAATTTATAATCCTAAAGTGACCGGTTTTTGTTTTTCTTAAAGGAATTAACATTGAGCTCTTTACAAGGAAAATTTAAAAAATTTAAATGTTCATAGTTGAATGATTTTATTGTCCTGACGGAATTATTCCCAACTCCGCTTTAAATGAACTGAATAATATATATATATATATATATATATATATATATATATATATATATAAACACAGGGGTTTATGTAACACTCCATCCTCATATCCACCTCCAGTGAGTGATACTTTACATGTTTCTGGAGTACTAAATCAAGCGAATCATATAACAGAAGGGGTACTTAACTCTACCAGCTCGTCTTTCTTTTGACTGTTGGCTTTTTTTTTATAAGACGCCTTAATTTCTTACACGAAGAACAAAACAAAAAAGTCGTCGATATAATTTTTTTTAACAACAAAACTTTGTTTCCCACCATCGACAATACATTTTCACCTGTGATGAACACGAACCTGCATGCTGTTCTTCTAAAATCTGCAGAGTCGGTGGTGACTGTTTTTTTTTTAACCACAGAGGTAAGACTATCGAGTCAGGAAAATATCTACGTCGTCCATTTTTCATATGCTCGATTCGTGCAGAGAAGCTTATCGATGAGTTCTTTGTTTTGTAGTTTGGTAGTTGCGTTGAAAGTGATATTTCAAATATTGCCGACCATCTAAAGGTGTGCATATCCGATTTTGGTGGGGCGGGGGGTTGTATCTGTAAACGTTCAGCAAGCATCGATTTTTATCAGTGTATTTTTTCTCGTGGAGTAATTCAATGATTTTTCTTTTTTGAATTTTATTTCAGACCCTATTTTATCCTTTTACCATCCAGTTGCCTCTGTAAGAAACCAAAAAATACAATAGATTATTATTGAAAAGTTTTAATCGCTATTGCCATGTGTAATGTAATGATACCCATAATGATCAGTACTCTGGATAGCGGATTTACAAACATTTGTTATATACCATATTTACCAACCCCTCAACTCGGGTAGAATATGACGCAAGGTCAATTTTTAAACGGAGTTTAATACGTTTGAATTCAGAGTTGTCCTTCTCCTAGACTAGTTGCCTCACCAAGGCTGAAGAACCTAGCCTGCCCTACTATGTATCCATAGCTGAAGGGAGAATAATTGGTTTCATACCTTTCCCAAGGGTATTAGTGCAATGTGAAATGCAATCAGTATCGTCCAGGATTTGAACTAGTGTCGCCGTGTCCATGTTCTACGGTGATAACCATTACACCACGGGCACCTCCTATTTGTTATATGCAGTTGACAGACAAAGGTTGTAATTGGCGAAGCAAAAGCCTGAGAGAGTGGAAATCACATGGGTTTCATTGATTGACTAAGCAACAGTCACCTAGTTGCGAGGGATACTAATATCAGTCAGTTTTGTACGAGCTTTTAAAGTATAAAGCTGTAAGAACTTGATTTAGGCTGCCTCCTACATTCCTAAACGAGAGTAAGTGAAACTGCTAATTACTGAAAGAGTGACACATTTCTTCCACTAATTGTGTTATATAATTGCGGAATGATTTTTTGTTAATTATATTTTATCATTCGGGTTGGTTAGGCGTTGAACTATTCGGCTCTTAATGCGGGTGTTCACGCACGCGCGCAGGGGATATGACAATCGCAAATGTCATAATAAAAACCCAAAATAGGAAATGAGACTGGGGTGTGTATGACATCATGTCCGAAAGTGATGAGCTGGGAATTTTGGTGATTTTTGAAAAAAGCAGTTAGTTGAGATTTGAACCTGGTCGAGGGCAGTCCAGCTGAGGCTACGGGATGCGCGTTTGTTGGGGGCAGTGAGTTGAGATTTGACTCTGGGCGAGATTTTGGCACTGGGGGTTGACTGAAGGATGATGTAGGAACAGTCAGCATAGTAAAAATTGTGTCTGTCTCTCTTCGTGTCGAAAAACTAAAAGTCAATAAAGTTAATAAACCTTTTGTACCTGAACTAAAGAAAGTTGTCAGTGTTTCGGGATTCTCCTGCGTTTGTATATTTGTATAGCTGCATCTGGATATATTACAAATGGCCAAAGACTCGTCTCGTTTTTCATTTCGAACTTGTCTGAAAGAGAAAGAAATATGTGTCATCGTAAAGTTAACGTGGGTTGTTATTGTGACATATGATTTGAGTGAATCTGGTGTGGTTAACTACTGATCTTTCGTAAAGAGTACTAAGAGAGTGGGTAACCGAAGTTTGTCATGAGATGATCTGCTTACAGTTAGTTTGGCTTCAACGTATAAAGGCTGAAATCTAAGATCAAGGTAAATTGGATCATATCAAAAAAGCTTTTGGCTTTGTTCTGATAATGATCTGAAAAGTTAATTAAAATCAGACTAAAAATGGTGGAGCCTTTCCTCTAAAAGCGGATGAACATTTCGTGACAAACGTGTTGTCATTCTTTGCTGTCATTGGATTCTAGTGGCAACATCAAGACCCCTTTATGAAAAAGCAAACGATTCATTTTGCTTACAACCAACATCTGCCTCTAAAGATTTTGGGTCAACAGGAGTAGAATAGAAGGCTATATTTTCGAATCGATCCTTTGGTATTTCAGGGCTGTCCTTGAGGTGTAATGGTTAAAGCGGAATCGTAAAGAACGAGTTTGACCTCCACTTTACGTTCACTTTCGGACAAATACCTAGGGGAAAGAGATGAAACCCACATCTTCCCAGCTATGGTTTAAATAATATCACTGCTGTTCTTCTAAAAGGATGGATTTGGCATTAAATAACCAACGAAGGTTGATATGCTATTAAACTAAGAAACCTAACCTTTTTGTTTTTACTTAGTTTAGCCTTGTCTGGAAAAGGGTTAGACAATAGGTTTTATCTGGAGTCATTTAGTGTGGTTCATACTACAAGTAACGTAATAGAGAAGGGAATCAGAGAAGTTGGTGCAACCCCGAGTTAAAGCATTTGCACCATTGCTCTTAATTTAATTTAAACCAGCTTTTCACAACTAAAAAGCTGATCTGGGGTCTCATCCTATTTGTGATTTGGTTTCTTGAAAAATTAAGAAAACCTGGATAAGTTCCTGTAGTTTTAGAAGATACCGTAGCGTCTTGCCACATCAAAATGTTCATCTATGTTTTTCTCACAGCATGAGGCTTAGATAATTTTCGACGACCGTTGTATATGCAAGTTGTATGACCAAGTGTAAGGAAATGACGTATATATTTTTTTAAAAGACTTCAATCCGAAACTCTAAATATGAAAATGTTATATTTTATTTTGACTGATATCAAAGTTAAATTTGAAATTCCCTTTTCTATGTCTTCATATTCCTGTCACAACTGTAAATGTCTGAAAACAACTCACATGTCCTACAATACGTACACCAATGTATACGATATGTTGAAACAACGAAAAAATATCTGCCTTTCAATTAAGCCTTCTACTTAGCTTAATGTACATCGAAATGTCTTAACAGAAAGCTAGCAAACTAACTTCAGATTTCTATTGCGAATTTGTATTTATTAGTTTGTTCCGAATATTTTATAGCCACATACATATACAAATATACACGTATACATATACAAATATATGTGGAAACATAATCACTGTAATGACGACTTCAATAACGAACGAACACACTTTTTTTCTCAAGAGGGTGATGTTGGTTGTGTAAGAGATGAGTTGGAGACGGGGACAGACTGCTATATTGACCCAATTTCTCCTGACCATAGCAGCACTTCTTCCTCATCTTCGCTGGGGTTGCTCAACCTAGGGTCACTAAGGGCCCAAAGCCCTCTGTCTTCCGCTGGCTCTCACTTCGGCATCTTCTCTCCAGCTGTCTCAAACCGCCAGGGCACCTGGTTATTTTATTGTCTAACGTCCACCTGATTCCGCTGTTCTTCCGCTTATTAACGCAGGTGCATCTCTTGGTTGTCGGCTCGGTCAAGGGTCAATATATAACACGAAAATTCTCTCTGATTTTAGATAAAACTTCAATTCCTGAGTTAACTAATCCAAACAATGAGTTTAATCAGTCAAAATGTTAACTCTGAACAATTATGCATTTCAGCAATCGATGTACAAGTTTATTGATGAGTGCACGAAAAAAAGACGCTAAAGATTTTGATACCCAGAAATCTTTAAATGCAGTTTCTACATCTGCTTTGATTTGAATATTTTTGGCAATAAATGATCAGCTGCTTAAAATAATGGAAATGGGTAAGAGAGAAATTAGGGGAAAGTGGTTGAGGGGGCAGAGTATCACATCCCAAGAGGGAGGGCAGTGTCATCCTGGTAACATGTGGATGAGCATTGTCATGAAGCAAAATTATGACTAACTAGAAAAGTAAATGCATCCCTTCTTGTTTTGTGTCCAGGAATAGAGGCAAATAACATTCAAGAGAAAATTCTGAGAGAAATGATAGAAAATTAACAAAGAAAATACTTTAATCATTTGGAAGGGGATTTTTTATGTAACAACTATTACAATAATATAAGAGAATTTAAACAGTCTATACAAAAATCGGACTTTCTTTTATGAACCACTTAATACTACCTCTTAGACACATAGAACAAGCATAAGTCTGTCTCTTCCCACTCCAGTTTATAAGCAGATGGGATGTGAAAATCTCAGTTGAAATTAGTTTTGGAGAAGAAAAATTCTGATTTAAAATGTTGCGGGTATATGAATTTATAAGAAAAGTGTCGAGAGAGAGCCCTAAAAAAAGGCCCAGAGCAGGCTTCAGTAAGAGCAATAATAAGCTGTATTTAACATCTTTTTCAGAAACTCTTTAGGTGACACAAATACCAATATTGTTTGCTTATCACCTTTGCCACAAATAAAATCGAAGGTATGAAGACAGATAGCTTGCTGCAAGAGCAACCTTCCCTGTGAAATATAATCAATGTAGGGATTATTTATATTAATCATTTTTCGTTAATTATATTTGATTATTTAGTTTGATAAGGCGTTGAACTGTTCGTTGTCTTTTTGCTCAGGTGTTGTAGTCAGACAGTTCACTCGCGCACCCTCGTGGAAAGGATATGACAATATTCATCTGTCATAATAAACTCCTAGAAAGGACGCGCAGTTGAAGTGAATTGAGTGGGTGGGTGACGTCATGCTCGAAAGAGATGGCCGCGGAATATTAAGATATTGAAAAAAAAAGCAGGCAGCTGAGCTACAGCCGTCGAAGGGAGCAGTTGAGTTTTTCGGATCTGATCAAATCAGATCAGTTTGGGTCTCGACTAGCAGAGATCATTTGAGATCTTTTACACTACAATATGCGCCGCTCGCTGATAGAGTGTCAACATAGCATGGTTCGCAAAGGCCCTTATGATTTTTTTCTCTCTCCTCGTTGTGCTAAGGGCTGATAACAGAAAGAAATACACCTGTTCGTATCAGAAATGACAGAGTCCACCTGTATTATAAGGATTATTGATATCATCATGGCTATACAATATATATATATATATATATATATATATATATATATATATATATATATATATTAGAGTGTGTATATTCAGGCGAGCAGTTGCAACTGTTGCAAGTTTTATTGTCGACAATGGATCACTGTTTATAAGTTTTAATTGTAATTTTTCAAGTCTTGTTATTTTCTAGTGCTAGGATCCAGGTCGTAAAGAAATTGTTCCATATCTTCTGCTCAAGCGATTTCGGCCATTCTTTTGGTCGTCATCAGGGGCCGTTTCTTACAGATGATCCAATAATTTTATATAGAAATAATAATAAAAACGATTGCAAATCAAAGAAGCAATATGAATCAAAGATTAAAAAAAACATATATGAAATAGCATTTAACACAGGTATCAACATATTGAACATAACCATATATGTGTTACGGTCGAGAGAGAGAAAAAGTAAAAGCATATAGGTAATTATTACATGACAGAGATAGATAGATACGTGGTGCATTCAATAAGTTTCCAGCCATTTTTTGTACAGGCATTTAATATTATCGTGGACACTTGAAAATTCACTACTTTATTGGTATACATCTTATGAGATGACTGACCAATTTTTAGGATTTCAGGTTCAAATGAACAGCTAAAGCAGCAATTGGAATACACCCTATTAAAGCCTGATGGTCACAGCCTGTGAATTTCAAAAATGCAATCTGGACGTGACGACACTTTAGAAGAATGATACGCAATAAACTTGTTTTAAACTTAGAAAAATGCCACAGAAACGTATGGAATGCTTCAGACTGTTTTCGACCATCTTGCATGAATCAAGCATCAGTTTTTGAATGGCATAAGTTATTCAAGGAAGGCAGGGAGTCTGTGAGGGATGATGAGAAGTATGGGAGGAGTAAGGAAGTCAATACACCAGAGTTGATTGGCCAAAGGTTTGGGGGTAGGGTTAGGGTTACTATGTTGAGGTTTTAAGTAAGTTCAGGAACAGATTCCGTCGGAAGAGACCAGCACTCTTCAAATCGGGTCAGTAGTATTTCCACCAGGACAATGCACCAGTCCACAACTCCATCCTTGTCACAGACTATTTGCCAAAGATGGGCATCAAGACAGTTCCTTACCCTCCCTATAGTCCAGACCTTGCTCTCTGTGACTTTTAGTTATTCCATAAGCTCAGAGACTATAGTTATGAGACAATTGAGGAGATGAAAGAGGCTGTGACAAAGGTCATTGACACGCTTCCACAAGAGGACTTCCATAGGGTCTTCCAGGAGTTGTTGGAACGGTACAAGTGCATTGCAGCCGGAGGGGATTACTTGGAAGGGTGTGTACTATCAATAAAAGTGCCCATACGAAAAAATCTGGAAAGTTATTCAAGATCCTCGTATTCCGAGAGATGAGATTGACCAAGAGGAAATGTCATTAGCAATCTATTTTGGGGGCAAATAACGTTGTGGCTCATCCCTTTGCTTAAACTTATGACTAAATTTCCCAATAACCTAAATATTTTCAGCCTCTTAAATCCCAAATTCACACTGATTTCACTTCTTTTTTTTTTTTTTTTGCAGTCATTACAGAGTTCGTGTTGCAAGCAAGAATCCCCTATGTAACGGTAGGTTTGCAAGATGAGAATTAACACATGCGCACGAATCAATGCAGCCTCGTGTTGACCATGGATTTTTCCTCTGCTTGAGGGAAACTCTTACATCACGAATGATTGTTATTGGTTGATTAAGTTGAAACACAACCTTTTTTCTCTGTCCCTCTCACTAGTTAGCTTAATCTTGGGGAACGATGTCAGTCCCATGAAAACCTTTATTTTATGTTTTGATCATTTTCTTTTATTCCGTTCGCGTCTTTCCGACATAATTGTTTTTGTTTCGGATAAAATGCTGTGAAATGCTAGGGGTAGCATGTAAAGTATTATTTCCACTATTGGGATGAGGTATATCTTCTCAACGCTATGCGATAAAAATTAGCCATAAAAATGACAGTTTTACTGATAGTCCTGAGCAGAGCTTTTCAAGTGGCATGTGGTGACACCTAGGTGTGTCTCAGCGGGTTATTAGTGGTTTCACGTGACTTGAAATCAAACTAACAAGAAGAGTGGGTCAGGATCGTATTTCAACTATGAAATTGTTCTCAGAGAGCACGAAAACACACTTAATATAGAGTTTGTTTTGTTTTTGTTTTTTTTGCATGTTTTAACTGTAAAACAGTAAACCAAGAAGACAACATTTTTATTAGATAAGCTACCTACAACTGAAATGCTTTAAAAATAGAAGGAAAAAAAGCACGAAATTCGCTATTAGGATGAGTCAGATTAACGAGATGAAATCATTGATTTGGGATTGATGTGAGTAGGGAATATCGGGAAAATCTATGAGATAGGCATGTAACTTGTCAGTCATTTTTCTTTTTATCTTTAATTTTTTATCCTTCACACTTTCCTCGTCATTTTTACATTTTTGACGGCTGCATCACTTCCATTGCCATTGTAACCCTGACAGTATTCTTCCGAACATCTCAGATGGATACATTTCTAATCAATCGTAAAAGCCATAAAAATGTAAGGAATTTCAATGAAATGAATTGTGCGAAGATTCAAATCCCAAATCCGTCGGATGAGCAAACCTCAGGTGTAAACATGTCTCGACTAGAACGTAAAAAATTGAAGTAACGTAAGTTATATCACGAAAATTATTTAGCAATATTGGTTTTGTCTTGTTTCTTGTTTTTTCTTTGTTCTGTTTTATGTTTTTTTTTTATAAGTTTTAAGAAAGAAAAGAACCGGGAATAAATTGCATTATGAGAGATATGCAATTGCTAAATGAAAGGATGTTCTCTTTTAGGCGTCAAAGAAACGTTTCTATAATTAAAAATCTACAACATCAAATCACTAAAATCTTCATCAAAAATTTCATTAAAATCTATAAAGTTTAAGATAATTTACAAGGAAGTAGAAATATAATACCTGAAATCATGGCAAAAGAAATTAAACCAGACACAATGGCAGTTTAATTCATTTTATCTGTTTTGCAAAAAACAATTGAAAGAACAATGCTTCGTCTAGAATTTGAAAATGAAATTCATAAAACTTCGTTATATGATAACACTACAGGCAGGCATATTACAGATCTGTCCAGAGATAGTAAAACCTATGGTTTGGTTTGTTGGGTTTTATGGCATATCAACCTTTGTAGGTTATTTAACGCCAAATCCATTTTTATGTAAATAATCTGTTCTATTTAAAACAATTCAGTTTAGCATCAGTACACAGTTTAATTGTCAAAAACATTTATTTCAAACTATTCAAGAAGTTATATGTAACAATTGAGTTAAGTGTAAATACAATTTAAAAGTCAAAAAACAGTTCTATTTCAAATAGTTCAGTTAAGCATAAGTACGCAGTTTAAATGTAAGTGCATTTTAATCGTCAAAAACATTTCTATTTCAAGCTATTCAGTTTACTCAAACAATTCAGTTTAGCATAAGAATGCTGTTAGTTCTATTTAACCCATAGATTGGGCCCTTATCAGGTGCTACCATTCCGGGCCAGAGTGGACCTGGAAGTGATGGTAATGAAGTGGTACTCCGCAATCCCCAAAGCTCCAGCATTGCTGGAACCTCACCATCAGATTGCTTAGTGTCATATCCAGGACACTCGTTAGGGGTGGGGTCTTACCCCTCTGCAGAGGTGCAGTCAGTGTATTTTACAGCCCCAGCCAACTGGGCAATACACAGAGTTAAATGTCAAACAGTTTTATTTCAGATAATTCAGTTCAGCATAAGTACACAGTTTAGACGTCAAAACAGTTCTATTTCCAGCAATTCAGTGTAGCATTAGTACGCAGTCTCAATGTCAAAACAGTTCGACAGCCCCAGCCGACTGGGCAATGAAACCTATGAAAGAAATGTTATAAATGATGCGTTATGCAGAATACAGATTGATGATTCTAGAGTGGAAAAGAAAACTTGGCAACATACGTTCCCTTCACACACACACACACACACACAGAGGAGCGAAGATTATCGATAAAAATGGTATGTTATACGGAAATTTCGGGAACTATCTGTAATGAAGATTTATTTAATGTTCAGAAGGATTACATGATGTTCAAGAAAATTACTTAGAGAAAATTGTGTCGGTATCCATACAGCTGGAGCTCAATCTATGACTGCAACCTAGTCGCTTTAAGCTGAAGAATAACCTGACGGTATCTCGGCAAGAAAGTAAAAACCCTCGCCACTGCAACGAGTGTCGTGGATATGACACTAAACCATCTGATGATGGAACACTAATCCTAGGGTTACGAGGAATGTGAAGTACCTCTTTATTATCATTACTCACAATTCCACTTTAACTTAGAGTGGTAGTACTTGTTAGGTCGATTATAACAGTTTTATCATTTACTTTATTGGCAAATAAAACAATTTATGTTAATAATACTTAAAACCATATAACTGGCAAATAGAAATATTGCTATTAGAGAGAAATACGTGAAACCATACAACTGTCTACTAAAAAATAAACTATCCGTGTTAGTAATACTTTAAAATATTTAACTGTTGGCAAACAAATGAGTCAATGAATATGTAAAAGCTGTCATTTACAAACTATTCATTTAAAAATCGTATATTTAAGAGATATATATAAAGAGGAAATGGCAATAACATGACGTCTCCTAAGAGACATATGAACGGCTGCAAAATAATGTGTTCATTGCTCTATCTATCTATCTATCTATCAATCTATCTATGTGTGTGTGTGTGTGTGTGTGTGTGTGTGTGTGTGTGTGTTGAAAGTCTTTAACTATAAGAGATTGACCAAAACTTGTAAACTACTAATGGGGTAGGAAAATTGTAAAGTTTATGAAGTATAAGTAAAGTTGGCGACCTTAATCGACTGTAACCCGAAGACTCCTTTTTCTGTAACTACTACACTGAGGTTTATGGGAGAGCAGTACTCCATTCCTTGGATTGCTCAACTTTACCCTTGATCCTTACCTTATAATTCTGAGCGTTAGGCAAGGCAGCATCAAGAACCATTTTTGAGTCTTTGATATGACTCAACCAGGAATAGAGCCCCGGTCTCCCACACCATTAGCGAACATTCTACTCAGTAGGCAGACTTCTTAAATGACGTTTGTTTTTTTAAATATGTAATGTAATGGGTTCTAAATATAAAATGCTGCTTTTTGAATTCGATAGGGAAGTCTTTTTAGACTTAAGTACATGTGGTGTAATCACCCAAATTAATGTTTATGGCGTGGTCACTTACTTCAAATATATACCGGAAGATTGGTCAGCGGTGACTGCTCAGTTGTTGCAGCTATCTGTCGGCAGTTAGTTGGAAAGAAAACACAAAAACCCGACTCCATTTATGGTGTTAAAAGCTTTCCTTGCTTATTCTCGGCGTCCAACGTCTGTGGTCTTGAAAGCAGGAAGAAATATAGAATAGGCACTACGTAGTAACTTCTTCGTTATTCCGTGGAAAATGTTATCTCGGGAATTTGATTCCTCATTCTACAGTCATTCCTCAGCTATCAAAAGTGAAACAGAGGTTGGTTTGAGAGAGTGGCTGGGTTTTTAAGGCATATCAACCTTTGTAGGTTATTTAACGCCAAATCCATTTTTATGTAAATAATCAGTTCTATTTCAAATAATTCAGTTTAGCATGAGTACACTGTTTAGTTGCCAAAAAACATTTCTATTTTAAGCTATTCAGTTTATTTAAACAGTTCTAATTCAGCAAATTCAGTTAAGAATAAGTACAGATTGTGTTTACACTCAGTTAAATATCAAAACAGTTCTATTTTAAACTAATTAGTATAGTGTAGATACAGTTTCAATGTCAAAAAACTGTTCCAATTCAAATAATTCAGTTTAGCATATACATGCAGTTTAAATGTAAGTACCGATTCTGTTTAGTATAAGCAAACAGTTTAAATGTAAGTAGGTTTAATTGTCAAAAACATTTCTATTTCAAGCTATTCCGTTTAGTCAAACAATTCAGTTTAGCATGAGAGAGCCGTTACTTCTATTTAACCCATAGATAGGGCCCTATCAGTTGCTACCACACCAAGCGAGAGTGCAATGGCAATCAAGGCTTGCTCTGCATTCCCCAAAGTCCCAGATTTACTGGAACCTCACCATCAGATAGTATCAGGGCACTCATTGGGGAGGAGGGTCTTACCCCTCTGCAGCGGTGTTGTCAGTGTATTTATCAGCCCCAGCCGACCGGGCAAGTGAAACAGAGAAAAAAATCACAAAATCCGTGGCATATACATATATATATATATATGTAGTGGAAGAAAGAGAAGTTTTCATAGAGTAATGGTTATTAAACTATTTCTATTCAACTATGGGTTAATATTAGGGTAGACTGGGCTCTTTAATTTAGGAATGCCAACCGGTCTACGAGAAGGATAACTCTGAATTCTAACCATTTAAACTTTTCTTAGAATTAATCTTGTATCACTTCTTGCTCGTGGCGGGGCTGGGTATATATATATATATATATATATATATATATATATATATATACTGGGCTTCACAGAACACTCTACATTAACTTTCACCTCGTGTGAGGGGCACTTTTTAATCTTGGCCTCTGCAAGACAAATCATAGAGAGCAAGATCAAGCCTATCATGTCACAGAAGAGTTTTGACTTTTGTCAAATCTTTCTTTCGACTCTTGGCCTTTTTAAATGTTACATAGAAATTCGAAGACGAAATTGATAAATTGTTTGTTAATGGTGATAAACAAATCACGTAAAATGCATCATGATGGATTTTGCCGTGCTAAATTGCCTAATCTATCAAACAATAAATAAAGTTCTAAATTGCAGTAAAATTTATCCACTGATAAGCTTTGAACACTTTAGAATGAATGGAAAGATTAATCTATAATCCTTTAATTATAATCCTGTGTTTTTACAAACAGAAGAATAAGTAGAATTAATATCAAATTTAAACGTGTTTTTTCGGGACATGATCTCCGTGGTGTATTGGCTAAAAAAGTTGATTGGGATATCTAAATGTCATTTACAGTCGTATATTGCACCGCTGGACAAACAACGAAGAACTCGTACATATATTAAGATATAATTTATATTTTTATTCTTCGATGGTGACGATTGAGTGTAATAGGAACACCGTCAGAGAGGGAGTTCACACATATCTTTCTTTTGTGGCGGGGACCCTTTTTGTGAAGTAGTGCTGCGGTCGGAGAACACTCACGATGAGGTGACAGGTCTGCTTGAGTAACCAGCACGTCTCTTCCTTTGCTTGAGAGACCAGCGGACCTCTCCCTTTCACTTGAGGGACGATTGGATCTCTGCCTTAAGTCCAAAATTACAGACCTTATATTGTCTTTTCAAGTCCCATGCGAAAGTATGAACATCCTCCTCGCCTAACGGATTTTTTCTGATTATGGCTGGTTATCGGAACTTATATACTACCGTTTTTTTCCGGTAATTTGTTGATCTTATCTGCGGACTGAAATATCTGTCACTCTATCCATAGGAAATGAATTATATTCTCGCCATCATATTTTATATTCCTCCTTCCTGTGAAAACATTTTGTTGATGTTATCTGCTAAGTTCATCGTCGCTAGCTAAGCTAATATATTTCATGCCGAGATATTTTGCTCTTGGAGCGATAGATGATCAAACACGAAACTTGAGGGGATTTTAGGACAGTAACTTTGTGTGAGAGTGAAAAGTCAGGATCTAAAGTTCTCGGCTAAACGAAACAGCCCCTTTACTTGGAGGTGTCTAAGATTTTTCAAACAACCTGTATTTCTTTGATCGATTAAAAATTACCATTTCAAATTTTCCTGATTTTGAAACTAGTTTGAAAGGAAGAGGTAACGTCGACAATAAAGTGAGTGCAAGATTTTTCATGTGCAAATGCCGGACTCTTTTTGCTTCATCTCTTTATCATCCTTTGTCTTAGTCTTTTTGTCTCCACCAATTTTCCTCGCGACGCCCGCAACACTACATAACGTAGAATTTGTATACTCTTACTCTAGAAGTAATCTCAACTAATATTGTATGTAATCTCTAATCCCTAATAACCATGATTCGAATCGATAATATATACAATGTCTCTTCAAAAAGCAAAAGAATCGGAGCTAAATGGACAAAGATGAAATGAAGCATGAATTCATGCAAGTTTCAATTAATTTTGACTATGCATCTTTCATATATATATATATATATGTGTGTGTGTGTGTGTGTGTGTGGTTTCCTGGTTTAATGACATCAAACTTTTCATGGGTTATTTAATACCAAAGCCGTCCTTGTAGATTAACTTCAATAGTACAATCTATTTAATAATTTGCGATTCATAAGACCATACCTTTTCCCCAAGGTATTAGTTCGAAAGAAAGCGTTATGGCGTGATTGAACTTCCAATACGCTTACTTCAGGGCAACAGTCCAGCACTTTAGCCTGTAAACCACGGGGACTACGCATCCATTTTATCACTCGTTTGTGATTTTAAGATTTTTTGGCGAAAATTTTAGATATAGCCTGGTAGAATTTTAAGAGACTTAAGTGTTTTGATAAAAAAAAAACATATATGACATGAAATAGATCATTGAAATTAATGTCTTTTGTCCCTAAAGAATTGTGCTATGTATCCATTTACCTAACCTCTCTGCTACGAGAAGGATGCGACATAAACTCAATTTTTTAGCAGAGTTTAACTCTTTTGAATAAAGAGTTTTCCTTCTCCTAGACCATTTGCCAAAATAAGATTAAAGAGCTCAGTCTTGCCTACTTTTTATCAATAACTGCTGTGAGAATAATTTGATGCATACCTTTATCAAGGGTATTAGCGTCAAGAGAAAAGCAAACTGCCTTATAGAGTATTTAATATTCTGTCACTGCATTTTCAACGAAGTTAAGCATTATACAACGTGTTTCTAGTTGCCCTATCTAGTTTTTATGAAATGTATATATCAACAATTGATAAAAGTGTTTATCTGAGAAATCCTGGTGTACAGTAAAAAATGAATGTTAATCATAATATATAGATTTTTTTCACTTAGAATATTCGGACTATTATCTTCATCTTCATTATTACACTCAAAACATTTCGATCTATATATCCCTCGAACTCCTTCGGCTGTTTCAAGTCGAACTCGGGATCCTACATACAACCTCAAACTGAACCCTTCATTCAATCCCCGGAAGTTGATTATTCCGTTAACTATGACCGACTACAAGTGTTAAACAATAGTAATTATTTCTTGTTATTCTTACCTGCTGTTGGGATTGAACCTGCAACCTCCAGTTGATTTCAATCAGAAGCACCTTTCAATCAAACGCCTTTCATATAATGAAGTTTGCTCAGCTGTGCTGTCAAACAAGTCAGTACTCAATTAAAACCGTATGAAGCCAGTAATGATATTTTTAACGAAATTTCTAAGCGAAAAATAGATTTGAGCAAGTGTAGAAGAACTAATCCCGTTCAACATTTTCTTGTCTCCTAAAATTAAAATCTATGTCAAAGTTAAATTTTGAGGAGGTGGCTTTCATTAAAAACAAACGCTACGCAGGTTTGTTTCATATCAGAAGAAAAGTTTAAAAAATGCTTCGACCATTGGAAAATTCTCAAGAAAAAAAATTGGAGCGCCAAGGGAGTTTTTTTACAAGAATATTAATACTTCATTCATTTTTTAGATCGATCTTAATAAATTCAGCTTCAGTCTCTATACTTTTTGAACACATCTCATATTTTGCTTCTATTCATAGGAACGCTTAAAGCCCTCTTGGCTGGGGCTGTAGAATATACATCGTGCATCTCTGCAGAGGGGTAAGACCCCTAACTAATGACCCTAAACAATCTGATGACAACGCTCCAATAATTCTGGAGCTATTCGGGAATGTAGAGAACCCTTTATTCAATCACTCCCAAATCCACACATACCCGGATTGGTACTATTTGATTTGCTCCTATCCGTGGTTTAAATTGAAGTATTTAATATTTAAACTGAGTGCCAACAAATAGATTATGCTAAATTGAATTGCTTGAAATAGAACTGTTTGATTATTTAAATGTGATTAAACAAATGGCTGATGGTTAATTGAATTATTTGGGATATAAAGCAATTGGATAATTTTCTTGTGTGCAAAGAGTGAGCTTAGGCTCATATAAACCGTTCTCAAAAATGTGTTTCTAACTCATAAAGTCAATATATATGCATAAAGATGATTTGACATAAAATAACAATTTTTTGTATGGCATGAATCCAAATCAAACCAAATCATTTATATATATATATATATATATATATATATATATATATATATATATATATACAATGCTTGATACAACATAAACACATTATTTGTTCTCCTTATCTAGTCTTCCAGATAACAACTATGAACAACTATGGATGGCAGTAATTACTGGGGATACGGTTACAAGACTCAGCATTCCTATTCGAGGTCACAGCAAATCACCTGAAGGAGGCCAGAGGTGAAATTTGGCCGAAACGTAGTGAAAGAAGAAACAACAAAAAAACCTACCGAGATCAGGACAAAAAGTACGCGATAAATAAAAATTAATTCTCAGATTAAGAAGCCTCATCTCAAAATGATTCCAATTAAAGACAATTACTAATTCGGTACGACGATGGAAGACCAGATAAGGAGAACAAATAATTGGATTTATAAGACCAAAGAATCCATTCTTGATCCCCCTTCGGGGCCCGTGGCGCAGCGGATAAAGGCGTTGAGTCTCTACGGTTTCAGGTGAGCATTGTAAGAAGATAGCGGTTTCAAATCCTACACAAGCCGGCCAGAGGTTTACTTGGTCAAAAACGTGGTGCGATAGATAACAACTATGGAAGGCAGTAATTACTGGGGATACGGTTACAAGACTCAGCATTCCTATCCGAGGTCGCGGTAAATCACCTGAGGGGAAATTTGGCCGAAACGTAGTGAAAGAAGAAACAACAAAAACTACCAAGACGATGTCAAAAAGTCTGCAATAAATAAAAATTAATTCCCAGAGAAGATTTTGCATTAAATAACCTACCATTGTTGATATGCCATAAAACCAAACCAAATCATATCTATCTATCTATATATATATATATATAGAGAGAGGGTGGGTATTTGACATTTAATAACCTATAATGGATGATATACCATAAAAACAACCAAACGAAACTTTTTGTGTATATATATATAGAAAGAAGGTTTGGCATTAAATAACCAACAATTATTGATATGCTATAAACACAGCCAAACGAAATTTAATATATATATAAGTATAAAGAGGATTAGGCATTAAATAACCTGCAATTGTTGATATGCCCTAAAATCCAAGCAAACCAAGCCGACGCAAAGTTTCTCAATCGGAAATTGCTTAGTATTCTTACCTAAGCATTCACCACTGAATCATAAATAAGTATTTAACTATTAACGACTTCAAAGAACAAATTTATCAGTCATATGTCGGCTTGTTTCTGTAATACCCTCAGAAGTATTTACTTGCACAAATTTTCTGTTTAATTCTATCGGAACAATAAAGTTCTTCCTAGAAGTTCCTTGTATTTAAGTTTAATGCTGAAGTAAAATGGAATGAAATCATGCCAGACGAGGATTACGATTTCAGACATCTGAGGACAGAAGAAAACGAACGTGATAAATGTATAAGACACATGAAGCGAAAGGTAGATATCCAACTATCAATAGTCAGATAGAAGATTTCAGTATCGAGCGAATACTAATACACTGCATTTAATTAGAGATAATTCCTAAATCCTTCTGTACTTTTAACTCGCCTCCTAACTTTTCTACAGACACACATATATAAACAAAGCAGCATCATATATACAGATTCAGTTGGCCAATTTATCTCATTCTCTCTCTCTCTCTCTCTCTCTCTCTCTCTCTCTCTCTCTCTTTATATATATATATATAGAGAGAGAGAGACAGATAGGTATATATATAGAGAGAGTGAGAGAGCAAGAGAGAGATCAATTGATTTCTCCTTTTCAAAAAATAGTTGTTTGCGTAAAGCTGTAATTTTTGTGTCTGTATTTTGCATTTATCTTTTAGAAATGACTCTTCCATGTCCCGAGGTGCTAGTACCTTTGACCAGGGTCATATATTAAATTTGGATTTAGGTAAAATTGTCTTTACATTTAAAACACACTGTACAAGCGGCATTTTACAAAGAAAACAGCATACAATTTTGTAAAATGTTTTGGCATTTTTAAATTATTAGGACTTAAAGACAATATACTGACCAGTTTTGGACTCTTAGCTTCTGCTGGCACATGGTTAGTTCTTCATCACTGGTGTTCTTCTCTATCGTTTAGTCATAAATGGATTTAGATAAAATTTGGGTAGGTCTACTACTTGGGGAGTGGGACAATAGTCATTTCATTATTTTGGGAGTTTCTTTTGTTTTTCTTCATGTTTTTTTTTTTGTGGCATTGGGGACTTTCTTTACTTAGGCTGTCTTTTTTCTAAACTACTATGGGGGGTTCTGTGGGGATTTATAGCAGGAGTACTGTAAGGCGACACGCTAGCCCCATACCTCTTTTTCATGTCTTGACTACGTGCTTAGAACATCAATTGAAAATATCAAAGAAAACGGCTTCGTGCTAACAAAGAAAAGAAGCAGAAGGTACCCCGCAAAAATAATTACCGACGCCGACTACGCCGATGACATAGCAATTCTGGTAAATACCCCCAACAAAGCCGAAACACTACTACACAGTTTGGAACAAGCCACCGCAGGCATTGACCTCAATGTCAATGCACACAAAACTGAATACATGTGCTTTAATCAAATAGGTGACATTTCTACACTAGACGGAAGCTCTCTGAAACTACTAGACAAGTTCAACTACCTAGGAAGCATTCTCTCATCCACCAAAGAAAACATCGACACGCAGCTAACAAAGTCATGGACAGCTATCGATAAGCTATCGATCATATGGAAATCAGACCTAACCGATAAAATGAAACGTTTTCTTTCCAGCCGTGGTCGTATCGATACTGCTATATAGATGCACTACATTGACGCTAACAAAACGGCTGGAGAAAAAGCTAAGCGGCAATTACACAAGAATGCTGCGAGCAATATTGAACAAGTCCTGGAGGCAACACCCCACAAAGCACAAACTATACGGCCACCTACCGCCTATCACGAAAACTATCCAAATTAGACGAACCAGATATGCAGAATACTGCTGGAGAAGAAAGGACGAGCTCATAAGGGATGTACTCCTATGGATAGCCACATATGGCCGAGCAAAACAGAATGGCCAGCTCGAATATACATACAGCAGCTCTGTGAGGATACGGTATATAACCCTGAAGACCTACCAGAGGCAATGAACGATGGGAGAAGTGGCGAGCGAGGGTCAGGTATATCCGTGCTGGTTGCACAACATGATGATGATGATGATGATGATGATGATTTTTCATTTATTGACCGAAGAGTGCTTACGAGCTTGTTCCAAAATTCCTTGAGATTCGCTGACAATAATATTTGACTTGCAATGCAAATGGATCGAAACCCAAAATAATTTTTTAGTTTTTTCGGTCTCTAATGTTAAAAATACATTTTCAACCAATTAGAATAATAGATATTTATCAACTTTTTAATCTAATTTAGAGCCTACCTCAATCTTATAAAAAAGCAATAAAATAATTACATATTTAGAAGACTTACGGATCCATACCATAAGTATCCTCGAATCTTTCGATTTTGTTTTTTGTTTTTTTAGTAAAAATCTAACATTTTGTTCCTTCAAGAATCTATTTAATTTCAACATTATCAAATGAGAAAATACAGAAAAAAATTGTTTGACTGAATCGACTGGGGTTTCAGAATACACCGACTGCATCTCTGCAGAGGGGTAAGACAACCCTCCAAAGAATATCCTAGATATGACACAAAACCATCTGATGGTTTGGCTCCGGTAATGCTGGAGCTTTGGGGAATGTGGCGAACCCCTTTACAGCCATCGCTCCTATGTCCACTCTGGCTTGGAGTGATAGCATCTGATAGGGTTTTATCTATGGGTTAAATAGAACAAAACTGTGTACTTATTCTAAACTGAATTGTTTGAAATAGAAATGTTTTTATATCTAACAGTGTGTTAACAAAAAACTGAACTTATGCTAAACTGAATTGTTTAAAATAGACCTTTGACATTTAAAGTTTATACTTATGTTAAACTGAATTGTTTGAATTAGAACTGTTTATATGTATAAAAAACGGATTCGACATTAAACAACCTACAATATTTCCTGTGCCATAAAACTATACCAATGCAAACGAAAAGATTGTTTACATAGATTCATTTACATAGCACTTCATTCTTTCCCCAGCTTATCAATATTCTAACTGCCAAAGATGCCATTTTTAGCGCATGAATATACTTTCTCGGCCGCATAGTGACATACGCACACAAGGTATATCAACTAGATTTAAGCAATACGAACAGAAACATTTAAATGCATGATTTTTTCTTATCTATAAATATTCGACAGTTGCTATTCTCCAACTAATATTATATTTTCTAACAACAAAAGACTTTGTAACTTCGATTTTTCAACAAACTTTTCATTGAATTTAAAGAGATAAAATTTATTAATTTGCAGTCAATCTTTTACACACTTTCTGCCACATATCTACATACCGTGTGGATAAAAAAAAGATATTAGCCCGACAGATTTTAGATTTGTCTCACACCTCTCAACTTTGCCAGGATTTCACTTGCATAAAAACAATACAGAAATCTGAATTAGTTTCTTTTTGTAGCGTGCAAAGATGGGATAATGTATTGTCACAACAAGAATGTTGTGCTATGCCTCTTCATTCTGAGTGAAGTTAAGGACTTTTCGAATGACTCTTGTACATAGGTACTGTGGTATCACCCCTATTTTCACTGCACAATGGACTCTTCGAAAAAAGATAATACTTCGATTTTTCAACAAACTTTTCATTTAATTTATAGAGATAAGTATATTAATTTGTAGATCGTTGTTCTAGTCAATCTGCCATTTTTAGCGTATAAATATACTTTCTCACCCGCATAGAGACATATGCACACAAAGATCTTTTTATGCACACAAAATAATTCAAGTATATTTAAGTAATACGAACTGTAACATTTAAATGCATGAATTTTTCTTATCTCTCTCTCTCTCTCTCTATATATATATATATATATATATATATATATCTGTGTGTGTAGATTAATATTTTGTCGAGAACTTACTCCTTATATTATTCAATGAATATAAAAGCCAAAGAAGTGTTATGTCAAAAGAACTGACATTCCACAACATTTTGCAGAAATGCATAACTGCTAGTGCTGAAACGGTTTTCACAGTAGAAAATTAAAACGGTGACTCGAGTTCAACTCAGAGCGAGAATGACTAGAACAACGATCTACAGAGAGTAGGTAGCAAAAGCTAGACAAGCGACATTGAATTACTTGTTTCTGTAATATATAACTTTTATTCTTCTCTGTAAGTACGTGTTTGTTTCATTTTTTATGCCCGTTCCCGAGCACATAATAATAAAATAAACTCTATCAAACTGCAATGAAAATATACTTATTTTTCTCTAAACGGTAAGAGTTGTTTTAAAGCACGTATTTACCAAAATTCAACGTAATAACTAGGGTCCGATACAAGGCTGATTTTTGAGTGGAGTTTGAATTCTGAGTTTTTTCTTCTCCGAGACTGGTTGCCGAACCAAGATTAAAGAGCCCATACAATATACCTGTTGTAGAGGGAAGATAAGTTCGATTCATAGTTGAATAATGGTTCTTTTCTCAATGCTTTTATAGCCCAGTCGACTGGGGCTGTAGAATACAACCATTACATCAAAAGGTGTTCTGGATATGACACTAAGCAATCAAATAGTGTGGCCCCAGTAATGCTTGAGTTTGGGGAATGTGAAGTACCCCTATTGTCATCACTTCCAGGTCCACTCTGACCCAGCGTGGTAGCACCTGAAAGCGTCCTATCTATGGATTAAATAGAACAAAACTGGGTACTTATACTCAACTGAATTGTTGAAATAGAATTGTTTTATATTCAAATGTGTGTAAACAAAAAAACTTTACTTATGCTAAACTGAATTGTTAGACATAAAACTGTTTTGTATAAATAAAAATGGTCGTGACATTAAATAACCTACAATGGTTGATATGCCAAAAAACCAAACCAAACCAAACCAAGGCTATAAACGTGATGTGAAACATAAACATTCGGCCGTTGCATCTCAGTTCTCTTGACAAAACACTTCTTTGTCTTTTACATTCATTGAATAATATAAGGATGAAGTTCTCGACAAAATATTAATCGACATTATTCCTTGGAAAGGCAACCAGACTTTGAGAAGGAAACTTGTATTCAAAACAGCTTTACTTTGCTTCAAAATGTTGACCTTGCCCGTGGCGGTTGGGTTAGGGAGATTTTTAATTTTTCTTTTAAATTTTAAGTGCTCGTATTCCTGTGTATTCATGTATGTGTGTATGTGTGTGTGTTTACGTATTGATATATTGGTGTACTTATATGTACATATCTGTGTGTGCATTTGTGTGTAATTGAAATAAAAGCGGAATGCGCGCCATCTAGTGTCTGTATGTTTGTATCGTTTTATTTTATTCTAGTTTATTTTGCTTTATTTAATTTTTATTTTTCGAAGGAAGTGATAGCGAAATGTTTATGGGATAAAAATAAATGTTTTCAAATAATAATATAACAAATAAAACTAGATGGAAAATAGATATTTTTTTTTTAGTTTCGTTCAACTTGTGACCATAATAAATTTCATTTTGGGTTTCATTAAAAGTTTCCATTTCATGTGAAGCGTGAAAATCGTTCATTGTTGTCAAAAGATTGACTTGCGCTTTTTCAGTTCCAACTTTTTATGAGTTTTCTTTGACTGATTTGTTTTCTTTTCTTTACTTTTTTTTTTTGTTAGTGTGTGTACGCGTTCTCTCTTTCAGCCTTTATCACGACTACAAGGGCGTATCTCATTGCTTCTTTTTCCATCTTTATCAACCTTAAGAGCAAAAGCGACGTTTCATTCAGCTTCTTTTTTTTCCTTCTGTCTTTCTTCCATGTTTCGTTCCAGTTTTCTATCTTCTATACGAATGTTTTTCGTTTATCTTCTCTATTTCTTTCTTTCCTTCCTGATTTGTACATACTCCTCTTATTTCTGGCTCACTATTTGCTTGTTTTCTAGTCAATGTCTTATCATTTTTCCTCGCTTTTCCTTTCGAGCTATTTGCTTTTTTCCGTTCTTTTTCTTTTCCCCAGCTCTCTCTGTATTTCTGTATACATCTTCCCCTCCCCCCCCTCTCTCTCTCTCTCTCTCTCTCTCTTGATTCATTTTCTCTGTCTTGCATATTTCTCTTGCCTTTTTCCGTTCACATCAATTTATTCTTCAGTATTCTCTCTTTGTTTCTCAGTATTTTTCTTTAACTCTTTGGGTTTCTGTGACTCTCTTTTCTTTCTCTTTTCTTTCTTGTTTCTTTTCTATTTTATTCCATTGTCTTTATTTTTCTTTTTATATTTCCCTCCCCACCTCTCTTTCTCTCTCAGATTGATTTGCTCAGTAGATCTTCCCCATTTCCCCTTCCCGTTCCCGTTCGCATCAATTTATCCTTCGTCTTTCTTTCATTTCTTTTTATCTTTTTCTTTTTCATTGTCTTTCTCTCTCTTTTTCCTCAATTCCTTGCGTAATATCCATTTCTTCATTCTAGTTCTTTCTTTTTCTTTCGCTTTATCTATTTTTTTAAAATGTATTCATTTATTTATTTATTGTCTTTGACAGTCCCTTATTCTCTCCCCCCCATCTCTCTCTCTCTCTCTCTCTCTCTATCTATCTATCTCTCTCTGGGTCTTTTTCCCTTTTCTTTCGTTGTCTGTGTTTTATTCAGTTTTGTCCCTCCCTGTCACGTATTAATAATTTCTCTCTCTCTCTCTCTCTCTCTCTCTCTCTCTCTCTCTCTCTCTCTCTCTCTGTTCCACTTTTCAGTCTATCTTTCACATTTTTTCATTCAGTTTCTCATTCAAATCTATATATTGTACGTAAGTCCCTCTTTTTCGCCTATTTTCTTAATCCTTTCATTTTTTTCATATATTTATCTTTCATTTTTCCTTCTTCTGTCATGTCAATTCATACTGTTTTCCTTCCGCTTTTAATTTATATTTTTCTTTTTTTATGTATTTCTCTTTTATTATTTGTTCCTTTCAACATATTTCGTACGCCCTTTCTTTATCACGCTTTTTCTTCAACTTTTTCCTTATCGTTGTGTTTTTCCTTATTCCGTGATATCTATTTATTTTCCTTCTACCTTTTTTTTTTTAAATAAATTATTTACATGTTCTTTATCTACGTCTTTCACTTTCTTGTTTTTTTCCTTCTTTCTTATTATCTATTTATTCTCACCTCTTTCCTCTTTCTTTATCTCATTTTTCCTTTACATTTTCTTCGTTGTTTTTTTCTCTCTCTTTTTTTCTTCTTTCGTCCAATTTATTTTTCTCATTCCCTCTTTTTTGTCGATATTGTCTTACTTCTAACATTTTCTCTTTTGATATAATTTTATTCATTAATAAATATTCTATACTTATGAGCGTTTCTCTTGCATTTTTCCTTTCTTATGATCATGTATTATTTTCAGTTTATTTCATTCTTTCAATTTTCTCTTTTCTTCATATCCAAATTCCTTCTTTCAGCCATTCTTACCTTGACTAAACTACTGCTTTTACAAATACTATTACAAACACTCTTCGAAATGTTACTACAATAATAACAACAACACACATTTTCTTCTTTTCAAATCTTTTTTCTCATCTTTCCTCTTTTTTGTTTTACCTGATACTATAATCATACACATCTCTACTCAATATCCCTTTTCTTCATTTCTATTTTTCTAACGCCTTTAACCTTTATCCACGAAAGTCACTATCTTTCTCAAGCTGGGACATCCCTCGTTTCTTCTTTTTCCTTTTCTTTTATTTGTGACTTTTTCTTCTCTCCTTTGTCTTTGCTTGATATGGATAGCGTTAAAGTTTTCATGTGATTTTATGATGATTTGGTGTCAGCCAACGAGTTACCATGACAGCAGCACTCTCTAATTTAAGAGGTAAAAATTTTCAGTGCATGCCCAGAGGAGAGAATGAAGAGCTTTTGAGAAGCATAGGTGAGGTGGAGGACGTATTAGCTCCTTAGTCTTTTCCATTGTTTTTTGTTTGTTTTTGTTTTTTTTGTGGCTGGTTGTTTTAGAGGGTGTACATTTAGTGATTAAGAAGTGGCAGTGGTTGTGAAGATAGGGAAAAGCTGGCAAAGATTTACTAGGCCGATTCAGTTCGAAGGAATCCTATAATTTCTTGTATTTTTTGGGTGGTGTTTTTATCACTTTGTTTATTATTTTTTTTAACCTTTTGAATAAACAGACTGCAGTCAAATTGCTTTCCCTTTTTTACGTGATCATAGCGATTTTACTCGTAGTGATTCTAAATGGAGGCTGCTACTAATTCTCATCTTGAAATACACTATTTCTGCTGAGCTAAGCGGTGGACAATATGTTGACCCAACCCCTCCACCCCGAACAAGATAAGACACAAGGACAGTTCTTAAGCGCAGTAATGAGTTTTCTTTCTGCCAGATTAGTCACCTGACCAAAGTTGAAGGAACCAATCTACTCTATTTACCCATAGCAGTGAGGTAGAAGAATGAGTTCATTCCTTTCTCAAGGGTATAAGCAGGAAATGAGATGCAGTCTTCTACGGGATTTTTACTCCATTTTTGATAGCGATAACCGTTACGCTAAATTCGCCTAAGAGGTAGAGTATGGAACTGCAAAGTTATCAGATTTTTAATTCTATCATCTGCGTAAAGCCTTATACTCTGTTATGAAGGAGAGAAGGAATGTACAAAGGGGTGTTGATTGGGTAAAGCAAATAAACAACAATCTTTTATAATTTACATACACACACACATATATATATATATAGTCATCCACAGACAGAATGTTTCGTTCCATCAGAACTCTTCAGTGTGGCTGGACACTTTGCGTTAGACTAAGTCTCAGACTGCTCGGCCAACAAGTGTACCACGTTGGCTCAGGGAATTTTTAAGGTATTATGTAGCAACAGCTGCAGCAGCGTCCGTTTGTTTACATTTTTATACCCTATCGGCTACCAGAGAGCTCAATTCTTTCGAAGAGCTTTGCATTATGCGAGCGGCGGCCGAAAATTCCTTCGCCAGAGTGCTCAACCCCCATGGGCACTCTATTTGTGAGCCTAAGAATACGCAGACTGCATTCCCAGGAGAGAGGATACGCTCCTTACTCCACTAAAAATGGGTTTGTTGGGTGCGACATCATCACCTGGAGGTTTGTGGGTTATCCAGGACACCTACTTTTTGGTGATGAATGCCTTAAAACTTTTACTGAAAATAGAGTCAGCGTGTTCTTAGCCCCGCCGACAGAGTGGTCTGTTCCCTTGAGTGTGTAGGGCGACAGTATTATTCGAATTGGATTTCTTCTTTAATTCTATTAGAGATTAGTCTCTCTCTCTCTCTCTCTCTCTCTCTCTCTCTCTCTTCCCTCGGTGTCTCCTAGTGTATGCTTACTTCAAATCCCAACTCTACTTTTTGACTGACAATCTATACAGATATTCTCTTAATTATAGCCCATTGGCATTATGGTTAGACTGTTCACGCAAGATCCGGGTGGGAGGCAGAGACAAATATACCGCAATGGTCCGGATGACCGGGGCTCAATTCCAAGTCGAGTCATACCAAAGACTCAAAAACTGTACTTGATGCCTTCTTGCTTAACACACGGCATTATAAGGTACGGATCAAGGGTAAGTTGAGTAATCCGCGGAAAGGAGTTGAGCCTTTTCCTTCACCTCAGTATAGCAGCAATTGAAAAGAGAGCCTTTGGGTCACTTTTGACTTCGGTCAGCCAACTAATATATATATATATATATACATATATATATATATATATATATAGCACACGTGCTTGTGTCTGTATATATGTGTCTGTTTTTTTTTCTATATATATGTGTTTTCTTGTTCTTCTTGTGGGTGGGAGGTGTTACGGCGTATTCTGACCTTTCCCTCATTACCAAAAACATTACTACATTTTTAAATTCCTAACGTCAACAAATATACCCCATCCGACTTTGCTGGCAGCTAATAGAAGAAATTTAATTCTGTTTACGTACGACACATTTGCAAGCTAAGATAGTGTAGATGGAAGTTTTGCACAATATTTCAAGCATATTAATATCTTCTTACGAAGAAATTCCCCCATTTTCTGGAAAATGAAGACATCAACCCCACATCAATCGACTACCATGATAAATCAAAGAGTCGAATTTCAACGAAGGAGGTTTTTTGCAAAATAAATATTTTTGACATCATTGGGAAAAAAAAATCTATACACCTCAATATAAGGATCAGCGATACATAGACGTTCATCTAATGTTCAACAACCAAATATAAACTAGTTTGCTCTCAAATTTTTTTATGATACATCATTATATGATACTTACTTCGCGAATCATTTTATTGTAACAACTTACAAAATTGATATATTAGTAAAGAAAATCTATATAAGATCTAGTTCATCGAAGTGCAATGTCATTTCGAAGCTTATCCGGCGCACAATTTGATAGGGACGATAAAAGGTCAGGTTAAATAATAATATTATCCTCATGAAAAGAAAGTACACGAATAAAAGGTTTAAGATTAGTTAATATCTTTTTTGAATTCGTGGGTTTAAGAAATCTTTTAAAAAGAGATAAAAACCCTGTTGGCTAACTTAGGGGCTCACCAGGCATAAACTAAACCCTAACTATCTAAGACCTTTTTTTTTTCAATGTCGTTTTCTTTGGGGAAAGGATTTTTGACAGTAACTTTAGCCTGTTCATCAAAACTTTTCTCATTTCCCAATGATACCTACACCGAAAAAATAGTCTAAAATTTTTCCGATTCGGGTTACACTTACAATGCAAATAAGCTGCTCTACGAAGAACTTTCTAAAAAAATGTTTAAAAGGTATGCCACTTTTAACTAATACATGATGCTTATTCCAATACAAACAAAATATTATAAATCTATCACTAGCACTTCTACGCTACTTCCCCACATTGTCGCTGTGCAGATCGGTACACTTGTTCTATTATTTTTCGAGCGCATAGATGCCCTCTTTGAAGAACGTTGCGTCAATTAAGTTAACTGTTCTTTATTCATTTGGCTTGGGCCCGAACAAAATCTCACATTTAGTGGATAATTTGGGGGGCCACAGATTTTGGAGGATCAGGTCCCACGTTCATATCAAAGATATTTTAACAACGTCTATTATCGTCAACAAAAGCGTATCCTCTCCTTTTGATATAATTTTATTCATTAATAAATGTTCTATACTTCAGAGTGTTTCTCTTGCATTTTTTCCTTTCTTATGATCTTTTGAAAACATTTTATGCGTTAAAGCTTTGAGCACAATTATAACTCTTTCCGGTTGTATATTTTTATATATTATAGGTTTCAGATGTAATATTTCCAACGGAAAAGGTAAGTAAGTAAAGTTAGCGACCATAGTCGAGGATGACCCGAAGGCTCCCTTTTCGATAGCTACTACACCAAGGTGTAGGGGAGGGCGCTACTCCATTCCCAGGATTGCTCCACTTTACCCTTGAACCGTACCTTATAATGCTGAGTGTTAAGCAAGGTGGTATCAAGTACCATTTTTAAAGTCTTTGGTATGACTCGACCTGGGATTGAACCCAGGTCTCCCGGGCCATTGGCGAACACTCTAACCACTGGGCCAATGTCCCGGTCTTAAACGGAAAAGGTACTACATTATAATCCTTGGCAAAAGTACCGAAAAAATATTTTTTTCTTCCAGGCAGATTACACCGGCGCAACAAAATGATATAATTTCCACCCCAAACGCTTCGAGCAGGATGTGTTACAAGGTCAAATTTTAATTGGAGTAAAGCTGGTGTGAATTCAGAATTTTTCTTCTACTCTAGTTTCCTAACCATGGGTTTTACCAGGATGAACGTAAGTCGAAATAACATTTCATTTAGTGTAAACACATTGACTGTCCCGTAAAGGAAAAAAATGCTGTACCCAGCGATCTGTAAAGGAGGCCATGCTAACAGTATTTCTCTGATATGAAAGAACCCATTTCTATAGATTCCCTTTAAAAAAAGCGCTATAAATAGTGTTTTATTTCTTTATCAGTCAGGTCTGACTTCCATATGACCGATAGTCTAACGATAACTGTCAATGCCTTCACTAGTCGCGTGTTGATGCCATCTCGGTTGATGAGACGCTGCTTCCGAGGTAGATGAACTTGTCCACTAGTTTCAAAGGACCACCCTTCTGTGAGGATGTGTCGCCTCTTTATTTAAAGCACATGTATTCTGTTTTGTCTGCCTTGACATGGATGCCTATGCCACCGGTTGCTCGTTCCAGACATGTCGCAGGGATTCGGCTTTGGCGCACGAGTTTGCTAGAAACGCTATGTTATCGGCGATGTCCGCACCCGTAATAGTTTGTGCTGGGTATCTACTGCTTCTTTCCTTCGCCAGCTTGAAACCGTTTTCTTTCATTACTTCGAAATACAGTGTCTACGCAGATAATAAACAGGTATGAGGCAAATATATATTCTTGCCGCACACCTGCTACCATGTATAAGTAGTCGGTGTCTTCATCCGAGCAGCCGTGTCGATGCTGCTATAGGGATACACAACATGGACATTAACAAAACGTATGGAGAAAAAATTTGATGGCAATTACACAAGAATGCTGCAAGCTGTATTGAACAATTCCTGGAGGCAACACCCTATAAAAGAGCAGCTGTACGGCCACCAACCACCCATCAGGAAAACTATCAACGTTAAGTGAACCAGACACGCGGGACACTGTTGGAGACGTAAGCACGAACTCATAAGCAATGTATTCCTGTAGAGTTCTTCACATGGCCTTGAAGACCTCCCGGAAGGGATGGACGATAGAGACGGGTGGCGGGAGAGGGTTAGAGAGATCTGCGCTTGTAGCGTGACATGATGATGAAGATGATAATTATGATGATAAACAGTGCTTTCTACTGCCAAATCTGAAGTTAAAATTCACCATATTTATTGAATAACCTTCATATATATTGTACAACAGACCATGGAGAACGAGTCGAACTTCAGTTAAGTATGTCTTTATTTGTACGTGAAAATATTTACTCAAAGTTACGGCACTTGTCATTTCTGCCTTTGGCTTCTGTCATTCTTTCTACGGTGTATCACTTACCTCATAAAATACCGTTAATATTTACTGTCTGCTACTCGACGCTAAAGCACAAGTGGCCGACATAGTAGGTTTAAGTAATACTCACTTCGACTTGTTTGAGAGATTACACTGATATACACGACTCTATGACGTACTTCACTTATATCAATAATTTCCTCTTGATCACCTCTGTCAAATATTTGTTCAATTCTGAACTTTCTAGCTTTCCATCCGTCTATGTTAGTCTATCTGTCTATCTCTGGAAAATTTACGTTAGTAGATATCTGAGACGGAACAGTATATCTTTCTCCAATTAATAACGGTATCTAAAGCGGCTTCGACACACTGTAAGCTTTCTATACGTCTCAACATGATATTTTCTGTATCTTTTTTTAAAACTATGTTCACTTTCTGCTTATTTTTTCCAAGCCATTTTTATTTGTTCAAATTTAGTAATGATTATCAGAAATTCTTGTTTATGATATTTCAATGTTCTCTGTCTCTCTTTCTCTCTCACTCTCTCTTTATATATATATCATCATGTCACGCTGCTTGCACAGATCTCCCTGACCTTCTCGAACCACCCGTCTCTATCTTCCATCGCTCCCGGTAGGTTTTCCTGGCTACATCCTGTATCGGCACTGAGCTGTTGTACATAGGTTCGAGCTAGTCTTTCAACGTTTGCTCGTCCAAGTGAAGGGATTCACATTAGTACATCGCGAATGAGTTCGTCATTACTTCTCCAGCAGGGTCCCGCATGTCTTG
>OY757907.1:117342087-117487087 GCA_963585895.1 Sepioteuthis lessoniana
ACTACTGCATCCTAGAAACTTGAGGAGATTTGCTGTCTCTCGGACTCCAAGGAAAGACCATCGGCTAACGCTAGTGTAAAAAACTAGCTAGGAAAAATGATGATAATAATAATAATAGAAAAGGTGCTGGAAGAATTGGAAATCAGAGTTCAAATAGAAATTATCCAGACTGTTGACATCAACCGGAATACAGAGAAGAGTCTTGGAGACCTGAAGTGACTTGCTGCCATTCAGACTCCAGTGAAAGAACCTCAGTTTCCGCGGTTGTAAAACCCCACAAAGAGTACAATAATATGCATTAAAAGGACAAACGACGTTAAAGTAAAAATAGACATAACGCAACAAAATAGCAAGTGTAGACTGATAAAGACGAAACGATCAGTCATATAATAAGCACATGCTATAAATTAGCGCAAATATATATATATAAGACTAGACTCGAATGGGTGGGGAAAGTGATCAACTGGGAATTGTGCAAAAAAATTTAATTTGACCATACGAACAAGTGGTATATACACAATCTGGAATCTGTGCCGGATAATGAGATGCACAAGCTTCTTTGAGGTTTTGAGATACAAAAAGATCAACTGATCTAAGCCAGGTGACCAAACTTAGCGATAATCAACAAAAACAAAAAAAGAGAACCTGCCGAATAGTGAACTTTGAGGTCCCGGCATACCAGAGAGTAAAATTCAAAGAAGGTGAAAAGAGGGATAAATATCTGGACCTTGCTAGAGAGCTGAAGAAACTATGGAACAATTTTAATCTGTGCACTTGGAACGAACCCCAAAGCACTGGTTAAAATAACTGGAAGACTTCGAAATCGGAGAATAATCAGAGACCATCCTGACTAAAGCATTACTAAGATCGGCCAGAATACTGAGGCTATGTCAAAAACTTGAATCCGTTATGGTAAATGTTGTGTTCTGGTTTGTGAACACATGTAGTAATAATAAGACAAACCACGATATGTAAGGTAAATAGTTATATTTACAGGAAAGAGTATTTACAAGAGAGTGACTGTTAGTAATAAGAAAATATGATTAGAGATAGAGTAAGGATATACTTCAACAATAGGAACGGCTCTTCTGGTCTGACTCGTAGGCTTATTCGTGTAGACTGATCTCCTCTACTGCCATATATGGCAGATGGAACAGCTAATTATGCTGAAAAGGTAGGTGATACCCAACAGTAAATGAAATTCATATTATTCTCTGGGACTGTGAGATACAAATGGATTACCAAATCCTGACAAGAACTCTAAATCTAGTGTTTATTAACAAGGAGAAAAGAACATATCATTTGGTGGTGGGTTTTTTTCTAACAGACCGCAAAGTGAAAATCAAACAAAACGAAAAGATAAGCACATTCTTTGATTTTGCCATTGAGCTGAAAAATTTTTGATCTTAAACGTGATATTGATAACAGTTATAGTTGACGAGCTATGAACAGCTACAAAAGGTTTAGAAAAAAGGGTGAAGGAACTGGAGATCAGATGAATGAAGGAAACTATACAAACCGATGCATCATTCGTCAACATCGGCTTTAATGCTATGAAGAGTCCAAAAGACCCAAGAAAATATTCTATTTGACTGGTGTGAAAAATTCGCAAAGACTGCAATAAGTCACTGTACCAGTCCTTTGGTGACCGGCGCACTTGCTACGGTCACTAAAGGATTAGTACATGGGCTGAAAGATTTAGAAATAAGAAGACAAGTAGATATAATACCAACTATAGCAATGTTGAGAATGGCTAGGATACTAGAGAGAGTCTAGAAGGCTTGCTGTCACTCACACTCCAGTAGAAAACCATCAGCTAAAGCTGATGAGAAAAACTCTCAAATGAGACAAATAATTTTTTTCAAATCTCTAAGGAACATGAAGGTGATGGTAATACCAAATGTAATTGATGCACTTGGAACGATCCTCAAAAGCTCAGTAAGAGAGCTGTGGGAGTTGAAAATCGGAGGACGAGAAGAGAACATCCAAACTATACGATTGTTGAGATAGGCCAAAATACTAAGAACTGGAGACCTAAGGAGACTTATTGTCACTCAGACTTCATGGAAGACCGTCAGCTAACGCTGGTGTGAAGAACTCGCAAAGATTAATAATAATAACAATAATACATTCTCAAGGAGTAAATAATAATAATAATAATAATACAAACAAATGGTATATGCACAATCTAGCACCTGTCCTAGAAAATGACAAGCATAAACTCCAAGGGGACTTTAACATAAAAAACGGATAACCTAATCCCGGCCAGAGGACCAGACATTATAACAATCAACAACGAAAAAAAAAAAAAGAAAATTTGCAAAATTGTCGACTTTGCTATCCCGGCGGACCACAGAATAAATCTGAAGGAAAGTGAAAAGAAGTATAAGTACCTTGACCTTGCTAGAGAATTGAAAAACCTGTGGAACATAAAAGTAACGATTGCGCCAATTGTGATTGGTGCTTTAGGCACAATAACTAAAGGATTATTAAAACGCCTGGAAGACTTGGAAGTTAGCAGACGGGTAGAGACTATCCAAACGACACCATTGCTGAGAACGACCAGCATCCTGAGACGAGTCCTAGAGACTTGAGGGGACTTGCTGTCACTCAGACTCCAGTGAAAAACCATCAGCTAACGCTGATGTGAAAAACTCTAGTAGTAATATTAAACTCTCAAGGAGTAAATAATAATAATAATAATAATGACCCAGCATCTGTCCAAGAAAATGACACACATAAACTCCAGTGGAACTTTACCATGGAGACGGATCACCTAATTACAGCCAGACGACCAGGCCTTATAATAATCAACAACAACAAAAAAAAAAGAATTCGAAAAATTGTGGATTTTACTGTCCCGGCTGATCACATAAGAAAACTGAAAGAATGCTAGGAAATTGAAAAACTATGGAACATGAAGGTGGCAATTATATACCAATTTTGATTGGCGCTTTTGGTACAGTATCTAAAGGATTTTTAAAGGGACTGGAGGACTTGGAAATTAGAGAACGAGTGGAAACTGTCCACATTACAGCATTATTGAGAATAGCCAGAATACTGAGAAGAGTCCTGAAGACACGAGGAGACTTGCTGTCACTTAAACTCAAGTGAAAGACAATCAGGTAAAATTCATGTGAAAAACTCTAATGATTAAAGAAGAAGAAGAAGAAGAAGAAGAAGAAGAAGAAGAAGAAGAAGAAGAAGAAGAAGAAGAAGAAGAAGAAGAAGAAGAATTGTTCACATGCTAGGATTTTTTCTATCAGACCACTTTAACTTCATGTTCTGTCCGTGGGTTTGTGCTGCTAGTTTTCGCTTGGTTTTTGTAGAATAGAAAACTGAAGTCGAGACGCTAAAAAGATCTATGAGAACAATTTTTATGATATCAGAACACATTTCTGGCCTTTTTTAAAATTATGTTTCTTGTATAGATGTCATGAAAATAGTACCAAACACATTTCAGTTTCAACATTTGTTTTAATCGAATTCTGTTATATATTCCCAGCTTCACGTCGTACAACTTTTAATTTTTTAGAATCATCACCTGATGATTGTAAACGTGAAACAGATAGTTGCTGATTACTTTTTTTTAACTCCTGGTTTATATTGCAGTTTTCCCTGTATATATGTATATGTCTGCATATATTCGATTGTCTGTGTGTTTAAATATATCTTTCACTTCGCATTAAGATACGCATATAAATTCATGACAGTGTTCATATATGTGTATATTATCGGGCGTGGTGATATCTATTTGCTGATAACTGATTCGGCAGGTCTTCTATCGTACGCACTCTAGACTAAAGGAGTGTTGATATGAATAATTACATTGTAGAGAAACTAAACCAAAGTCCACTTATGCAAGCTGACATAAACTTTCAGAGCCGGCAACTGATACCTGATAGATGCTGATTGAGGACAAATGTATTTCTCTCGTGATTTATTACACTTGCACAGAACCGAGCCTATTTTCAACACGAATTAACTTCATTTTACTTCTTGCCTCAATGGTTTAGATTTGAATAAGTGGCACGCAAACAATTACGGAGAGTGTGAAAGGACTGGCTGTAAGAAACAAGTTTGCATTAATTTAAGGAACTTTGATAAACAACAACAACTAAAATAACATAGTCATTAACAACAACAATAAGGATCCTATTTTTTATATTACTATTTTATAGTGATACACAAAAAATGACACATTAAAACAAAATTTTTGTTAGCGTAATATATATTGTCGAAGAATGTATATTTCGAATATATATTGTCGAAGAATATATATTTCGAAAGAAACGGAAGAAACTCAGTGTTAATGCAAGAATTCCTCTTTTTATGGTTAAATATAGGAACGTTTTTTAGCAAAAGGTTTAAAAACACACACACACACACACACACACACACATACACAAGCACACCCACACAGGGTTAGATGTTTAAAGTGTTGCCGTTTTAAATTCGTGCATGGCCCTTTATTTGTTTTAGGTTTTCTCTATGGTGTATTACACAAAAGTAAGCTGTACACTGTCTGGGGAGGGGGAAAGACCACCATGATGTAATTCATTCCTCAATAAATTTCGGAGAGGCATGCTGTGCAGTTTGGGTGTCAATCTGAGCTCAGTATTCGAAAAGAATTGAATAAGTTTAATGGGGATACAAACGTACAGCAGCTAGCAAGCCTTACTCAGATCATTCTAATAAGAAAATAACTCCCGAATTTGTGGGTCAGATCCAGGTCAAAATTAACAACGATCCTAGCAAGTCAATCAGAACCATAGCCAGGGGATGATGTAGTGTCTGAGTTTCTTTTGTTTTTGTCTTGTTTTTTGTTTATTTGGCTGCTAATGCATGAAGACATTCAGTATTTCTCATACAAGATGAAAATGGCCATTTTTATCACCGGCTATGAATGTAAATACGAAAGACCGATCTGCAAAACTTTTAAACACTCTGAAATATCCCCTCAACGAAAGATTCTTTGCCAGGGTCTGATGTCGAAATCTCAGAACAACTATTGTCTTGTTCCGTCCAACAAGAAGTAACGATAGTGATGAAAACAAAATCTCCCAGTCTACATCGTAGTGTTTGCGGTGACCACTAGTGATTGTGACGTTATTCTTCCATAAATATTCCTTCATGGTCTCAAACTCAACATGGAATCCAGCATCAAGTGCAAAGAGGAGATAGTTCTGTCCCGAATCGAGACGGTCGTTGCTGGAAAACTTTTCGTCTTGCAATTGGACTCTGCGCTATATCCCACAAGCTGCACAGTCTTGGCTATGAAAAAATTATCTGCGATCATATCACCTGAAACGTATGGATGCGTAACTCCCCATATTGAAATCTGCTTTATTATATGTGGGGCGCTGTTGAGGGAGAGATTAGCAGAAATACTTGCGGCACCAAATATGAAACTAAGGATAACGGCAGCATTTACCAATTGAAAAAAACAGACTGTCTGAAGGACTTGTAGGAGATTCCAAAATCATCTTTAAGGCTATGCTTGAAGCCATTGATGATATTTTCGAATAAGTTCTATCTATTGTATGTCAAATTTGTTCAAGTAATTTCGGTAATATATATCTGACGAATTGAGGTATCAGTATTTTCATTTCTGCGTAATCGAGGTAAAAAAAAAAAAAACACAAAATAAATCGTAAAAAGATAAAATTTAAAGAAGAAAAATTAATAAGATTGTTCGAGGCTACTATGAGAAATCAGGTTTAAAGTCTAAAATATCCAAATATTTAAATATCCAAAATATTCAAAATATCCATGTATTTAAAATATTTAAATATTTGAATCCTAAATATTTCCAAGTCTGCTACTCAAAGCCCCATGGTTATCGCACAATCATAAGACATTTCCGTCTGATTATTGTGTATGTATAAAACAATGTATTAAACAATGTATAAAACAATGTATTATTTTGAGAGATCCGAAAAATCCACATATAGGTAAATTCAATCTGGTGATAAATGGTATTAAAAAACTACTTTTTTTCAATCAGTTCTATATATATATAGGATATTAGTATGTTTATACCTCTCTCTCTCTCTCTCTCTCTCTCTCTCTCTCTCTCTGTCCACCCTCGTCGATGACCATGATATAGGAGTAGAATTATAAATGCTAGTAAAATTAGTAATATCCAAGCGAGCATTTGTTAAAAGAGTATGCAAACGTTGGAAGTGATTCCCTTTCCAGAAGTTTCAGAGAGGTCAGTAAATTTATTCTATTAAACTGTTCATTTAAAGATGCACATATTTGATTTAAAATAGTTATGTCTTAAATCACCGCTGTATTCTGTGTTGTTTAAATGAAGAATGAAAATACTTTCTCCGAGTTTATTTCAGGGAAAACTATACTATTGGAAGACGAACTTCTAAATTTGCCAAAAGTGTGTGTGGGTATGTGTGTGTGTATGTGTGTGTGTACTCGCTAAATTAAACTAGACAGAATGTATTTACGACAGTTCACAAAAAGAGTTTTGAATAGCCTTGTAAAACCTAGTAAAACCTTGTTTAAATATATCTTTCACTTCGCATTAAGATACGCATATAAATTCATGACAGTGTTCACATATGTGTATATTATCGGGCGTGGTGATATCTATTTGTTGATAACTGATTTGGCAGGTCTTCTATCGTACGCACTCTAGACTAAAGGAGTGTTGATATGAATAATTACATCGTAGAGAAACTAAACTAAAGTCCACTTATGCAAGCTGACATTCTCAAGCTGGATTCTCAACAAATTTTAAAGGAATAGATGAAAAATACTTCAGATTTTAAAATATCGTTCTATTATAAAGCATTTTCTAAATCCTTCCATTTCTTTTTACCTAAGACGACTCGAAAAATGTCTTTTCATGCTGGTATGAGAATAGCGACGTTGTAAAACCATTTTTGTAAAAGGTAATTCTTTGGCAGCCTTAACATTCGCAAAGAAATATATTGACAGGGCTGTCTTATTATGGGAGAATAGACTATGATCCGATGAGACAAAACTAAAATCTTTGGGTCATAATTTTAAGACGTTTGCTAAAAGATGTTCTCGAAGGAAACACAGGACAAATTTGGGAACGGTTCTATGAAATACGAACTGGAAGCTTCATGACGGTTAATGGTATAAATAGAAAATGTATTAAAGAATATAGGATCTCAACTTGAAATTAGTTGTTAGAAATACGAGACTGAATCATGACTGGATCTGAAACACAATTAGAAATGGGTGCTCTAGTGGCATACTAGATAAAGTTCTTCACAGCGACATCGCCATAAGCGAGTTCAAACTCCTTTCATTCTATCATGTTAACTTTCGGACTAATATCCTGGAGAAAATGGACGCCTTATATCCCAGCTATGGGTTAAATAATACCAATACTGTTTTTCCTCAAAGATGGCATTGGTATTAAATAACAGACTTAGATTGATATAAAGAAATTAAACCCTACTATTATTTTGCAATGTTAAACAATTGCATACAAAAATGGAACAGGTATTATTTGAGTATTTCTGATAAACCATAATTCTCAGCGACTTTTTACTAAAATATCCAAAGCACAGGTTGAGTTATTTAAAATATTTCATATGAAATCTAGACACTAGGAAACCAAACCAGACTACACTTCAAAATTAGACCTGAAATGCATTTAGGATAAGACAATACAGGTTGTATTGTCTTTTTTAGAGTCTCAATATAAATCTCATAAAAACGTCTTAGAATTGATTCAAAAATGAGTCAGAGAGAAAATAGAACCGCAACAGATGGAAGATTATGCACACAAAGCTGATATAAAAATAGGGTTTATACTTTTCCCATGGATATTAGTCTGAAAGCAAACGAAATAGAGCCACTGAAGTTTGAACTTGCTTCCTAGAATGCAGCAGTCCAGCACGTTGGCCACGACTCTACAATAAAAGTAGGTTCCAATTAATAGGAACATTGATTATTAGATTAGCAAAATAATGCTGCTGCTTCTTGGTCCGATCTGGTAAGTGTTTATTGAACAAACATTTGAAAATCTTATCACCCCAAAAGTATTTAAATTAAACGTTGATATACTTAGATTAATAATCTTTCACATAAGATTCTTTCTTTTCTTTTATAATTCAGAATTAAGTATTAATTTTTCCCTCAAATATTTATAAACCTCATTCGTATAGTTGCAAATAATTTTCAGCAAATTTAGAAAAAAAAGACTGTGTTTATAATTTCGGATGTACATATATTAACCTGATCTTTCTATTTAAAGAAATGACAGTAAAGGGTTTAGCACAACCCTCACCCTAATCATTGTAATTTCTTAAGGAAAAGGTTATGCAATGCTCATTAAAGAGTACTACAACTTCATTAATTTGTTAGGATAAACAGTTTATGGATTGCCATCATAAATAAATGCTTACACAATATATATATATATATATATATATATATATTGTAAGTCCAAAGAGAGAGAGAATAATTTTAAAATACGTAGGACCATGAAAAGATTTGTATTTTTCAGGATCTATTTATTTATTTTGTTCTTACATACGTGTATGTTCCCAGGTTGTTGTTTTCGTCAGAATGGGGTTCTCAATGAAACTTGAACTCACTCGTATTTGCAGTTTGAATGGTTTTCAGTTGGTTAGGGATTTATATGGAGGTAAGACTGCTAAAGTGGAAGGATGGAAGGAAATGTCTGAAGAAATTATTTTTAAGGCATATAAATCGTTTCGAAGGCATGTTGATACAATAATTGAAAAAAAATGGCAGCCATATTGAGTAAGTTTTACTGTTTTGTGCCTATTTTCTTAATTTGTTATTTATTTTTAAAATTAAAATCATTCTGGTTTTATAATAGTCGTTTATTTTTATACTAGAAAATTCCTAATTTTGCTTCTTCGTTCCCTACGTTTTAACCTGACCGCTACTTTCTTCTTCCAACCCAGCATTATTGGTAAAAGATCCTATTTAATAATGTTTCGAACATCAGGGTTTTTTTTAACATAATAAATCGTTCAGAAATGGCATCATAATTTTCTGCCTCTCTTCTCTATTTTCATAGCATTGGTGCTGATTGCTAAACATTATCTAAGTATGCAGAACTCTTACAACGAAAGTAATTATTTACTTCACGGTATGAACATATACGTCATCGAAATTAATCCGGTATAATTTTCATTGGAGAAAAATAAATAGGCATTAATATTTTGATATTTATTTAATATTCATCAGATGTACTTGAAAAAGTTATTTACTCTGTTTTGTCTTGCCATTAAATGTGAACATATTTTTCAAAATTGAGGTTGGTTATTAAATATGATTTTACAATGTTCATGTTTAATCATCTGATTCTGTGTAAATAAGAAAATTAACCTGCTACGATGTCTTTATATTTGGTTTTCATAAACAAAAGAAATTAACACTTTACTAATTATTTCAGTCTTAACTGTATATGGATTATAAATCTTTCAGTATAATTCGGAAAAAAAGATAATCATGTGGAAACGATGCAAACTCATTTCGAATAAGGTAAAGAATTACATAGGAGCGTTCAACTGCGACAAAAATCAATGAATATAACGTGATACAAGTTAACTTGCTTTTGAGAATATTATAGATATAATATTCTTCACTGTTGTTAGGATTAGGTTAATGTGAAAAATGAGATTTTAAAAGTTTTCTAAAAGAACAGGTTAATTGTTGAAAAGACAAGGTGTGACCCCGTAAAGTTAGAGATCAAACCCTGTTGGGATTTCGAACAAGGTGAAAATTACCAACCAGATAGTCCGACAAAATTGGAATATTATCTTGAGTTAGTAAGAGTAAAAAAATTACCCTTGAACTTAATTTGATCAATAGCTGATTAGGGATGTATTTTCAGCGTGGGAAGAGATTTGGATAATGAAGAAATGTGTATGTAACGACTGATTTGGTTGTCTCGAGTTTACTTGGCGTTTGGACAGCGGGGAGTACGGATCCACTGGTATTGAGAGAAGCAAACACACAGGCCATTATAGCAGTCAGCTAAAAAAAAAACATGTTGACACATACCTATGCACTAATCAGTGAATGACTCCAATATTTCACTAAGTTGCTAATGTTAACTTAAAACTGACACACATATAGGCAATCCAGATGCTGTATTCTGTTTTGTATAACTATAGATGCCATAAATTGTGTTACATTTGATACATTGAACTTATATTCAATCATGGAATCCTTGTTCTTCCGAGGAAGGTATTAACGCATTGTCGAGAACACTCGTTATCAGGGGAGATTACCACGGTTTATCTGTTTTTGAAAGACCCGTTTCTTTGTCCTGTAAGAACCACAACAGTTTTTTCATTATCAAACTAGACGGTGGATGAATGAAATTCTGTTTTTGGGATAGTTTCGAATCGTAAACGCCGCACCATTCCGACATCAATATAGGGAGTTAGATTTCACTTGGGGTTCGAACTGTGTTGTGCACTGGTCAGAATTTGGAGAAAGGAGGGTTGAATTTGTAATCTACTTTCACCATTCGATATGAAGTATTTCCATTTCTTAGATTTTGTCGGAACATTTATTAACCTTATTTGAAAAATGCTCGATATCAGCTTCTTCCCAGAATGCCAATATTTGGGAACAAAATTCAGCGACTAGTAATGGACATCTTTTCACGAAACAGTATTTAATAATTATCCTTAATATGACAATAATCATAGAAACCGCACGATTTAAATGCTATAAATTTTACTCACATAAAAGGATTTTTGTAACTTTTAGAGTAAGAGTATGTATTATTTCTTTAATATCAGCTGTATTATTGATTGATTGATTGATTGATTACGTTCCAAACCCCATTGACTTATTTTATACCTCAATATTAGAGATTCGCGATTATAGTACGTTCATATTTGCATGTTTTGTCTTGTTTCTTTTCTTTCTTTTTTTTTCACACTTTTTTATCGAATCCGAATGATTTGCAAACAGCTCTATTTGACCCATCATCATCATCATCATCATCATCATAATGTCTTGCCACCGGCACGGATATCCCTGACCCTCTCTCGCCACTTCTCCCTATCATTCATCGCCTCTGGCAGGTCTTCAGGGTTACATCCTGTGTCCTCACATAGCTGTTGTATGTAAGTTCAAGCTGGTCGTCCTGCTTTTGCTTGGCCATATGTGGGGGTTCATAGGAGTACAGGTACTATTACTCAGGGATAAAGTGAATCTGAGAGTAACGGCAATAAGGAGAACTTTACAATCCACAGAGCTCATGATCCATTTTAGCGTCATACCAAAGACAGAATCTTTTTTTTAGGTGGGTGGGAGGCTTACCACTCTGGATGGAATATATTCAGCATATTGTATGCCCCACTGACAACGCTTGCATTATTTTTAGAATGTTAGTCTATAAGACAGCATATCTATGACTGCTGGCAACAACAACTTAGTCTTCGAGTTATCTATCGAAGATGATTTTTGGAATTCAAATAGCTATTACTGCTACTGATGAATTGGATGCCACTGTACCCAGAAAAATTCCACTGTACCCAGAAAAATGGAAACTAACTGAAACAACTTCAATCTTTCTTAAAAGAAACAAACTCAACAAATAAAGGAGATATTTTTCTCACCAAAATGTCATGCTACTTTATTAATTACAGAACAAATTAGCACTCAGAGACAAGATCAAATATTGTGCTACTTTCATTCGAGTATTCTTTCCTTTCTTTTGTGCCAATTATGACATCTTCCATGGATGAGCGTATTTTAAGCATAAATCTTACAAATATGTGCAGGACAACTGAGATGTGAATTTCCAAAGTCTTCACTTCCCAAACGGTTGATAATACCTCTTTTACTTGATCAATTTTGTAAGACTGTATCGAAAAAGCTAAGACCGGACATATTAGCTAAAAATCTCGATAATGTCGGCACGATAAACTTGCTGACTCAGAAAATTGGTAGATTTGACTATCGAAACAGCTATTTTCCTATTTGTCTAAATTTCTGTGATGAATTTTGATATGTTTTATCATTGAGTGTAATCAGACAATTGTCGTCATCTTTATTGTAATATTCACAACGTTTCGGCTGGTGCGTCCTTCGGCCCTCTTCAGGTGTTTCCTGTGAAACTTGGGAGCGTACACGGAAATTCGAGCCGAATCCTTTATTCAATGCATATGAGTAGATTCTTCTACCGTTAATCCTAAGTGTAATTAAGGGTACAAGTGTTAAGTGATAGGTGGTATTCTTTGTCATTTACCTGTAGTCATGATTGAACCTGTGACCTCCAGATGATTTCACTTAGAAACTCTTTAACTAAAGGTCGATATCCTTTATACCATATGTCCTGTTAAAGATGAAGACAATAGTGGGAATTCACTTCACTATTTTCCTGTATATAAATGGTTCGGTTCGTTTTCTTTGTTTAATGGCATATCAACCTTCTTGGATAATTTTATGCCAAATCCATCCATGTTAAAGTACAGCAGTGATACTATTTAACCCATAGTTGCGGGAATAAATGGGTTTATACATTCCCAAAGGGTATTAGTCCGAAAGTAAGCATAATAACATTACTGGAGTTCGAACTCGTATACTGCGTGGCTGCAGTCCAGCACGTTAATCATTACGTCACGCTGACACCCCACCAAATAAGGTGATTTACATATAGGCTTTCAAGAAAACTGTGACGTTATTTTTTAATCAATCTGCAAATATATATATATATATATATATATATATATATATATATATATATATATATATATATATATATATATATATATGTGTGTGTGTGTGTTTGTGTGTGTATTTATATACGATAGAAGTATGCGGAAAGTTTGATAAATTAAACACTTAACTCAAATTTAGATGTGTGATATTTCGTTTGGCCTTATTTCATTTAGAATTTCTTCAGCCTGGGAATGTTCTATTTAAAAGCATGTGGGGAGAAATGATGAGTCGGTGGAGGGGATATAGTTGTAGCAAAAAAGCTGGGAGAGATTTAAAGTCAAATGTATCAGGTTTCATAAAAGATATTTTAGCTTTGAAAGTGGAGATAGATTTTAGGGAGCTGATAAGAAGAAAAGTTGGGAAGGGTTTGGTTGAAAGAGGTTTTGGCATGTCTTGTTTTATGGAAAGATATTGACAATAATGTAAGGTCGCAGAAAATGGGGGGTTGAGGACTCTGGTGAAGGAATTGTCGGCCGCCGCTCGCATAATGCAAAGCTCTTCGAAAGAATTGAGCACTCAGGTATTGAACACAACGTCCATTTGTTTACATTTTTATACCCTATAGGCTATAGGGTATAAAAATGTCGGGGATGGTCTTACCCCTCTACAGAGGTGCAATCGGTGTATTCTACAGCCCCATCAGACTGGCCAACACTGGTTAGGAAAAATTGGTGAGTCAATTGCATATTCGTATTGAACGCTCTAATTCTTTAGTCCTTCACCTTATATATATATATATATATATGTGTGTGTGTGTGTGTGTGTGTGTGTGAGTGTGTGTGTGTCGGTGTGCGCACGCGCCTGTGTTTGTGTGTTTATGTGTGTGTGTTTACGTACTTGTGTGTATTTGTTTCATTGCATATCTCTCTTCGTATTGTTTTATGTGTATAAGTATGTGACAAACTGTGCGCGTTTGAGTCTCAGTGTGTTAATGAATGAGTGTGAGTGTGTCTTTATATACACATTCCTACGTGTTTGTGTGTGCATGAGACATGAAAATTGACAGTCGTAAGTTTTTGTCGCGATAATCTAAATGAAAGCAATTGGTGAATTGATTTGTGTGCGTCTTAATCGATAATCCCAATCCAAATCGGGTTCGATTAGGTATTTATAAGAACTAGAGGGAAGATTTATCTGGATTAGCGCCATATGTAAATGAAAAAAAAAGGAAAAGAGCGAAATAAAAACAAATATATAAAAAGGTCCAAGTGGAATTTAGAAAATATAGGAATTAGTTTTCAGGGGTAATATGTTTCATATCAAGGTTCGAAAGAAAGGGACCATTTTGAAAAATATTGAAAAAGACGAAAAGAAAACCGGGGAAAGAACCTCATCTCTATGGGGAGATGAACAAGGATTACAATAAGTAAATGGATTGTATTAATTTATACTAAAAAAAAAATTAAAAGCACTGAAAAGAAAAAAAAATGAAAATAAAATATAAACAGAGTAGATGTGCATAATAAATAGTCATATGTGTCTTTCATTACATATAAATAATGATTTAAATATTAGGCGGGGTCCTCATGGTGTAATGATTAAAGCGATGGACAGTGGAATCGTAGTAAGTGAGTTCGTACTCTGAACGCACAATTACATTCACTTTCGAACAAATATCCTTGGGAAATGTATAAAAACCTCTTATCCTCCCAGCTATCCATTAAATAGTATCACTACTGTTCTTCTCGGAGAATGGCTTTGGCATTAAATAACCTACAAAGGTTGATATGCCATTAAAGAAAGAAAGAAAGAAAGAAACCAAACCAAACAAATATTAGTCAGAGGATTTTTCACACATTGGGCTTCCATTATAAATCAAAGGAATCCATAATATTAGGGGTTGATTTGTTTAAGATTCATTTGAATCAACCACTGTAATTTCTTTGGAAAATATATTTTTCTTTGGTACTTTGATCGATTATATTTGAAAATGACACTGGTTTATTTTTAAGAAAGTAAATGTTAAAGTGGATAGGGGCAGGGCTTAGAACACATAGTCTGTATCACCCGCAGAAGAGTAAAACCCATTCTCAAGAAAAAAAGGGTGTCGCGGGTATGATGCAAACCTGCATCTAATGGTGAGACTTTAGTTCCGGAGATCTGGCAAATGAGTAGTACTCTCTTGATTGCTATTACTCCCATATCTATGTCCATCCAAAGTGTAGTACTTGTTTGGCTCCCATTTTTGGATCAAGCAATTCTTTTTCCAAATTATTTGTATTAAAGAGCAACATTTTCTATCATATAACCGTGTGCAAAAATTCACTAGAAATTGCACAAAAATATGTAAACATAAATACACAATGTACACAATTCGCTAAACTCTGCTAGAATAACCCAAGACCGGTTGCCAAACCGTTATAATCATTCACTTTTAAGAACATGAAATTTGAAATTACCTCTCTTTTTAATGCTTTCTAACAGCGTTTGACCTTGGTCTACCTTTGATCTGTCGACTGTCTCCACTGCTGAGGATTTTAATCCCTACCATTAGATCTAAAAAAAAGAGAATGTCCTTACTATAACACTAAACTACATCTGAGGGCGAGGCTCCCGTTCTGGTGACCTGGAGACTGTAGGCACGACTTAATTACTATTAATCCCACATCTACTCTTAACTCATGTGGTAGTACTTTTTAGCGTCCCATCTATCGGTCAAATAAATCTGCTTAAAAATTATTCGTATTCAATTGATTGATGAGTAAAAAAATTTTAAGAAAGAACTATACACAAAATTTAAATGTAAATCTTTTAATGAGCGGAGTTCATTTATCTCGTGGCATAAATTAACTTATTCTCCCCGTACTCTAACAGTTCAAGGCTTGTCTATCTATTAATATTCTTCTTTATTGCTTATCTTCGTCATTCTTCAAGAATTCATCCAATACATTTACAACGTCTCATCAGCAAATCGCCATCAACCTTTATTTGTGAACAATTTGTCTAGATTGATTTTTACTATTTTCTCTTTAATTTTTTGTTGTTGTAAGTCTAATACTAAAGTGAACCAAGATTTTCAGTTTATCTTTATTGAAATATAAAAGAAACCTATTAAAAAAAAGTGAATGATTAAGTAGCATATTTAATACACAGCCTCATTATGGTAAATTTTGCCCCTTCATCAGTCTTTCCCATAAAATAGTTGATCTCATATGGACTCCAAAACAGTTACACGTGATATGAATATAGTAAATAGATCCCTTCTTAAAAACCACTCGACTCGTTTCAATTTTAAACCTGGAGAACATTTTTTCTTTATATATATCGAACTTTTTCAACGTGTGATTCTGTCTTTATGACTTGTTTTAAAAAAATATTCAGAATTTCTATAAACTTTAAATTATTAAATAAAGGCAGCATAATCTCCGAAGAGGACATTCAGAAAGAATTTTCTATATGAACAAGATATATGCTCAAAAAACTTTAACTTCGATAATTAACAAAAGATAGAAAGCTTTCCTGAACCGATATATTCAGAGTGTAGGGAAATTTATCAGCCAAATGATTGTCGATTTGGAAGTGAAAACTGGGGGGATTCCTCATTCAATTCAATCAAAAATATTTGTGTTAGTTTCATCCTTTGAAAAGAAACATAGCTAACTGAGAGATTTATGAAAAATAAGGAAATGGGTACTTTCACGAATCAAAATATACAAGAATTAAAAAAAAAATACACCAAATATAATGCACTGATTGCGTAACGGTTCCTGTCACAAAAAATAAAACCGGAAAGACGAGTTTAAATTCCAGTCAAGGTTATTTGTGCTCATTTTACTCTATTGCTTTTTAGAAAAATTACGAATCAATCCTATTTCTCCAGTCACACAATCACCCATGAATGGTTGCACTCCTAAAAATTATTTTATAAAGAAAATGTGAATTTTCTTTTCAACCGAAAACATTATTATTTTATTAAAATTTTTTTTAGAATTAAAATGTGAATTTTTTTTCTCAACCCAAAAACATTATTTTTTGAATAAAATTCTTTTTGAAAGAAAATATGAATTTTCTTCTCAACCGAAAAAAACTATTATTGTTGAATATTTTACAATTAAAACGTATATTATCAGGTCATAAGTATTACCAACCTTACAAAATCTCCCTAATCAGAAATATGAATATGTGGCTGTCCAAAAATAAGTGTATCCTCAATATATATTGACTTATTATTTACTCATTAATAATTCAAGTAACTGAGTCTCAGCACTGACTGATATATATATATTGTCATCCACAGACAGACTGTTTCGGTGTATCAAAATTCTTCAGAGTGGCTAGACACGTAGGACGCTTGAATCTGAGATCGAAACCCGCCCAATTTTGCATTAGACTTATTATCAGACTGCTCGGCCAACAATCGTACCACGTCAGAAAGGGAATTATAAGGTATTAAGTAGCAGAAGCAGCAGCAGCGTTCGTTTGTTTACATTTTATACTTACCGGATACCAGAGTGATCACTTGTCACTAAATCACTTTGTGGGTTTGTGTCGAACCAAGTGCAATATAATATGGAGAGTGCTCAATATCTAGGATAGAGTTATTATATACAAATAATAAATAAAAAATATATTAGATTTATATATTTAATTCCATGGAATTTAGACTGCAACCCCTGGGTTTCATGGAGTTTTTTTTACAAAACAACAATCATGAAACAGTTAACAAAATAAAATGTTGTTTTATAAAACCTCCATGAAACCCAAGAGTTGCATTCTAAATTTCATGGAATTAAATATATAAGTCTAATATATATATATATATATATATATATATATATATATATATATATATAGACACGGCGACACGAGTTCAAATCCTTAACGAGACTGACTGTATTTCACATAACATTAATACACTTGGGAAAGACACGAATCCAATTATTATCCTTCCAGGTATTGGTAAATAGTAGGGCAGACTGATTTCTTCAGTCTTGGTGAGGCAACTAGTCTAGGAGGAGGAAAACTCTGAATTGAAACCTGTTAAACCCCGCTTAAAATATTTACTGTGTGTCATATCCTGCCTGAGTAGAGGGGTTGGTATATATATATATATATGTATATTCATTCTCTAAAACCACCCATGAAAGAAGAATAAACTTATCACTGACATTCTGTTAGGGACCCTTTAATGTGGTCGTGTCCATGTGGGACGTCTAGGAAGAAGCACCTGTTGCAATTTTGAAAGACCTGTCGGGAGCATTTGACGAAAGGAAAGGATGGAGAGAGAGTCAGTGAAATCCATCGAAAAGGGAGCCTTCGGGTCACCCTCGACTATGGTCGCCAACTTTACTTAGCTATATATATATATATATATATATGGGGGGGTTACACACACACTCTCACAGAGTTATATATTTCTTTTTCACTTTCGAATGTTTAATTTCATTCAATAACTGCTGGCAAATATATCTTTAAAAATCCAAGTGATATGCTGAATAAATACAAAAACTGCTCTCTCTTGATTTGGTAGGTAGCCAGTCTAGGAAAAGAAAACATGAAATTCTAACTCCTTCAACATTGTTAAGTAGTGTAGCATGATAAGGCCCAATATTCTCTATATTTTCCAGATTTTGAGTAATGACTAATGAAGGGAACATTGCTTTGGTTTGGTTTTATGACAACACAATCATTGTTCAATGCAAAATCCTGTTTTTACATATATATTAGATATATATGATTTGGTTTGATTAGGTTTCATGGCGTACCAACCGTTGTAAGTTATGTATGTCAAATCCTGTTTATACATATATATTAACTATGTATGATTTTTAACTCATTTTTTCATAAAATTTTTAAACGAGCCAAAGGACACTTTTTGCACTCTGTTAAATAGTTTCAAGTTTTGCTAATACGAATAATTCTATTTATTACAAATCATTTGCTGCACACAGTTAAATGCCTTCAAGAATTGCTATGCAACAGTAATAGTTTAACATCAGTCATTTTTTGCTCTCATTTAAATTCACATATATGATAGGTAAGACATTAGTTTGTCGGTAATTTATTTTTCAAACGAATTAGAACTAATTTTCTGCTCACTATATTGCTATAATTTCTGCACTGTTAATTGGTTTTAATTATGGCTAACTAACACTTATAATTTTATTCCATATTAATCGTTTGTTTTCACACGTTAAACCATCACAAGTATTGTTATATAACACTAATTAATATCTTTTTCAACATTACGCCTTTGTTTGCCAAAAGTTAAATGGTTCCGAGAATTGCAATGCATCACTAATAATTCAATCAAATATCTCTCATTTGTGTACACACAGTAAAATGATCAAACAGTTCTAGTTCTAACAATTCAGTTTAGTATGTCATTTGTCTGCTCTCAAGTTAAAAATTAGGGTCCTACCAATTGATCAAGATAACTCATTGTACTCGTAGATTGAACCCTGCCAGGTACTACCACTCCATGTCAGAGTGGACCAGGGAGCGATAGCAATAAAGGGGTTCTCTGCATTCAGCAAAGCTTCATCATTACTGGAGCCTCCTCGTCAGCTTGTTTAGTGTCATATCTAGGACATTCGTTGGACGGGGAGTCTTAACCCTCTGTAGAGAAGCAGTCAGTATATTCTACAGCTCCAGGTGATTGGCCTAAGATACACTCTCGGAATAGATATCAGGAACAAAAATGCCTATGTCTTCTTGATTATTCGGTTTCGGTTTCTTTGTTTAATGGCATATCAACCTTTCGAGGTTATTTAATGCCAAATCTATCCTTCTGGAAGAATAGTTGTGGTACTATTTAACCCATAGCTGGGAGGATATAGAGGTTCATAACTTTCCCAAGGGTATTTGCCCGAAAGTGAACGTAATAGCGTGACTGGAGTACGAACTCACTTACTACGATTCCGCAGTCCATCGCTTTAACCATTACACCACGTGGACACCCCCTGATTATTCAGTGATTTGATTTTTTTTTCTAAGTCAGGCATAAGCTTGAGTAAATTAATCCCAAAATAAACAAAAAGAAAAGGAGGATGCTAATGTCAGAGTCATTACAAAATGGGGGATTTTCTGATTCAACTGTCATGAGTAAATTCATCAGTTTTCAGTCATCAGCATTCAAATGTGTCCACATGGCTAGAATATTGACTCTATCACCTACCGAGGGGTAATACCAATCGAAAAAGTGGGTTCCAAAGTATGACACTAGATCGAATCTGATGAAGCTCCAATTATGTATACCCAGAGTGTGGGAGCACCTCCTCCTTGTCTGTACTTCCTGGTCCAATCTGATCCGAGGTGGTAGTACTTATACGAGTATCATCTATGTATCCAAAAGATCTGTTTAAGAGTAAATTCGTATTCGATAGGGTCGTAAGCAGAAAAAAGAACCGTTACTGAACAACTACATAAGAAAATTAAATATGAGTGTTCAATGAACGCGAGTCCCACACTTCTAAGCATGAAATAATCACAGTCAGGTTAACATGTCATTAATTAAATCAGTTAACCAATTATCGTCCAAATGTAAAAATTTACCTGTTCGGGTCCTCAGTATCATTAATATTACAGTATCACTGTCAAAATATAATCTTTAAATAATATTGCATCTTATATAGCTAAGTTTTGAATTTAAATATTTAATGTATTGCATGACTCAATAGAGATAATATTTTTTAATCAAAAAAGATCAAATAAAATTTTAAAAAATAACGGTAAATAGCTAAAATCTATTAATTCTATTGTGGTGAATGATTATGAAGATCGTTATTTATTTATTTATTTATTCTATTTTATTTTAATATTCGCATTTTATCAAATGAAAGCTATTGTGACGGAGCATAAATTATCACAAAGAAGAGGGTTCATTTTACGCACGTGTGTCGTCGGGGCAGTTTGGCGCTTGATCCCTCACAAAATAAGTCCTAGTTAAGATTCCTTTTTCGGGCATATAGGAACTAGCAAATAATATGGGGGTTAATTTGGGGCTAAGTGGATTCCAATTTAACTTTACATATTCCACCAGGTCATTCGTTTTCCTACCCCCTCGGATAACGGAAAACAAAGACTCCTAGGTTGAGATAAAATATTATTCACAGGAGTCGGCAATTTCAATTTCCCGTGTAATTTTTTTAAAGGCGAATAAGACATTTAGCGAGAATAAATTGAAGCGAATGAAGCTGAAAAAGATATGTGTGCAAAAGAAGGCAACTCGATAGGTAAACAACACGACGAATAAATTTCAACACGAGAGGGCACTTAAAATGTAACGAATTTTAATAAGTGAGGATCAAACAAATACTTATGAGGTTTAAGCAACAGTTCCTTTCTTTTCTTTTAAGGTGCCGGAGATATCAAACCAGCAGACAGTCTTAAGCACAAATGTCTCTCTCTCTTCTTTCTTCTTTTCTTTCTTTCTTCTTTCTTTCTTTCTTCTCACATTTGAGAAAGTAGCTAAATTCACTCATTCGTTTACAGTTTATGAGATGAATCTCTTCAGTTTATTTCTTCCCTTTTCTTAATGCATATAAGTTCCAATATTTTGGGAAGGTTAGGAGGAAAATCAGTTTTTAGATGTACTTATCTTTTTCAAAGGGAGTGGCGTTTCTTTAGAATCTGGAGGGAAAGCACTGCTCTTCCCCAGAGTTTCGGCGACAGTTTCAACACATCTCGTCACGCCGACTGCTGCCCAAGAACTCAATTCTTTTCGCGGGCGAGCCGGCCCGGAGTTTTTGGCATCAGATCAGCACGTCCTTTCACGCCGACCTCCGTCCTAAAAACTGAATTCTTTATCCCTATTTCCTCTGACGAAAAGGGTACTACTTCCGACGCTAAGGCTTCGGCCAATCATTTGGCTCCTTCCCCTTCCTCATCCAGTCATGCTACTCAATGACCTACATTCCTTTCTCCATCCACCGGGTTATGGAGTGCAGGTAGTTTGACCTTATCTTGGCTGTCCTTAGCGGTCAGTCGTTGTGCTGGTTAGTCAAACCCAGAAGGGGAAGGGAAATTAAATTAAATCTTACTTCTCCACTCTCAGGGGCATACCACGTGACACTGATAACCTCCAATTAATATCATTAGTAAAATGATGAAAGCATATAGATATTTTCACAGCATTAAGTAATTTGACATTTTGGCTTATTTTAGATTATCTCTCTCCCTCTCCCTCTCCCTCTCTCTCTCTATATATATATATATATCACTTTCCTCATAAATATTTTCCCTATTTATAAAAAATTGAATGTATTTTTTCGAACCTTAGTCACTCTCAGTAAGAATATATATAGTTTCTTCCATGCAGCGGTTGTATCGATACTGCTATATGGATGCACTACATGGACGCTAACTAAACGGCTGGAGAAGAAACTAGACGGAAATTACACAAGAATGTTGAGAGCATTACTGAACAAGTCCTAGCGACAACACCCCTCGAGACTCCAACTTTACGGACACTTGCCCCCCATCACGAAAACTATACAAGTCAGACGAACCAGACACGCGGGACACTGCTGGAGAAGCAAGGACGAGCTCATAATTGATGTACTCCTATGGACCCCCACATATGGCCGTGCAAAAGCAGGACAACCAGCTCGAACTTACATACAGCAACTATGTGAGGACACAGTATGTAAGCCTGAAGATCTGCCGGAGGCGATGAATGATAGGGAGAAGTGGCGAGATAGGGTCAGGGATATCCGTGCTAGCGGCACGACATGATGATATATATATATATATATATATATATATGAATGAATCTATCAATCGATCGATCTATCTATTTGATTTTTCCAGTCTGTTGATCGCTGAGTTTATATACTCTCTCTCTCTCTCTCACTCACACACAAACACATAGAAAAATACATACCGTTTACTTGCTTTCAAAACAGATTCTTCTGACGTTCAATTCCATTCCTTCCCTATAGCAGTCTTAAGTGAGCCAATATTTGGATGGCAAGTTGCATTTGTTTTGTTTTCTAAAACGTCCCATATAGCGTAATCAAGGGGGTTAAGGTCTGTGTTTATATCTTGTTTCATTGCTCTCCACACATTTTTCTCGTAGACTTTCCATTCCTTAGCGTGCTTCCTAATTGACGTTGTGTAGACCTTCTTAATCGCCGTAGCGAGAGCCCTTTTTCGTTTTTTTGTAGTTGTTTTTTTTTTGTTTTTTGTTTTTTTGTTCAATCCTCCTGTCCCGGTTCCCCTTAGAAATGTTTTTTCTATCAAAAAAAAATCTTCTTTGATTTGTATACAGTAGATAAAGAAACGTTGCCTTCGTTTCGGCGTTAAGCAAATCATAGATTCTTTATCATTTCTTTTTCTTGCTCACTCATAAGTAAAGCTGGCGACCGTTGTCGAAGGTGACTTGAAGGCTCCCTTTTCGATTGCTACTAGATCAAGGTGTAGGGGAGGGTATCACTCCTTTCCCTGGATTGCTCCACTTTACCCTTGATCCGTACCTTATAATGCTGAGTGTTAAGCAAAGAGGTATCAAGTATCATTTTTAGAGTCTTTGATATGATTTGAACTGGGATAGAACCCAGGTCTCAATCATGACAATTTAGATTTATTGCGGTTTTTTATTTTCAAAATTTGGACGAATCAGACTAAAAAAAATTTAAAAAATTATTCTATATTTTGCTTCCGAACTCTGTGTGTGTGTGTGTGTGTGTGTGTGTGTGTGTGTGTGTGTGTGTGTGTGTGTGTGTGAACAAATGGAATTTGGCGGTAAATAACCTACTAGGTTTGATCAGTAGAAAAAGAAAACCCGCCTGCCAACCTAAAAAATGGCAACACCTTTGAATTACCTCTATATTTAATATTACCTTCATGAGATAATTCCACTCTCCACATTTTCACAAAACTTGTAAACACTGTACTGGAATTTCCAAATGGGGATAAAAAAATGGAAATATGTCTAGGTAAGCATCTTAATTTGAAAAATAAAATTAATATTGCTGGAACTACCCAAGGAAAATTCCACACATACGAGGATAATTAAATAAGTTTCCAGACTTTTTTCGTATGGGTACTTTTATTGATAGTACACACATGAAACTCTAGACCTCTTCGAAGTAATATCCTCCAGCTCCAATGAACTTGTTGTACCGTTCAAACAACTTCTGGAAAGCCCCATGGAAGTCCACATGTGTGAGCGTGCCAATGACCTTCGTCACAGCCTCTTTTATCTCCTCAATTGTCTCCTAACGACAGCCTCTGAGCTTAGGGAATAACCAAAAGTCACTGGGAGCAAGTTCTGGACTATTGGGACGGTGAGGAACTGTCTTGATGCCCATCTTGGTCAAATAGTCTGTTACAAGGATGGTGTTGTGGACTGGTGTATTGTCCTGGTGGAAATGCCACTGACCCGATTTGAAGAGTGCTGGCCTCTTCCAACGGAATCTCTTCCTGAAATCCTTTAAAACCTCAACATAGTAACCCTAATCATAACCCTTTGGCCAATCATTTCTGGTGTACTGACTTCCTTACTCCTCCCACACCTCTCATCATCCCCCACAAACTCCCTGCCTTCCTTGAATCTCTTATATCACTCAAAAACTGAAGCACGATTCATACAAAATGATCCAAAAGCAGTCTGAAGCATTCCATACGTTTCTGTGACATTTTTCACAGTTTAAAACATAATTTTTTATTGCATATCGTTCTTCTAAAGTGTCCTAACGTCAAGATTGCATTTTTGAAATTCACCAGCTGTGACAATCAGGCTTTAGTAGAGAGTATTCCAATTCCTGCTGTAGCTGTTCATTTGAATCTGAAATTATAAAAAATTGGTCAGTCATCTCATAAGATCTATAACAGTAACATACTGAAATTTCAAGAGTCTACGAGAATTTTAAATGCCTGTATCAAAAAAAGCCTGGAAAATTACTGAATGCACGCCATATATTAACAGGAATCATTAACAGCTAGAGACTTTAAAATCATAATATTTTGAAAGTACTTAAACAGAATTGTTGAAAATATTGAAACCACCATTATATATATATATATATATATATAATTTTCCTTTTATTAAGTCCAAAGAGAGAAAAATGAAATATTTTAAAATGATTTGGCACACAAAGAAATCTATGTTTTTAATCATGTATTTAGCTCTAACACCTCTTTCTAGATTCGTGCTGTCGTCAGAGATCTTTTTTTTATGATTTTAGCGGTGTCGTTTTTGGTTTACATAGTAGCGACCGCTTTAAGTGGCCATCACATCAAAGCGGTCGCTACTATATTACCAAAAACGACACCACCAAAATCATTAGAGGCTCTCTGACGACAGCAAGAAGCTAGAAACACGTATAAGAGCAAAATAAACAATTAAGAACATTTAACTTCTTTAAGAAAGAAAGAAAGAAAGAAAGAAAGAAAGAGATTCCCTTCTTCATATTCATCTTCTAATCATATATGCGTGTCAGTATTTTAATTATTTTCAGTTTTTTTCTCCACGTTATTCTATTTGCTGTTTTGTTTTGATATTTTCTTTGTGTTTTCTTGAGTAAGTATCTTATTTAATCAGTAAATAACCAAATATTATACATTGACAATCGTAATGATTTTATGTATTGAAATTTCGACAGGAATATTTACACGACTTGGATCAAGCCTCTTATATCACTAAATTGAAAGAACTTGGTTTAAACATGCTGGTTAAGTTCTGTTTAGTATGATGTTGACCTTTGATAAACACACGCGATCACAATTAATAATACTAATTGTTAATCTTTATGATAAAAATCTCAGATAAAAGTTAGAGGAAGATAAAGGAAACGACTAAATGTTATTTCTAATTGTCTTATTATTAACGTGTTTAAGCTTTTATGTCTACAATAAATAAAATATATAAATCAGAGGAGCAAAATTTCGAAAATTTTACTGAAACTGAAAAATATTCGATGGTTTTCAAAAACTTGCTCCTAATATAACAGAAAATCCAAGTGAAAAAATAAAATTATTTTATTCAATTATTTTCTTCAAAAGATTTTCTGTTTTAATGTATTTTTCCTTGTTATAGCCACAAATGTTAAAAAAAAAATAGGCTTTCGAGATCTGCAGTTTACTTTTTTTATATATTTCGTTAATCTTCAAACCAAATAAGAAGATTTAATAACAAGTGAAGATAAGCAGATTGTAATCATTTTTTTTCTATTGCATAAGCGTGTGTGCGGGTGAGTATGTTTGAGAGAGAGAGAGATGGAGGGGGTATGTGTGTATGTGCGTGAGAGAGTTTGTAAGTGGGTGTCCGAGTGTGTGTCTGTGCCCATGCGTATCTGTGTGGGTTGAGTAGAATTTTGGGAGAGCAGAAATGATTTAAAACTTTTTTTTTTCTTGGAGATTATTTATGATTACGTGTCTTCGAATTCAATTTGAAAAGAAACAGGTGGAGATAAGCCGAAATAAGCATCAGTTTTTATTTTATCATCACTGTAAAATACAAGAGAGCGAAATAATTGTAACCACTCCTCCTCTTTGATCGTCGGAAATTTTCTTTTTAAATAACAAACGAAAAAAAAAAAACGAAGCAGAAACAAACGCATACACACACACACGCACACACACACACACACACACACACACACACACACACACACACACACACACACACACACATATTTACACAAACACGCACAAAAATTCTCTCACACACACTCTCACACACGCTCATACACACACACTCACGCTCACGCACACACACACACATACACACACACTCACACACTCACGAATTCACACACACACACACACACACACACAAACTCACACACACGCACACACACACTCTCATACACATTTAAAGACATTCACAGAAAAACTCTCACACAAAAAACTCTCATACACTCACACATACACACACTCACTTACAAACTCACAAACTCACTCACACACACATACTCACTTACAAACTCGCAAACTCACACACACACACACACACACACACACACACACACTCAAATTCACACACACTCTCACACACATTTACAGACACTCACAGAAAAAATCCTACACCAAAAAACTCATACATACACACCCACACACACACACACACACATACACACACACACACACACACACACACACACACACACACACACACACACACACAAACATCAAAGTTCCTCTGAATTCAAAGCAATATCATTCAACTCTCCACTCGAAAATGACCAACAATGCCGTAAAGAAAAACTCTGAACCTCTTCAAGCTTGAACCAAGAATTACTACTGAAACAATGTCTTATTAACGAGAGTGATTTATCGCAAATATATATATATTATATATATTCATATATTGTTTCGTATATTATTTTAGATTATCGTTAGTTTGTAGCTTAGATGCCCCCAAACTAAATTTGCAAGCTGCCTCGGTTTCACTTATATATATAGCGTTATTACCTGTTGAGTTGTTGTTGTTGTTGTTGTTATTGCTGATAATGGTGATGATGATCGTCTCGTAGGTTTGAGAAAACACAAAACAAAAAGTCGCCTTAAATATAGTATCTCCCGTTGTTTATTTTCTTTACTTCATTCAGTTATCGCGAATGTCGTTATATGCGGAAACGGATAACCATCACTAACCGAACATTACTATTCAAGCAAACTGTTTTTATCAAAACTTGTTTACGAAAGAGATTGCCGCAGAAATATAGTTCATCTATTATTAATGCTATACTTCCTATGAAAAAGACTTTTAAAAAAACTACCTTATAGTAAGTTATTATTTTGGCTTAAGGTATTTTGGTAGCATAGATTGTGACTGATGAAGAATGCTTAGCATGTGGAACGAATATTAGCCTCAAACACAATTGTTGTGAGTTCATTACCCGAAAGGTGCCCGGGGTGTAATGGTTATCGTCGTAGGAAATGGACACGACGACACGAGTTCAAATCCTGGACGAGATTGATTGCATTTCACATAGCACTAATACCCTTGGGAACGGTATGAATCCAATTATTCTCACTCCAGCTATGGGTAAATAGTAGGGTTCTTCAGCCTTGGTGAGGCAACTAGTCTAGGAATACTCTGAATTCAAACCTGTTAAACTCTTCTTAAAAATTGACCTTGCGGAGGGGTTGGGTAAATAGGATTACCCGAAAGGCTATCGTCGTAGAAAACAGAATCGGTGTCTGAATTCAAATTCTTGTAATTCACTTCGTACAACTGTCCTGGCGAAAGGAAGGAATGCATCTGTGTCCCTATAGGTAAATATTAGGACAGACTGGTTTCTTAAACCTTGATAAGGGCTACAAACCAAGGAGAAAGAAAACTTATAATTGGAGCAAGTATTACATATGGACCTCAAGCAGGCAGGTTAGTGTGGAGTTTACAAACATGTAGCTGTGTATTAATGTAAACAAGAGACATCGGAAATGCCACATGTATTGCGTGGGAAGAATTGTGTTCGTAGGGTGCTGGAAGGAAGAATTCGTGGGTGACCGAAAAATATACAATGACGGGAGTTTTCCACCCCAGCAGTCACTGGGAGAGAGCAGTCACCTTAATAGATAAGTCACGGCGTCTGGGCGTTAGACTGGAAGGGGCTAGGCGGCTCTCAAGTTGTAAGGTTGCTCTTTATCTGCCTCCAGTGAAAGAAGTACACAGAAGCAAGACTCTCAGGACATGTATCTATATAATGTGGTGTAAATGGTGGCGGTTACCTGTTCATCCGCCCCTCTCTCTCTCAACCAATCTAGTTTTTTTTTTTTATACGACGGAGTTAGGGAATTGTGTTCATTCTTCATTCATATAAAACATTTTGTGTAGTTGTTTCTTAAAAGGTTGTTTTTTGCACACGATCCAATCGAATCAATAATTTTTAAAAAGATATACTTGAACCATACATTGGACCCGAACATGTACTATTACTCCGGGGCAGAATGTAACAAAAAATGATATCAAAGAAAGTCTTCGTCCGAAGGCCCTAAAACTGGGACGTCACCATAAGATGCAGTTTAGTTTCACGTACGTCAAATATCGGACCTCCTGTTTATTTACTTTTCTTTGTTCAGTTACTGGTGATATGGGATATGAAGAATTAAATAAATGTCACTAGCTTGTTCGATGGTAGTATGTGATTCTGCATTCAAGTGTACCTTTCGATGTAAATAGAGGGAACATCTTTTTTTAGTCCCCACTCCAATATTTTTCAAAGTTGTCGGTTTGGTAAAAAAACAAAAAAACAAGGAAAAACAATAGCATCTTTTTGGTGGTTTTTAAAGATAGCTAACACCAACTTCCGCTTGTACACTTGACCTGTTCTGGGGATCACTTAGATCACTGAGGGACCTATAATGATTTCAGCAACCCTACGTTAATTGCTGTTTTCCTGTTAGGGTTTCAGCTATACTGTATTCGTTTCCGGCTGCTGTCTTTTTAAACTTACCAATCTATTCGCAACTTGTATCCATTCTATTTTTGCATTCAATTACAATATTACATACAGTCTTCAAAATCTTTATTGAATAAACAGGAGGGTGATATACTATTAAATGAAGACACTCGTGGAATAATGAATATCATCTTAGTAAATGCACATGATGACCTGACTTCAAATCCTGAACATTTTACTTAGCATTAAAACCCTTAGAAAAGGTATGAATCCCACTATTCCATCTTCCAGCTATTGGTAGATAGTACGGAACACTGAGGTATTTTACCTTGGTAATGCATCTTGTTTCGGAGAAGGAAAACTCAAAAATCAAACCTTAAAACTTGACTTTATGTCACATGAGTGGGGGAGTGGTAAATATATCGACTATAAAATAAAGATTACATTGGGTTTGAATAAAAGTGTATTTTAAACAATAGTAAAGTTTTCTATGCACTAAAAAAAATTCAAAGGTAGATATCTGTCCAAATGAAGAATAATTTCTTGGTTAGACTCAAGACAGAAGAGTATTTGAGCATGAGTCTTACCGAAAACCCATTGTTCTCGTTAAGAACAAAAAATACTTTTTAAAGCAAGAAGAGAACGAAATCAAAGATATTTACAGATTTTTTTTAGTTGAAAACGTAAAAACGGAAAGGGGAAGTAACTCAGTTAACTAGAACATGAAACTGTATTTTTGGGACTTCAGTCATTTCACAGCTAATTCGATTGGTTGGTTGTCTGGTTGTTTTGTTTACTGGTCATTTAATTGTCGAATAATGTCATTTTTATAAAAGTTTAAAACAATTAATTTCAGTATAACTGTTGTTTTTTTTGTTTACTCATCGTTAAATATCAAAAGAGTTCTATTTCAATCAATTTAGTACAATTTTTGTTTATACTCAGTTAAATGTAAAAGCAGTTAATTTCAAACTATTCATCATCATCATGTCGTGCCGCTACGACGGATATCCCTGACACTCTCTCGCCAATTCTCCCTATCGTTCTTCGCCTCCGACGGCTCTTCGGGGCTACATCCCGTATCCTCACATAGCTGCTGTATATATGTTGGAGCTGGTCGTCCTGCTTTTGCTCGGCCATATGTGGGCGTCCATAGGAGTACATCACTAATGAGCTTGTCCCTGCTTCTCCAGCAGTGTCCTGCGTGTCTGGTTCGTCTAACTTAGATAGTTTTCGTGATGGGAGGCAGGTGGCCGTATAGTTGGTGCTTTGTGGGGTGTTGCCTCCATGATTTGTTCAATATTGCTTGGAACATTGTTGTGTAATTGCCGTCTAGCTTCTTCTCCAGCTGTTTAGTTAGCGTCCAAGTAGTGCATCCATACAGCAGTATTGATACGACCGCTACGTGGAAGAAACTGCGTTTCATCTTATCGGTCAGGTCTGATTTCCATATGATCGATAGCTTATCGATAGCTGCCCATGCCTTCGTTAACCACGTGTCGATGTCTTTTTCGGTTGATGAGACACTGATTTCTTGGTAGGTGAATTTGTCTACCAGTTTCAGAGAGGTTCCGTCTAGTGTGGAAATTTCGCCAGCAAAACTATTCAGTATAGCGTAATTACAGTTTATTTCTATTTGACCTATAGATAGGTGCTACCACTCCAGACCAGAGTGGACCTGGAGGCGATGACAATAAAGGTGTACTTCTCATTCCCCAAAGCTCCTGCATGACCTCACCATCGGATTGTTTGTTGTTATATGCAAGACACTCTTTGCAGGAGTCTTACTCCTCTGCAGAGATGTATTTAAGTAGCCCCAGCTATCTGAGCCAATCTAACTCCAGTTATGCGTTTAAAATTATTTGATTAACAATTACTTTGAGATTTTTTTTTATTGTTTCTACTAATTTTATCAGGCCTTTAAAATTCAATTTGGTCAGACAGCTGATGGACTCAAATAAACGAAACAAATTAATTATGATTTAATACTAATGTCTTAGTTCTTTCAAAATCGGTCTTATAATACGGCCAGACCTTCGGTAATTATAACTAGTGATCTTGCCGAATCCACTGTATTCCATTGTTACCGGCACCTGATAATTAATATCGAAACTATTATAGTGATCGTGCAGCTTATGATCTTATAGAATCTAAGATAGTTAATACCTAAGCTAAGCTTAGTATAGCAGAAATACAGATGTTCGTGGCATATAATATATACCGAACTCAATAAGAATGGTCTAATGGTTTGCAAGCTTGGTAAACAAATCATTAATAATGAACTCGATTCACTTTAGGTACAATTCTTTGTACGACAAGTTAGCAAAACTTCTTAAATAATTAGAAATATTGATATCTAACTGATTAGTTGTTTTGTTCGTCATTCTTATTAGTTTTGTATAAATGTATTTAAAGTGTCATTTCTAAAAGAACTATAAACAAAGAAATGTCATTATTTTTCTCTATCAAGAATTTTGTTTGATAATTTCTTTTTTAGTATAAATTTTGTAAAAGGTGTTTTCTGTTACTTTTACGTTTTTGTGAAGCTGAGATAGTTGGGTAAGATGGAGGCAAAAAAAGTGTAAAATTGAAGATTTGTCAGTATATCTTTTATGTATCGTTGTCAGGTTATATTATGACGTAATTACACACATGATTGTCTAGCAGACAAATAGGAAGGGTTTGAATATCTACAGTCTAATCAGTTCCTGAAAATTACAAATGACAAAGTTTGTTGAATTAAGTTGTAGATAAACATTTTACATATAATTTCTTTAAGCTTGTTGAGAGACGTCAAGCAAGTCTTTTTCGAGGTGATTGTGGGGTTACAGCTATCGTCATAGTAAATGAATACGAAGACCCTAGTTCAATTCCTGGAAGAAGTTATTTACATTTCACTACCTGATAATGCCCTCAGGAAATCATCTCTTCTACACCTTAGATAATTAGAAGGTTAGACTAGGCTCTTTAGGTTTGGTATGGCAACGTGACGACCGAAGGCATGGACAGCTATTGATAAGTTATCGGAGGTCAGACCTGTCTAATAGAATAAAACGCATTTTTTCCTGGCAGCAGTCATGTGTATACTACTCAATGATTACACCTCATATACGCTGACAAAGCATACAGTGAAAAATATTGACGGCAATTGCACAAGAATACTGCGTGCTCTAATGAAAAAATCCTGGAAGCAACTTCCCACAAAACAGCAGCTATACGGCCACTAACCTCCCATCTCTATAACCCTCCAAGTCCAACGAACAAGACATGCAGGACACTGCTGTAGAAGTAAGGACGAACTCATAAGCAACCTGCTCCTCTGTACCCCTTCACATAGACGTGCAAGTCATAGATGACCAACTGCCGAAAGCGATGGACGACAGAGACGAGTGGCTATGGAGAGTTAAGGAAATCCGTGCTGGAGGCACAACATCATGATGATGATTGATGAGGATTATGATGATAAGGATTATGATGATGATGATTATGATGGCGACAACATTCTAAGAGAAGGAAATATTTGACTTCAAACCATTTTTACTCCACTTAAAACTTGACTTTGTGTCACATCCTGCTCATGGTAAGGTGTTGGGTAAATAAATACAACGATTCATTATGGTTTCTTTTTATATCAATGGTTTGAGAACGACCAGATTGCTCAATATGGAATCTTGAAATGAAATTACTGCATACGTTTTAATATATTTTTACTGTTAATTTGTGGCGAGTATATCATTACGAAACAAGGTTGAGGATAAATTATCATTAAAGGAAAAAGTTTCACCTCACCTAAATGAGTGGCTGATGCAGCATATCTCACAGGCCATTGTTAGCGGTAAATCTATTGCTATCCATTTAATACTGGATTTCAAAATTCTACTCTAGTTTAAAATACAGCGTTTTATTTTTCCAAGTACAATCCCGATATTTCATTTGGCTTCTTTTTTTTTAATATTTTAAAACAATTTCCCATTTGTCACGAAAATTAAGGAATACTCTCACTGACATTCATTGTATGCAGATATACTACGTAGATGTATTATGTTGAAAAAGTACACAATCGTACGTCTTTCACTCTAATTTAAAACCAGTATCCATTTACATGCAGGCTTCTTTTTGTTTTTCTTTAAAGATAAGCTAATGTACCAGCATATTCGTGTAATTTGATACGGATAGATGGAATTTAATGAACTGATCTGCTGCAAAGAAGACAATCTCTTCCCAATGGATTTTAACATTTATATTCAGCTGAGCAACACTTGATGATTACTGTAAATAATATTCCATTTTTATACGATAAAAATATCACTATTTATTTGAAGTCTTGCAAGAAGGCATATTATTTATTGCCGATGACAAATGTAAGTTACTAGATTCTTTATTTTTCTTTTACAACGCTATAAGTGTAATATAATGGCCGAGGGATTTCGTTTTATATATCTTGCCTTTGGGTTTAGTTAGGCTGAGAACCTTTCGGCTCAGCACATGGGTTAATTAGGTGAAAACTTGAGCGCAGGTGTTGACGCACGCGCGGGGAGGATGTGTCGTTCACAGATGTCAAAATAAAAATCCCAGAAAGGTTGACCAGTGGATGTGAATGACGTCATACACCGGAAGTGTGCGCGGAGGATTTGGGGGATTTTGAAAAAGTCGTTGAGTTGAGAACTAGACTCCGAATGGGAAGGGTCGTTTTTCGAGGCTCACTGAGGCCAGATGATGGTGGGCAGATGGAGAAGTCATCATAGAAAGATTGTGCAACCCATTTGGCGTTCATTATACGTTCATATTTACATTTTTTCAGTCTGTGTATTTTATGAGATTTTTTCTTTTTTCTTTTTTTGCACACGGTCCTATCATATTCATATAAGTTTTAAACAGATCTGGTTGACCTCCAGATGAACAGGTTATACTACTCAATATCGGAGTGGAGATAGGAATAATGTCAAAGAAAAGGTACACCACACTCCCTAGATCTCCTATAACATTAGATTCAGTTTAGTGCCGTGCCCACAAAACTCCTTTTGGGGAGAGATTTACCTCCTCTCTAGTGTGGTACGGTCAGCCTATTCTAATCCTCACTGAAAAGGCGGAGTTTTTATATCTAGTCATGCGCACTGGCAGAAATTCAGAAGAATTCGTGACATTGTTTGAAATTATCCAAAATTGTTCCATTTTTCAAAAAGTATTTTAGTAAAAACAAATTTTGGGGGTGAATTTTTTCTAATTAATTTTGCATATCTACGAAAAAATTATTTTTCAATCTTACTTCTTAATTATGAATAACAGTTGATATTTTGACGTTTCGGAATATTTACCAAAATTGGTATGACACACCCGCCAAAGATAAGTAGAGTTTTTGGTATCCCAGGAAATAATTCCCCATCAACTACAATTTGAGTAATTCTTCTCTTTAGATAATCATACATCAAATTTAATATTAATAAACCACTGCTTATCTTCAAAAGAATCCAGAACGAAAAAAATTGTAGTTTGTCTATAAATTATGTCAACAAGATATTTGTTGAAAAATACTTATTACCCATGAGGTTGATATGTCATTAAACAAATAAAGAAACTATGCTCTGTCATTTTAACCATTTCACTAAGCACGCCTATTTTCGTAGAGATTATATATATAATAAAGTAAATCCTAAAGTGGCCAAGTCGGCTGGATTGTAGAATACATCGACTGCGTCTCTACAGTGGACTAAGATTACCCCAACAAGTGTCTTTGATATGACACAATAATCTGATGGTAAAGTACAGTACAACTGGAACTTTGGCGAATGCAGAGTACTCCTTTATTGCCATCGCTCCCTTGTCCACTCTAGCCCGCAATGATAGTACGTGGCAGGGTCCTATTTATGGGTCGAATAGAACTAAACTGTGTACTTATGTTGAACTGAGTTGTTTGAAATAGAACAGTTTTTACATCTAACAGAGTGTAAACAAAAACTATTCTTGGCTAAATTGACTTGTTTGAAATTAAATTGTTTGAATAAAAATGAATTTGGCATTAAATAACCGACAATGGTTGATATGTCATAAATCCCAATCAATCAACCAACCAACAAAACCCCAAAATTTGCCAAGTAATCGATGCATTCATTAATTACAATACGAAATCCAAACTTTTATATGCGAGGTTCAATTTTATCAATATTCTTTTTTCATTTTAGATGAATAAAAATCTTGAATGTGAATGTTTCAGGGAACTTTCAGGGACCAGTATGAGAGAGTGTGAGAGCTGCACCACAAATTTGAACACACCTGCTCCCTATGCACATGGGCCTAGTAACACATGGGCCTAGTAACACTAATGAGTCACATGACATTTTGGAGGGAAAATGACTAGCAGTGTTATGTTTTGACCTTTTGACCCGGCCAAGAATGCCATTCAAGGTGATGCACCGGAAGGAAGTGACACATTCAGTGGCAGTTATGAGAGGAAATCGCGTGGGCGGAAATTGGCTGATGAAATGGGACGAGGTAAAAAAAAATCCCATTATACTCTCATAGACTGACGCACCGGAAGAGAGTGACCTCTGAACTGCATGGCAGTTGTTTCCGCTTGATGACGATCACACAGGCCATTCCAAAGATAGCGGAAGTGACACATCCCGATCGCCAGATATCGGAAGAAATTGCGGAGGTGTGTCCATATCACTGCGTGGGAGTTTGAAGTTAATAAAAGGCCAAAAAATTGAACAGAAGACAGACAGTTGAGTAGACTTGGATACAGAGATAGACGAGTGGTAGTAAGGAAAGCCAGCACCCAGCAGAGTAGACTCCAGGGCTCCGGTTGAGCAGCCATGGAGAACGAGAAAGATACAACGCTGACAGCCATAACTTCGGGGTAAAAATATTTCAGTTATGTTCGGTCTCCAGCTCCCTCTCACACGCAAACTTTGAGTAACCCTTTGTACCCTTACAAATAAAGTGAGAGGTAAATATTTTTATAAAGAAATCTTCCTGCGCCTTTATCATTACGTCGGTATGTATCCAGTATATATATATATATCTGTAGGAATCAGTAGATTACAATACAACAGCAGTACTCAATTTGGACATTTAGGGGAGTAGTTTCTTAGGGGTGTACTCACTTTTGTTGGCAGAGAATTAGCTTTAAATGGTTATATTTCGAGTTATTTTGAGAGGAATATAAGTCAACTCTGTTATATAAGCAGCATACAGACTACTTTTCATTGTGTCAAAGTGTCATTTTGTCAGTGTTGTCCCATCAAGAGATATACTTAAATATCTGCAGAAATATGAGGGGTGTACTCACTTTTGTTATATTCTATGTATATATAAGGGATTTGGTATTAAATAACCTGATTGGGTTAATATGCCATAAAACACAACCAAACACGCATACAGAGAATATGAAAAAAAAAAACAAGATGCATTGTCTATCCTCAATAATAATATTTTTGTGCGAAACAAAATTGAAATACGGTCTCCTAAAATCACTAAGTTTACCTAAAAAAAGAACAATGTCAAACGAATTTGCATCGTATGTTTCACATCGTAATAAAGGTGCATTAAAGAAGTGATACTAGAACTGTTTGAAATATTTACCTTGGTTCATGTCACACTGACCATCGCGGATGGCACTCTCTAATTAAGGACCTGAACATCTGGTGTCTCACCATCTAACTATCCTGTCACTTCTTTTTGCCAATCTGTATTTATATTTAAAAATTCCATGAAGAAATAAAACCACATATTTCGAGGAAAAATGAATTAAATTCTACCTTAGAATTAAAAAGCAAACGTTAATGAAAGAAATTAGGAATAAGTTGCCCACTTTTTTTAGTCAAATATATTTCATTTTCGACAATAAAACTATTAGAGTCTTTAGAGGGATAGTATGATTCGGGACACCCTCAAGTACAAAAGGCTTTGGAGGAAGTAGCTACGACAAAACGTTATCAATTTCTGACCAGACCTTAAGGTGTAACCGCAGCGACAGTGTCCTCCTGTTCCATATTGATCTTGTCAGCTATAAATATACTCATAGTCAGCATGGAACATCCCGTACTGTATAAGTTCATGAAGACAAGCCATTAATAAAAACTATTAGTAGACTATGTTATGATGAGAGGTTTTGATGAGATCTACCGGAGGCGAGACTAGATGAATATATAACAAGGTTTAGGTTTCTCTGTTTAATAGCATATCAACCTTTGTTGGTTATTCAATGCCAAATCCACCCTTCTAGAAGAACAGCAGTGCTGCTATTTAACCCATAGCTGGGAGGATAAGGGTTTCATACCTTTTCTAAGGCTATTTATCCGAAAGTGAACGTAATAGCGCGACTAGAATTCGAACTCGCTTACTACGAATCCGCAGTCCATCGCTTTTACCATTGCACCACGAGGACACCCTCGAAGATATAACAAGTTCACATGAAAGAAAAAATCAGACAAGCGGTCCTACATGAACTACTGCTCAGTTGCGTTTCAGCTTCCCTCATGAGCGGTCTCAAATCTGAAAAATATGGTGGCATTTTATCAGGGAATTTCTAATACTTCAGTGAATCATAGCCTGCCTTCAGTCGGGGAGCAGTCGCGTAGCTCTGAAATTTAAGCTGTCTGTCAATAATTGTCTGACTGACTTTTTCAAAAAATTTCCGACTCTCGTGTGACAGTTTCTTGCACTTACGGCGAGAGTTGTTGTTGTTGCTGTTGTTGTGTCTGTTGTTGTTGTTGTTCATTGTCGGCCACCAGGTTCACTGGGAGTTGTAAGCAGCTACACCTTTAGAATAATTTCAAGAAGTTATCATTATCATGGCGTGCCGACAACATCGGTTCCTTTGACTTTCTTTTGCCATCCGTCCCGATAGGCTATCACTCTTGGTAAGTCCTCAACACGGTACCCAGTGTCAACTCAGCTTTTCATCTTGTCTTTGTAAATAAAGTAAAGAGATTACTGGGCGTATATACTTTTGTTCCAAACTTCTTTTATCCTAAACGTTTCGTTTTTATTTTATCTTTAGAATTTGTTTAAGAAATTTGAGTAATGCACCAGTCAGATGTATAAATCATTTAGTTCAAATAGGCTTAAGAAGAAACAGTCATGTGGCGGAAACAAGATATTTGACATTATGGAATTCAATTTTGTTTTGTTTACATTTCTCAGCCGAATATCACTTTTGTTAAAGTCAACATCGTTATCAATATTCTATTCTATTATCAGGCGCCAAATGTGTCTGACTCTTGCGATGAGACAAAGATGGTTTCTCTGATTCACGCTAATTACTCATGATAAAAGATGAGTACACCTGAATTTTTCAAAAATGATTTCGAATAATTCAATGAAGCAAATGTTTGTCGTATTCAAAGTGTTTTTAATTTGTATTGTTGGATGTGAGCGACTGTCTCTGTCCCTAAATGAGGCAGTGTTGATACCGCACGCAAAGATATATATATATATATATATATATATATATATATATATATATATATATATATGTACTTTCACATACACACATATATTTAGATGCACAAGAGCACACACACAGAGGCACACACAAACACATGCACATACTTATATATATACATATATATATATATATATATATTTATATATATATATGTGTGTGTGTATGTGTGTAGATATATATATATATATATATATATATATATTGTACTAGAAATGTGTACATTATTCATTAATTGTATTTTTTTAACAAAAAGGTAACGAAAAACCTTAAGGAAAAGGAATGAAATGTATAATAATCTTTCGAAATACGTATTATATATTAATGTTTGAAGTACATTTTGTTATTTAACTGTTGAAAATATTCAGGAAATAAAAAAAAAGAACACATGTTTACGCTGAAAAACTAAGGTTATATACATTTTATATTCAGTTTTCTCAGTCTACCCGAATGATGGCCCATTTACAAGATATTTTAGTTTATAGCTATTGTCATATATGCTCTTTATAAAAGTGGATGATTGATCTTCAGATAAATTCTCAAACAACAATTTATAATTTAGGTAGGGGTTAACGTGCTGGACTGTGATTTCGAAGTAAATGAGTTCAAACTCCAGTCGCGGCTACTACGCTCACCATCTGTCTAATACCTTTAGGAAAGTTAAGAACTGTCTAATTTCCCTGCTATGGTAAGGTTTTTTGGTTTAATGGCGTATCAACCTTCGTGAGATATTCAAGGCCAAAGCCATCCGTATGTAAGAACAAGTGATACTATTTCAACCATAGGTGTGGGGATAAAGAATATTTGGGAATCTTCCCAGAAAAGGGTTAAATCATAACTGCTATTCTACATGAATAACTTTGGAATAAAATAACCTTCGAAGGCTGATATGCCATTAAAAAAATAAACTAAGCGAAATATTTAATAAATGTTTATTTATTCATTCATTATGTATATACAGTCATCATGCATTTACAGTACGTCTCATAAGTGATTGAACAAAGGAAAAAAGTGATTCTAATTAGTTTGTTTTCAGAGTTAAATCGGAAACATTGCGCTAGATACTTGGGATAAAGTAAATATTTCCTGGGTAAATTATGTCATTAGGGTCCACAAGGGTTGTATTTACGAGAGTGCTTTTATTAATCTCTTCTAAATAGGAAACTAAAATCGCCCAATCGCATCAACTATTTGCCAGATATCGTAACCTTAGAAGAACGCCGGGTTTGGGGTAATGTTCATCCGTGATGTGTCTTTCACATTCTACCCGAGCAGAACATACCTGTCGTTTAAATGAATGAACAATGTAGAAGTGAAAAACTTGAGAAAATTTAGACACCTTTCTTAAAAGAACTTACTGAAATAACATTCGATTTTGGATATTTCTAAATGAACGAAGAAATCATCATCATCATCATCATCATGTCGTGCTGGTAGCACGGATATCCCTGACCCTCTCTTGCCACTTTTCCCTATCGTTCATCGCCTCAGGCAGATCTTCTGGACAACATCCTGTATCCTCACATAGTTGCTGAATGTACGTTCGTGCTGGTCGTCCTGCTTTTGCACGACCATGTGTGGGGGTCCATAACAGTAATCACTTATGAGTTTGTCCCTGCTTCTCCAGAAGTGTCCTGCATGTCTGGTTCGTCTAACTTGAATAGTTTTCGTGATAGGAGACAGGTGGCCGTACAGTTGGTGTCTTGTGGGGTGTTGCCGCCAGGACTTGTTCAAGATGGCTCGCAGCATTCTTGTGTAATTGCCGTCTAGCTTCTTCTGCAGCCGTTTTGTTAGAGTCCATGTAGTGCATCCATATAGCAGTATCGATGTGACCGCTGCCTGGAAGAAACTGCGTTTCATTTTATCGGTTAGGTCTGATTTCCATATAATCGATAGCCTATTGATAGCTGTCCATGCTTTCGTTAACCTCGTGTCGATGTCCTTTTCGGTTAATGCAACTCTGCTTCATAGGTAAGTGAATTTGTCAACTAGTTTAGGAGGGGTTCCGTGTAATAACTAGAGCAAAATATTCATAGTTTTTTAGAAATGCTGAGTCTATTAAACTGGCTTTTTTCAATCCGGCCTTAATTAGTTCGATTAGATGCGATAAGATTGACTCTTTGGTTTCGATTTCATCATTTTAAGAGCAATTCTGAATTTTTCTTCTTGGTATCCCCTATATATTCTTGAGTAATAAACAGAGTCTGCATATCATCCATTGCTGGACTCTCATGAGAGAAAACAATGTTAAGATGCACTGCAAAGTGATTTTTCCAGCAGGTTAATATTTTATCTTCCTATCGGTGGTTTATTAAATTTTTTTTTCGATTTTTATTCCCGTTCATTGCAAGCGACTTCTTCTGTCTACCGTTCTGGCTGTATTGATATGATGTATCCGTTGTTTAACGGTTAACGTCCAAGGAAATAGACTCGGAGACCAAGGTTCAAATACTAGATAAACTAGGGTTAAATTACAGAGTAGATTGGGTTATTAAAGTTTGATTTGGCAACCTGTTTTGGAGAAGCAAAACTCCGGAACAACGCTTACAAACTGAACTTGTGTCACATCCTGCCCATGCAGAGATGTTGGTTAAATTCTTAGGAGAGTCACAGACTTGGAAATCAACTTCCATTTTTGTTTTCTTCCACTATCTACAATGGTCTTTTTCCTTAACAAGTTTCATTATATATATATATATATATATATATATATATATATATATATATCTGTGTGTGTGTGTGTGTGTGTGTGTGTGTGTGTGTGTGTGTGTGTGTGTGTGTGTTTTAAGCCTCATGAAGAAAGAAGAGTCATATAACATTTTTGTTGTGGCAAGACTCTACCCCCTTTTTTTTTTTATAAAACTAGGAATCTTAATTCAAATTTCAATTTTAATTTCTGTGCAGTGGCTTATGGAATAGTGAGAGGTTTGCGACAAATCTAGAATATCTAGATGAGGCTTAGAACTTTTTGACTGAGTTTCGTAAATGTATATATATATATATATGTGTGTGTGTGTGTGTGTGTGTATATATATATATATATATATATATTGCCGTTCCCAATCTTTGATATCGTATGTATTACCTTTCTTCTCCACCACCCCAATATTTCGCTTTGTATACCTTCAATTTGTTTGCGTGTCTTAAATCCAATTTGTTCAATATTGACTTAGTTGTCGTTTGAAACTGCTCATAGAGCTGATTAAAACGCCGTTGGAATCTGAGTATTTGCTCTGTCTCTTCCAATCTTTACTTCAAAACACTTTGCAATGATCTTATCCATCACCTAATGGACTGCGTACGTCTTAAATGTTTTGTTCACTTTTTTCATTGATTTTAAGCTTCAACATAAGATCAGTTAATACGGAGAGGACCGAACCAATATCTATTGAATTAAATACACGTTAGTACTTTTTGACTTGTTCACAGTTGCTGTAGTAATTTGATTCTTGAATTTCCTATCGTCTCTGCTTTTTAGAACATTGTGTTTATGATTGAAAGATTATTGATGGGGCAAAACTATAAAACTTTTCCTCCAATCATTATTTCTTCCTTGGCCTTGTTTCCTTACAACGTAAGGGCACGGCAAATTTAGATTTTTCTCATATTTTCATTTTTCCCTGTCGGCTGGGGCTGTAGAATCCGACGACTGCACCTCTGCAGAGTGTAAAACCACTCCAACGAGTGTTCTGGATATGACACTAAGCAATCTGATAGTGAGGCTCCTGTAGTGCTAAAGTTTTGAGGTATGCGGAGTACCCTTTCATTATCCATGTTTCCAGGTCCACTCTGACCGGAAGTGGTAGCACCTGATAGGATCCTATGTATGGGTCAGACTGTAATTACACTAAACTTGTTTGAAATTAATTGCTTTTACATTTTACAGTGTGTATAAACTGCATACATATGTTAAAGTGAATTGTTAGAAATCGAACTGCTTTGACATTCAACTGTGTGTGAACAAAAAGCTGTACTTATACCAAACTAATTTGTTTGAAATTAAACCTTTTTTGAATAAAATTGGATTTGGGATTAGATAACCTACAATGGTTGGTAAGTCATATAGTCTACCAAACCAAACCAAACCATGTTTTCATTGCAGTTCCCAAGAAATACACATCTACTTTTGCAGGAAGTTCGTTTACCTTGGATTCGAGTGTCCGATTAATGAGTTCAAGAACAGCATCACACAAGCAGGAATCTAGTTCATGAACTTGCTTTATATTGCCTATATCTAGAGTTAAGCTCTTCGTATTCGAAAAATGTAGGTCTGGCATGATTTAAGCAATTTCCTTTGACATTGCCTATGCAGGATGAGTATATAAAGACATATCCAATCTCTTGAAAAATTGTGGGTATTTCATTCAGTTAGTGTATTTCTGCAACACACTACATATACGTTCTTAACTGTAATGTCTTCATGAGAAAGTTGTAATAATACGGTCATTCCACGCATTAATTTTTATTAGATTGTCACCTCCTGGGAGATTAATGAAGCACTTCCTTTTGGCTCAGATTTGCTGTCTTTGTAAGAGTTTTCAGTACATAATGTTTGAGATAAGTGACATGACTATTTATAAGCTATTAGACCTTAGTCAATGTGCAACTCAAACGATGTTCAATTTTACTGTATATTTTACTGGACTCTATCCCTTGCAAGATATGTCAAGTGGGAGAAGAGTCAAGAACCATAATTCTGTCGATAGATGCAACATATATGTTCAACTTCTAAGACTTTGTTGTACTTTTTGAACAGGACTTCTTGGGCTGAATGTATTAGCAAAGTTTTAAAGATTTAAATTAAATACACACACACACACACACACACACACACACACACACACACACACACACATATATATATATATATATATATATATATCTGTGTGTGTGCATGCTTGCATATATATATATATATATATATATATATACTTGTATGAATTGCGAAATATAATAGTTAACAGGTTAATCGCAGATCATTATTTGTAAGTGCAAGTCTTACAATTTACCCATTTTAAATCTATTCTTGTGCTACAACTAAGCTTAGCATATATATATATATATATATATATATATATATATATATATATATATATATATATACATATATATATATATATATATATATATATATATATATATATACTGCATCCAGTATCCACACAGAGCTGATGTTGCTCAGCCAACACTGCTAAATCCATGTGTAAGATTCCAGCGCTTACGAGTTTGTCCTTCTTTCCCCAGGCGGGACAACCATGTTTGATTGATTTGTGAGATTGGCGGTAAGTGTATAGTTTCTGTTTTATAAGGTACTGTTTCTTGTATTTGTTCAAAACAGCATGTGGCATTCTGTTGCAGTCCCTATTTAGCTTTTTCTACAATCTTGAATCTTGAACTTTTCTTGAATCTCTTATGCCACTCAAAAACCGGTGCTCGATTCTTGAAAGATAGTCGAAAAGCAGTTTGAAGCATTCCATACGTTTCTGTGGCATTTTTCCAAGTTTAAAACAGAACTTTATTGCATATCGTTCTTCTAAAGTGTCCTTACGTCAAGATTGCATTTTTGAAATTCACCAGCCGTGACAATCAGGCTTTAGTAGGGTGTATTCCAATTCCTGCTGTAACTGTTCATTTGAACCTGAAATCACAAAAATTGGTCAGTCGTCTCATAAGATGTATAGCAATAACATACTGAATGTTCAAATGTCTAGGCCAATTTTAAATGCCCATGCGAAAAAGTCTGGAAACTTATCGTATGCACCTCGTATAACCAAGTAATATACGTTAACAGTAAGAAACAAGTTTCATGTTCTTCACAAGGCAACAGAAAGACAGACTTCAAATCACGAATATGAAAACGTTGTTACTGCCCATATATAAGCAGCAGCTGAGTGCATACCAATCAAATCAAAAGCCAAATACAGAAATCCCTGGGATTCAACTGCATTTAAGGAAAAGCGGGATAACATGAAAAAAGCTTCTTTAATAAAAAGAAACACAACAACCTTCAATGGACAGATTTTTACGTAAAATCAGGGAGAACAAAAACATGCCAAAAAGAACTGCAAAGCATTCAAGGTCAAATTTTACAAAAAATGTCCGATATTCAGTAGATGATAGAAAATCAGGATTAGCATGGATTACAGTAAATGAAGTTAATGGAAGAAAAATCACCTCTTGAGCAAAACTAAAAGCTGCCAATCAAAATAAATGACTTCAAAAATAAAATGAACATTTCAAGAATCTGCTTGGAAACCCTCCTGAAATCAGTGAAAATCTTACAGAAAAAATATTAATAAACAGCTGTCAAACTTGTACAGTTTTAGGAACAAGAAGTAGATGCAGCACACCACAAAAAATTAAAATCAGAAAAGCAGCAGGCCTCGACGAAATTCTTCCTGAAATACGGAAAGCAAAGAATTTTTTTGATATACTTTGATGATTTAATCCTATGTATAAAAAACACTACAGGGAAAAGGACGAAAGACTACAGCTACCCCTTTCCCGGGAAAAGTGACCTTGGAATTTATAAGAATTATAGTGGTATAAATCATACTGCTATAGCTGCTAAGGTTTATAATGTTTCGCTTTTCAACAGTATCGAACCAAAATCGAAAAAAATTCTTCGTAAAAATTAGTATGGTTTTCTGAAAAATTGATCTACAACTTTTCAGATTCTGGCTATCCACCGAAACATAGAAAGAGGTAATTTACTAAGCTTTTTTGCTTAGATGTAACACAAGGCCGCATGAATGGGTCACCCAATGAGAATCGAACTCACTCATGTAGGTTTGCTAGTCTACCTTGCTAACCATTAAACCACCCGAGGTGCCCCCGAAACATAGAAAGAGTACGAGAAAAAAATCTCGTGATTCTTGCTTCTCTATCTCAGAAGGTCTGGCTCAAGACTTCGGATTACTGAGTGATGGGTGCAGGCTCTGCTGTCTCCTGTCTCCCTGGCATCTGTCTCTGGTCTCTCTGGCTGCGGGGAAAACTTTGGTTTATATGATTATTCTTTTCTATTTTCAAGTGGGTATATATTATTGACGGTTTTCTTCTTAATTCTATTTCAGTAATTAATTCTATTCATGATTGTTTATCGCCCACTTCATTCGTTAACTCTCTGTGGCCACTATTCAAAGAGAGACGGGTTTCCTTCCTCTTCCACGTGTCCGCTACGGTGTCCTCTCTCGTTGTGGGCGGCCCTCTCTTTCACGTGACCAACCCGTCACGTCAAGCAAATTACTCGAAGAAAAAATAAATAGATAAATAAAAAATTCCATCGAAGAAAAATAAAAGAATCAAAACTTTTTTTGAGCTCACTGGATTAAAAATGTTTCCATAATAATCATATCTGCACCCGAGTCTCGACTGACCCCCTTTCTCTGACCTCATTTCTGGCTTAGTGATTGTTTTGACTAGCTGCCTTCCATGACACTTTTAGTACAATTCAAAATAGATATTCTTAACTTCTCTCTTACTCTTTTCCTTCTAGTTTGAAATAAGCATTACCCACTTTTCGTTTTTCTGCCCAGTAATATTTCCGCTTACGCTGTTTTCCATCATGAAAAATATTGTATCATTCTTCTAAAATCAATGTAATCATATTATGCCGCTAAAATCTTTGCCGATTATTTTTCTATTATAAAAATCATTCTCAGATTTCTCACGCTTCAGGTCTCTTCCTCACCTCTCTACTATGTTATATATGGGGGGGGTGTCCTCGTGGAGTAATGGTTAAAGCGATGGACTGCGGAATCGTAGTACGCGAGTTCGTACTCCAGTCGCGCTATTACGTTCACTTTCGGGCAAATACCCTTGGGAAAGGTATGAACCCCCTTATCCTCCCAGCTATGGGTTAAATAGTACCACTACAGTTCTTCTAGGAGAATAGCTTTGGCATTAAATAACCTACAAATGTTGATATGCCATTAAACAAAGAAACAGAAACCGAAACCTATCTTATATATCATCATCATGTCGTGCCGCCAGCACGGATATCGCTGACCATCTCTCCCCACTTCTCCCTATCGTTCATCGCCTCCGGCAGGTCTTCTGAGTTACATCCTGTGTCCTCACATAGCTGTTGTATGTATGTTCGGGCTGGTCGTCCTGCCTTTGCTTGGCCATATGTGGGGGTCCATAGGAGTACATCACTTAGTGGGAGTTGTATATATACACATATTAAGGAAATTAATTTGAAATAAGGTAATTGAAATGATGGGAGATACGTTGATTTTTAGGAGACCGAATATCAATTCAACGTCCCTTCATAAAATAAATTTTAAATGAGTGATTTGAAATAGAAAAGTAAGCTATAAAATAGGATATACAAGGAAAAAAGCTTAAATGACAAATAAATAGATTGTGAAAAAAAAGTTTTCATACATTCCGATAATAACTAAAAAAAATAATACATAATAGATTATAAAATAGATATATTCGGAAGATAATCCGGAAAAAAAATTGGTATTTTTCGTTGTAAGAATAGACTTCTTATGAAAAACAAAATTCTCAGAAGATTAAGTCAACACGTAAGAAGAGGTAGGGAAGCGTGTCGCGTTTTTGGTGTTTTATTTTTTTGGTTGTGGGTGTCTTTATTTGTATTGATTTATTTCGTAATTCAGCTATTCATTGATTTATTTTTGAGGGGAAGGGCTCATATTTTTTATACAACCTGTATAATTAAAGATATGGAATTTATATGCATAGTTTTGTTCCACATTTTTATTTTGTGTTTTCTTTTTGATGATGTCATTTTTGATTTTGCTTATTTCCTATGCTTTTCTTTTTTGCAGGTATTCGATAGGAGGCTGTGCAAAAAATAACTTCTTAAAAAAGAACTACACAAAAAAATATCCCCCCGTAATACGGGGCTATAGAATACACCGATTGCACGTTGTAGAGTGGTAAAGGGACACCACCCAAAGAGTGCCCTGGGTATGACATTAAACTGCATCAGATATTGAGGCTCCAGATTTGAAAATCTGGAGAATGATATGTACTCCTTTATTTATTTATCATACGTCCCACCAACGCACGAATATGGCACAAAGCCGTTTTTAAGGTGGGTCCGGTCGCAGGGCCCAAGCCCATCCGCGTCCAGCAAGGTCAAAAATACCTTCGACCCCGTCGTCATTCCCCTTTTTTGGGGCGCCTGACAATAAACCTAACCCCGCGAAGGGGCTTAAAGCCTTTATTACCATTACATTAAGGTCAACTCTGACACGGATTGGTTGGACCAGTTCGGGTCCCATATATAAGACAAATAGAAATGCCTAATCATTTACTGAGAATAATTATTATTAGTTATTTGGATTCATAACGCTGTGTGCAGATAATTTCTGTTACATACGATTACTTGATGGACAGAAATAATAATATTCAATAGCTATACTTGAAGCCTTTTACATATGTGAAAACAAATGAGATCTAACAGCTCATTCCCAAAAGCTGCTTGCTTGCAAAGTATATATATATATATATATATATATATATATCATCATGTGCCGCCAGCATAGATATCCCTGACCCTCTCTCGCCACTTCTCCCAATCATTCATCACTTCTGGCAGGTCTTCCGGGCTATATCCCGTATCCTCACATAGCTGTTGTATGTATGTTCGAGCTGGTCGTCCTGCTTTTGCTTGGCCAAATACGGGGGTCCATAGGAGTACATCACTGATGAGTTCGTTCTTGCTACTCCAGCTGTGCCCTGCGTGTCTGGTTCGTCTAACTAGTATAGTTTTCCTGATGGGAGACAGGAGGCCGTATAGTTGGTGCCTCGTGGGGTGTTGCCGCCAAATGCGCTCGTAGACTAATGTTTATCGTTGTGGGAAACTGACGAGGCGACGTAAGTTTCAAATCAACTGCATGGTTACTAAGACTCACCGTAATATCCTTTAATCAAACTATTCTCTCAACAGTTATGGTTAAAGAGTACAGCAGATTGTTATAGCAATCAGTATAGAGGGGAAAGTCTGAATTAAAACCTCTTTAACGATACTTAAACAACCTTGTTTCTCATTCTTCTGTTGTTGGAGGGTTAATCATCATCATCATCATCATCATCATGTCGTGCCGCCAGCACGGATATCTTTAACCCTCTCTCGCCACACCTCTCTATCGTTCATCGCTTCTGGCAGGTCTTCAGGGCTACATCTCGTATCCTTACAGAGCCTCTGTATGTATGTTCGAGCTGACCGTCCTGATTTTGCTCAGCCATATGTGAGGGTTCATAGGAGTACATCACTTATGAGCTCGTCTCTGCTTCTTCACAAGTGACCTGTATGTCTGGTCCATCTAACTAAGATAGTTTTCGTGATGGGAGGCAACTGGCCGTATAGTTGGTGATTTTTGGGGTGTTGCCTCCACGACTTTTTCAATATCGCTCGCAGCATTTTTGTGTAATTACCGTCAATCTTTTTCTCCAGGCGTTTATTTAGCGTCCAAGTAGTGCATACATATAGCAGTATCGATAAGACCGCTGCCTGGAAGAAATTGCGTTTTATTTTATCGGTCAGGTCTGATTTCCATATGATCGATAGTCTATCGATAGCTGTCCATACCTTGTAACACGCGTGTCAATGTCTTTTTCGGTTGATGAGACACTACTTCCTTGGTAGGTGAACTTGTCTTCTAGTTTCAGAGAGCTTCCGTCTGGTGTGGAAATGTCGTCTGTTTGATTAAAGCACATGTATTCCGTTTTGTGTGCGTTGACAGAAGAGTTAATAAATACATATATTTATTTATAAACATGATTTTGCATATATATATATATATATATAGTACAGGATGTTGTGACCATAATCGAGGGTGACACAAAGGCTCCCTTTTCAATAGCTACTACACCCAGGTGTACGAGAGTGTCCTACTCCATTCCCTGGATTGCTCCACTTTAACGTTGATCCTTACCTAATAAAGTAGAGTACTAAGCAAGGCGGATTAAAGTACCATTTTTCAGTCTTTGGTTTGATTTGTGATGGGATTAAACTCTGGCCTCCCGGGCAAGTAGCAAACACTCAACCCATTAGACCAATGGCTCTGTACAATATATACATATATGAATTTGTATACATACATGTATATACATATATACATAGATATATACATACATATATATGTATGTATATATCTCTATGTACATTCATATATATATATATATATATACATATATGCGTATATATAGATATAAATATATATGTATATATACATACATATATATATGTATATATATATATATATATATATATAAGTAAATAATATATATATATATATATATATATATATATATATATATATATATTGTCCTTTCATAAATTGTATTTTAAAAAGCATGTATGATTTTATTCAGTTTTGTCATTGTAAATTCAATGCTGTATACTATAATATGTCTTAATGGCAGAACAATTGACGGTAAAACTAAAATTAAAATTTTTGAACCTAACCAAAGAAGCTAACGCTGTTGGACTTTTTAGAAAAAAAAAACAAAAAAACAAAGTAAACCTAAAATAAAATGCAAAGGAAAAAAAACTTTAGTAAAATTTTAAAAAGTAGTTGTGGATTTTAACTAGAAAAAGGAGGAATGAAAGTACATTTTTTTGTGGGGTGCAGCAGCATGTTGGACGAAAAAGGCAAGCGGATAAACCCTCTGACGGTCTAACACAATGCCTAATCTGGTTCTGGGCGTATGAATCTCACGGTTTTATGGCCAGGATCGATTAGATAAATCGAGGAACTACTGCTGCTCATCTATAAGTGTGGCTTCTGTGGATGAGAATAAAAATACCCATCGAAAGATAACCAAGACCCACACTCAAACCACATACATATTCCGCATCGCTTTTCGCGCTGGTAAAAAAGGGGCACGTCTATATATAATAATTTCATATGAGGGTGGCAATTTTTTTTTCATCTATAAGAGGCACGTCTATATATAATAATTTCATCTATAAGGGTGGCCTCTGTGGATGATAATAAAAATACCCATCGAAATATAACCAAGACCCACACTCAAACATAAAATACATAAACCGCATCGCTCTTCGCGCAGGTGAAAAAGGGGCATGTCTTAATAATGTTGGAGCCCTGGCCTCAGTGTTCGAAAAATCAGCTACAGAGCTAAAACAAAAATTACTAAAATGCAAACAAAGAATCCAAATAGCGACATCCAACGTTAGAACCTTAAATAAAATAGGGCAACTACCGGAGCTGACTGCATCGGTCATAGATTACATATTATTCTTGTGTGCACCCATAACATTTAAGACGTAATATCTTTACCGGCTCGACGAATCGGAAATTATCCATTCAAAACATTGAGAGAAATTGCTGCACAGGTTTTTAATTGTCCATGCCTTCTAGCGGCTCTCTGCTCACGTATTTAGAGTAAAAATCTTTTTTCTAATTTCAAGAATTGTAGTCACCAGACTTTACCATTCTTCCATAAGAACCTAGCTTTCCTTATGCGTCATTACCTGTCAATTACACTGAGTTGGGCTTAGCAAGACACATCAGTTCCCCTTTCAGAACAACTGTTTAAATCTTTTCAAAATTATTTACACGTCATGCCAAATAAAAGAGTCAGCCAATCAATTATTTAGCATGGGCGAAAATTAGAATTGCATATAGAACTTGTAATTTTCGAAAAATAAATATTTTTTTTTTACTTTTAGAATCAATGCACAATTTGTCAGAGGCAAGACAGGGTTAAAATTATCTCAGTGTTAATTAACGAATGATAGAATTCTGGATGCCAAAACCGAAACCCCTGAATCGTCTGACGAAAGACAGCTAATTAAATTGACAATGTTAGCAACAATAACAAAAAATAATGGAATGAAGATTATGGATTTAATTTTGCTTTCTTTTTTTATTTTCTTTTTATTTCCTTTTTTGTATTTTTGTTTTAGCGTGTTCGAAGAGATCGATACAAGTTTATAAATGATTAAGAAAAGGAGATTAAGAAAATCTTACTAATTAAATCTCAACAGGAGGAATCTCTGTGTGAGTTGAATGTTCAGTTCACAGGTTAGAGCAGTGGACTGCGGGTTGAGCAGCTTGCGTATTTATGCTAAATATCAATTTCATTTTATCATTTTCCACAATCGTAATAATTCACCATTTTCTCTCTCTCTCTCTCTCTCTCTCTCTCTCTTTCATACACACACGCATACAAACACCCACACACACACTCACGCGATGCTCGATTTGATTTGATTATTTGATTGAGTAATTGATTTTAACGGCATGTCAATTGGTCAAGGTTTATTTTATGCTTTTAGATGATGAAATTATTTCCATTGTACATTGTGTACTCTTTTCAAAAGATTTTTTCATCCATATATATTTATTTATTAGCTCATCTGCACGTGTAGGTTATGACAAAAGATCAATTTTTAGTAGATTTTAACAGGCTTGAATTAAGATTTTTTCCTCTTCCTAGACTGGTTGTGAGGTCAAGGTTTTAGAGCTTAGTCAGTCTTACTATTTTCCCCATAGCTGGAGGGATAATAGTAAGGTGCATATCTTTCCCGAATGTATTAACATTATGTCAAAGGCAAACAGTCTTGTCATTGGATTTGAACTCTAATCGCTGTTATCAGTTGATATGACGATAGCCATTGCACATAAGTTTTCCTGCCTTTGGATCACCCTCGAAGACGGTCAGCCAACTTATTTACTTTTATGGTTTTAAGTACTACTATCTAATACTAATTATTATATGTTTACAAGTAATCATTCTTTATTTTATTATAGTATTTACACACAATCATACGGTTTCAAGTATTCTTATCCAACACAAATAATTCCATTTACTATTGATCCTTTGTTTGCCCACTGTTACATAATCTGTAGTATTGCTATGTAACGCTAACAAGTTAATTTAACATCAGTCATTTGTTTGAATCTATCTTACATTAATCATTTGTTCACGTATAGTGAAGTGATTTCAACTATTCCTATCTAACACGAATAATACTATATAGTATAAATCATTTAAATTCTTAAATGGTTTAAATTATTGGTTTCTAACACCAGTAGTTTTATTTGCGCACAGTAATATGGTTTCAAGTATCGCTATGTAACACTAACTTCTGTTAATGTTACATAGTGTTACATAGATTTACTAACATCAGTTATTTCTTTACTCACGATTAAACGTTCAAACAGTTCTATTTGCTCCATAGATGGGACTAGAACATTAAAATAGAAAATATTACGAATTCAGGGTCAGAATGGACATTGGGGTAATGGTGATCAAAGGGTGCTCTACAACCTCAGGGCTCAAAGACCTCCAGATAGTGGAGTGTCTTATCCAGGAAACTTACTGGGATGATCTTACCACTCTACAAAATGCTATTAGTGTATTCTAACCAGCAGAGTATAACAGTTCTTAGAAAACAATTATAGCTTCAAGTAACTATTCTTAATACTGATAGTTTAGGGTGTCTTCGTGGTGTAATGATTAAAGAGCTGGACTGCGGAATCGTAGTGAGTGAGTTTTAAATACAATAGCGCTATGATGTTCACTTTTGAACAAATAGTCTTGGAGAAAAGGTACTATTTACCAACCCCTCCGCTCGGGCAGGATATGACACAAGGTCAATTTTTTTTAAGCGGAGTTTGACAGGTTTGAATTCAGAGTTTTCCTTCTCCTAGACTAGTTGCCTCACCAAGGCTGAAGAACCTAGTCCGTCCTACTATTTATCCATAGCTGGAGGGAGAATAAGGGGGTTCATACCTTTCCCAAGGGTATTTGCCCGAAAGTGAACGTAATAGCGCGACTGGAGTACGAACTCGCGTACTACGATTCCGCAGTTCATCGCTTTAACCATTACACCACGAGGACACCCCCGAGTCTTGGAGAAAAGGTATAAACTTTCTTACCCTCCCAGGTATTGTTTAAATAGTACCACTACTGTTTATCACCGGTTCATTGGCCTAGGGGGTAGAGTGTTTGCCAATGACCCAGGAGACCAGGGTTCAATCCCAGGTCGATTCATACCAAAGACTTAAAAAATGGTACTTGATACTTCCTTGCTTAACACTCAGCTTTATAAGATATGTATCAAGAGTAAAGTGGAACAATCCAGCGGAAGGAGTTGCGTCCTCCCCTACGCCTTGGTGTTGTAGCTATTGAAAAGATGGCTTTCGGGTCGCCCTCGACAACAGTCGCCAACTTTAGTTTACTTTTACTGTTCTTCTAGGAGAATGGATTTTGACATTAATCACTAAGAAAGTTGATATCCCGTTAAAACGAAACAAGCAGATAATTTACTCTTATATATAGAGTATTCGCATCTAATACGTTGCCCTGTCGGCTTGGGCTACGGAAATCACTTACTGCAGAGGGGTAAGACGTCTCCAACGAGTGTCCTGGAAATCTAAACGCTGGCGTTTGGGGAAATGCAGAGTACTTCTTTATTGCCGTCGCTCCAAGATTGCTCTGCCCCGAAGTGATAACACCTGATTGGGTACTATCTATAGGTTCAATAGAACTGTTTAATCTTTAAACCGAGTGCAAGCAAAGGACTTAGGCTAAATTGAATTCCTAGAATTGGAACTGTTTAATAATTTAACAGTGAGTAAACTAATGACTGATGTTTAATTGAATTGTTAGCGATACATAATACTTGGAATTATGAAGACCATTTAATTGAATTGATAGTGTTCAATACCAATAGTTGAAAACATTTAACTGTGTGAAAACAAATGATTAACAGTAAATAGAATTATTCATATAAGATAGAAGTGAGACCATTTAACTGTAGGCCAAAAAGTGAGATCATAAAAGTGTGTTTAGAAATCATAAATCTATCTATCTATATATATATATAGAGAGAGAGATAGAGAGAGAGAGAGAGAGATTTATCCTAATTTAGGCATTTATTTCTTTTATTTGATTTCATTTTTTTTTTACCCATTGTCATAATGAAGTTAGGGAGGAAAAAGCTTTCTATTTTTTTTCAAGATTTGCTTGTCAAAAGGATATTACCTGTTATCTTGATCAAGATGAAGATTAAAGACAGTTTGCAGTATGTTTACCTTTATAATTCGCCGTGACTGGGAGGGAAGTGACGTAAGTCATTTTTCATTAGCCAATACCATTTTAAAAACCCATTAGCAGTAGCATTTAATTTTTTTTTCTTTTGTGTGAACTGTGTGATCTTGCATGCTGGGCGTATTTTTACTGCAGGATCGCCGGCTGGAACAAAAGTTTCAGTAGGGTCACTTGGGAGAGCAAGTATGATGTTGGAAGACCCGAAACTTATAAGGACCCCAAGAAGATCACTGACGAGGCGATTCTGTGCACTTTTTTAAGTGTGTGACAATAATATATAAAGATTTGGCATTAAATAACCAACAATGGTTGATATGCCATAAAACCAAATCAAATCAACCCATCTAATACAAATAATTTGTACATTATTTTGCGGTTTCAATCGTTCTAATTTAGTACTAATAATTATACGGTTTCAAGTTATTATTTCCATTTAATAATAGTCATGTTTGCATACAGTTATATAGTTTTAAGTCACTAATAATAATCCTTAGTAAACAATTATTGTAAGTAAGTTGGCGACTGTAGTCGAAGGTGACCAGAAGGCTCCCTTTTCAATAAATTCTACACCGATATGTAGTGGAGGGCGCTACTCTATTCCCAGGATTGCTCAACTTTACCCTGGATATGTACCTTATATTGCTGAGGGGTATAAAGTACCATTTTAAAAGTCTTTGGAACGACGCGAACTGGGATTAAAGCCAGGTATCCCGGATCATTAGCGAACATTCTATCCACAGGGCCAATGAAACAATTATAGCATCAAGTAACTATTCTTAATACTAATTTGCAGTTATATGGCTTTACGTATTCCGATCAGATACGAATGATTTTTAAACAGATCTATTCAAGTAATAGATTACCTTCACAAATTCAACCAGTCCGGGTCAGAGTGAATCTAGGAGTAAGAGCACTGAATATGTACTTCTCACTTACCAAATCTCAACTACTAGAGGTTCATCATCAAATATATTTTAATGCTATACCTAAGTTAGACATTCACTAATTCCACACTGGTCAAAATAAGTGAACAGTTTATTTACATACCATAATCGTCTTGATTAAGTCTTACTGATTGTACAGTTTCCTTAGACTCTCTCTCTCTCTCTCTCTCTTTCTCTCTCCGTCCGTCCATCTCATTCGGTTATCACTCTTACCAAATCCTCCAAACAGCATACAGTGTCAATACAAAGCTAATGAATGTAAACTTTTACTGATCGGGCAACTATTTCTAATCGTCATTTACTAATATTAGTGTAATTGGGCGGAAGGCCAGAAATATGAAGCACCACAGATAATGTCATTCTTATCAATAATAACTGCCACAGGATCTTAAAATTTACAGAATTCGTAGCCTTCCCTATATAATTCATGTACGAAAAAGCTTTTATTGCAAGTGGCTAAGAAAAAGAGTTATTCAAGAAAAAACCCTTATTTGATTTTTTTCTTCGAAAAACCACTTTGGATAAAAGCTTTTTATTCTGAAGTATATTGCAAAAGCTAAGATTTCAATAAATCTCAAGATCCTACGACACTTTGAATATGAATTACATTTGATTAAATCGTTCTCTTATTTTGACTAATACAATACATGCCAGATGTTTGTAATCCACTGAGCACTACATATAAATAGGATTTTAAGAAAAAATTGATATCGTTTGATAATCTAATAATTTAGCCAGTTTTCGTTCAAATGATCTCAAATTTTCACAGCAGTTATGTTAAACGCAACTCAGAATTTTGTTCAATGTCTATGCTTTTTTTTAAATTTTTAGATAAAAAGATTACATTCATTCGAAAAGAAGGCATTTAAACATTAAAATAATTAAATTAAAATGTGAATAGTTTCTCCATATTCTATTAAAATTTAAGTAGTTTCTACACATTCTATTAAAATATGAGTAGTTTCAACACATTCTGTTAAAATTTGAGTTGTTTCTATATATTCTATTAAAATTTGAGTAGTTTTTACGCATTCTATTAAAAGTTGAGTAGATTCTACACATTCTATTAGAATTTAAGTGGTTTCTGCAAATTCTATTAGAATTTGAGTAGTTTCTATACATTCCATTAAAATTTGAGTAGTTTCTACACTTTCTATTAAAATTTGAGTACTTTTTACACATTCTATTTAGATTTGAGTTGTTTCTATACATTCTACCAAAATCTGAGTAGTTTCTACACATTCTATTAGAATTCGAGTTGTTTCTACACATTCTATTAGAATTTGAGAAGTTTCTACATATTCTATTAAAATTTGAGTACTTTTTACACATTCTATTAAAATTTGAGTTGTTTCTATACATTCTATTAAAATTTGAGTAGTTTCTACACAGTCTAGTAAAATTTGAGAAGTTTCTACACATTCAATTAAAATTTGAAACCATTGAAATGATAATTGGTCAAGATTAAGGAATTGCCTCAATTTTCACGAAATCTCAAATATCAATTTTTCAAAATCTTTTATTTGTTTATTGTTATCATAAAAATCATCATCATGTCGTGCCGCCAGCATGGATCTCCCTGACCCTTTCTCACCGCCCGTCGTTACCGTCCATCGCTCCCGGTTGGTCTTCAAGGCTATATCCTGTATCGGCACAGAGCTGTTGTATGTAGGTTCTAGCTGGTCGTCCTGCCTTTGCTCGTCCATCCGAAGGGGTCCATCGGAGTATGTTGCTTATGAGTTATTCATTATTTCTCCAGCAGTGTCCTGCATATCAGCTTCGTCTAACTTAGATAGTTTTCTTGATGGGTGGTAGGTGGCCGTACAGCTACTGCTTTGTGGGGTGCTGCCTCCAGGACTTGTTTAAAAATGCTTGCAGCTTTCTTGTGCTATTGCCGTCAAGCTTATTCTCCATACGAATAGTTAGCGTCTATGTAGTGCAACCTTATAGCAGAATCGAAAAAACTTCTGCTTGGAAAAAAAACTGCGTTTTATTTCATCGGTCAGGTCTGTAGACACCCTAAATTTACACGCATTTGTATGTGACTGATACGATTTTGGTAACTTGAATTTTAACTAGTCTTTCTTTAGGTATCATTCATCTTGATTTCAAACCACACAACGTCAATGAACTGTTGATCCCTTATATATTTTGCCTTCTGTAAAATGACATACCAGGTGCTGATTCTATCATAGCAAATAGATGTTTTCTTTTAACTATCCAAAACATCTTCATCTTCTCTGCTTCGTCTTTCTCTTTATCTCACTGACATTTGTTGAGTCGTCATCGACGATTGCTATGTTGATAATGACTAATCGTCAGATGGAGGGAGAAAAGCAGAAAAGCAAAATTCGTATTAATGTGAGAATCTTGTAGCTTTAATGTCTTCGTTCAGTCTCTGAGGCCGGGGAGGCAGAAAGAAATCAATAACGGATAACATGGTCTGGTTGGCTTTCTTCGTTATTAAAATAACGAAGAAAGCTAACCCGACCGTGGTATCCGCCCAGACGACGCGCCTTGTCAATGCTGCTGACTGCTCTTCCTCACTGACCACTGGGGTTGAAAATGTTCATTATAGATTTTTCTAACGCTCACACATTTATTTCCGGTGTCCACCCACTACGCAATTCTTCCCGCGCGATTCACCTGTCCTTTGTTTACTTTAAGACACAGCAGCACATCCTGTTTTTGAAATCCTCACTAACTGGCCCGTCAAAGGTCACTGTGTAACACTTATTCTCCTTCACACAAACGTGTGTTTCCCTGTGTCGAAGCCGGCAAAAGAGAAAAAGAGGCTGAGTCCCGAAGTCCATAATATTATATATATATATATATATATATATATATTTGGAAATAAATAATGGAGTGTAATCTGACAATAGGTGAGAAAAATTGATAACGAGGTAATCCAAGTAGAAGGAGAGATTTATTGAGAAGCAAATTCGACACTACAACATTTCGGTTCAAACGAATCATCATCAGGAGTGTGAGGGATAATATTAGCGGTGTATTTTACATTTTAAATATTCATTTTTGATTTAACATCACTAATAGCATCCCTCTCAGCCCTGATTATGGTTCATTAGAACCGAAACGCTATAGTTTCGACTTTACTTTTCAATAAATCTCTCCTTCTACTTGGATTACCTTGTTATCAATCACTCTCTTTCCATCTCTCTATCTATCTATCTATCTATCTTTATATATATATATATATATATATATATATATATATATATATATATATATTTAAGAAAAAACAAAACCGGTCACATTAGGATTATAAATTTATTTCCATCCTGTTATGTGTTTTTGATATAAATCAAAAACACGAAAAAATTAACAGGACTTCTTCAGATCTTATGGATAAAATGATTTAGAATAGAAACGGGAGGGAAGAAATTATTGAACGCTTAACTAGGGAAATTTAAATGTTCACCTTTAAATTGTTTTCTTGACCTGATGTAATTACTACGAACTCTGGTTTAAGTGGACCGAATAATACCTATATATATATATATATATATATATATATATATATATATATATATATAGGGATTCACAGGGAGGTGCCCGTGTTGTAGTGGTTAACGTCATGAGAAATGGACACGGTGACACGAGTACAAATCCTGGACAAGACTGGTTGCATATCACATAGCACTAATACCCTTGGGAAAGGTATGAATCCAATTATTCTCCCTCCATCTATGGGTAAATAGTAGGACAGACTGATTTCTTCAGCCTTGGTGAGGCAACTAGTCTAGGAGAAGGAAAACTCTGAATTGAAACCTGTTAAACTCCGCTTAAAATTGACCTTGTGTCATATCCTGGCATATCCGAGTGGAGGGGTTGGTAAATATCTATATATTGGGATTCACAGAATACGCACTATCACTTCTCACCAACGTGGGTGGGTGACATTTAAATGGTAACCTCGATAAGACCAGTGCTAAATCAAGCCTATTTTATTACAGCTAGCTTACTAAATGAGTATTGAATCCTGTCAATTCGTTTTTCTTTCAGCTGCTGTTTGATGGTACCCAGTACTATTTGCATATGATACTACTCTGTTGTAAGATAATTAATTCGATTTTCAATTCGATTTTCAATTCAAAATAAGTACTGTGGATCTTAAATTAATAGTTCTTTTCCAGACAATCTACGTGATCGAGTTCATAAAATTACCGCAATGAAATAGAAATGTCTTTTAATCCTTCACCGGGTCTTTACTCGAGACTTTGGGTGAGGGAAGGTAGTTAAATGAACACTATATTTGATGCTTTTATGGCTTCTTTTCGGTTTTACATTTCCGATTACATCTGAGGAGATAAGACTCTGCAAAATGATTTTTTTTTATAGTTGGGGACTAATAGGTATCTTGTGAAGGTCTTTATCCCACTTTTTCTTGATCATAACCAGGGCTCCCACATTTACTGAACTGGTGGTAGTTTTAATGTGTTATACTTTTGCAATTTCTTTTTCCAGGTCTTTGCATTTAGATATTTTCATATACTCTTTGACTGTTATATTGATATCAGTTGGCACAGACATATCAATCTGAATGCATATCTTCCTTTTATTGTGATTATCCACTATACTAGTCAAATTATTTTTAGTTTCTGTTATTGATGCTAGCAATTTTTTTTACAGCAGATAGAACTGACATCTGTCACAGGGGTGTGAGTGGCAGTAAATATTCACAGTTCTTAAGGACTCTTCTAAGTATTCTAGTGCTGTGGTTTGGATGTTCTCATTTCTTCCTCTGATCTCTAGGGGGTGTCCAAGTGGTGTGCTGATTAGTGAAGAAATGCAAAAATAACGATTCCAAAATTACAACATCAAACCTCTCTTTAATCAAAAGATAATTGTTACTTTAGTGTTGGAATCAGTTGATTTTCCATATGTACGTGAACTAGCACATGGATTACAACTTCAATTTATACTACTACTACTACTAATAATAATAATAATAATAATTGAAATACCAATGGATCGCCTAATTATGGCTGAATGCCAGACCTAGCGTTGATTAAAAAAGATTTATAAATTTATCTTGTTAAATACTCAATACATCCAACTTATTTTTTTTAAATGGAAATCTAACATTCTGTTCTTTTAATTTAACATTTAATTTCAACATCACTAATTTATTTTTCAAGAGCAAAGATCATTTGTTTGTAAATATATTCTGATACAATTTTTATCATTAAGAGTTTTCGGACTATTGTCTTCATCTTTATTGTTATTTCCACAACGTTTCGGTCGATATGTCCTTTGGCCTTCTTCAGGACGTATCGGCCGAAACGTTATGGAAATAACAATAAAGATGAAGACAATAGTCCGAAAACACTTAATGATAAAAATCACCAAGCTTTGTCTCAGAAATTTAGACAACTAATTCTGATACAACTTTTACAATCTACGACCGTTGATAATTTTTTAGCTGTGCACACTAACATCATAACGTTATTGACGTATTTTCTCTTTAGATAATGTGTTCTGTGTATGACCCGAAAATATATATCTGTTGAGGCTTTGGTCTTGGAGCTGTAGGAAATGTGAAGTACCCGTTCACTGCCATTACTCCGAGGTACAAACTGACCCAGAGTGGTAATAGCTATAAGGGTCCCATGTATGGCTCAAGTAGAATTGTTTAACTATGTAATTGTGTGCAAAAAAATGACCGATGGTAAACTGGATTGTTAGTGTTTGATAGCAATACTTGAAACCATTTAACAGTGTGCAAAATAATTATAGTGTTTGATAGTAACACCTGAAAAAATCAAGTTTGTGGAAACAAATGATTAATATTAAATAGAATTATTAGTGTTAAATAGCAATACTCTGAAAACATTTAGCTGTGTGCAAACAAATGAACAATGGCTCCTTTAAAACGTTACCAACAAAATATTTGTTTTCAAAATTTTACTCACACACACACACACACACACACACACATATATATATATATATGTGTGTGTGGGTGTGTGTTTGTGTAAAGAAGATTTGGCATTGAATAAACCACAAGGGTCGATATGTCAAAAATCAAATCAACCAACCAACCAACCAACCAACCTATAGAGTGATGCACAAATACATGCACAAAAATATTTTACCAACACACACAATATATATATATGTAAATATATATATATATATATATATATATACATATATTGTAACTGTGATGGTTATTACTGTATATAAATATATGTGTGTGTCTGTATGTCTGTGCGGGCGTGTGTGCGTGTATAGATAGGATTTGGCATTGAATAACCTACGAGGATTGACATTCATAAAATCCAACCAACCAACCAACAGAACTATATAGGGATATATTTGCACAAAACTTCTTTACACACACACACACACACACACACACACACACATACTATTTTTTTTTCAGAAAAAACAACAATCGGTCACATAACCCAAATCGGATACATAATTCATCTTTTTTTTAGAAATGATTATTTGCTTCGTGAATTTTATTAACATAGAAATCTTTACCAGGAATATTTAAATTTAATATTTAGATTCGATATTCTATTTTGAATATTTTATTTGTCCTGATTGGAATTATTCCCAATTCCGGATTTACTGGATTGAAGATATATATATATATATATATATATATATATATATATATATATATATATATATATAGCCACACTGATGAGTTCTGATAGAACGAAAAAGATCTGTCTGTGGATGACTATAGATATATACTCCCCTACCCCCGTAGGGTTGAGTTTTCTAACGAAGAAGTAATTGTGTTGCCATTAGCGCCTTTGCAAGTCTCTTCGTATCCGAATTGAGATCTTGGCGGCCGTTTGAACGGATGTATGTAAACAATTGTAATTGTGATTCATAACCGTTTAAAAATGTACTTCGTAGCTAATATCTCCTCGTAGCGAAATGGTTAGAAGCTTTGGCTTGGTGTTTCAGTTAACCGGATTTCGATCTCAGCTACGGGGAGATACTGTCTAGCCACACTGATGAGTTCTGATAGAACGAAATAGATCTGTCTGTGAATGACTGTATATATTACCAAGATTTAGACAAAAAGGCTTTGACTTTTCTTTATTGTAAAGTAAATATTGGCGAATATTTACGCTTTAACTAATATTCTCCTTTGTTACAAGAAAATTATTTGTAACTTTTGTTGTTCAACAATCTTTTCGCTGAAGTTAGAAAAATAAGATTTTATCAAATTTCTACTTTTTGTGTTTTATTCAGTCATTTACACTCCTTTACCGCTTCGTACACCATTATCACTTCTTTTATGTGTGTTCGTTAAAAATCTTCTAATGGCAGTTACTAGATATGCTTATAGAAACTGTGTGGCTTTATTAAACTTAACCTCAAAGCTGGTAAATCTGATCTGAAATCCTGAAAGTTAAAAGAAGGGAATATTGTTATATAGCCGTAGTGAATGAAGTAAAGGGGGACTATAACAATTTTCCTTAGAAAAATATATGTCTCCTGATTTTATATCTTGAAGAGTTGAAATTGTCTGTAAGTATGTGTGTGTGTGTGTGAGAGAGAGAGAGAGAGAGAGAGAGGGATAAAAAAGTTCTCGGACTCAGACTGATGGATAATATTATTTTAAACCACGTTGTTAGTCTACGTTCAGGGTCTTACATCATTGCTTTTTACACGCGAGGTTCTCAACCCGGTTCCGCCGGAAGTCACGTGCGGCTTCTCCGTCGGTTGCTTACTCTTGACTGTCGGAATCTAATCTGAATGACTGACTGACTGACTGTGGGTTCTTGTGCATATATATAATTTCATAACACTTATGCATTCCGGTTATCCTTCCGGGTATCAACCCCACGTGAACTGCTTCCTCTGCTCTCTCTTTTACACATCAGGAATATCCTGTTTTAGGAATCCCTAATGGAAGGATCTGTCAAAGGTGAATATGCAACAATATATCTGACCACATAGCTCAAAACTGGTATGTTTTATATATTATCACATGTAACTGAAAATAAATACCAACTTCCTATTACGAAATAAAACTAGTTATGATGTTAAATTTGGTATCGTTAGTTTAACGGCATATTTTTTATACGTTCTTTAATACCCGAATTGAATGCAACTAATTTCTACATGTTTTTTTTTCAAGTAAGTAAGTAAAGTTGGCGACCAGAAGGCTCTTTTTTCAATAGCTACTACAACGAGATGTAGGGGGACACTACTCCTTTCCCTGGATTGCTCCACTTTACCCTCGACACCTACCTTATATTGCTGAGAGTTAAGCGAGGAGATATCTAGTACCATTTTAAAAGTCTTTGGTATGACGCGACCTGGGATTGAACCCAGGTCTACCGGACCATTGACGAACACTCAACCCACTAGGCCAATGAACCAGTTCACATGATTGTTTAGATTCAAGTAACCACACAGTCAGATGATTTAAAGTATTCCTCTCTGGTAGTTATAATTTTCAAACATATTTTTTACCCATGGATGGGGCCCTAATAGTTATCACCTCACCAGATAAATTTAGTCCTAAAAGTAATGGTACGGAGGCAGTGATTACAGCCTCTTTAGCGCTGTTTTACCGTAGTTTCACAGCAGTATGCAGTTTTGTGACATACTCAACGGACTCCCTTCTTTTGGGGGAGGAAAAGTTTTACTCCTTAATGAAAGATACGTAGTGCATTCAATAAGGTTCCAGACTTTTTTTGTACAGGCATTTAAAATTGCTGTAAACTCTTGAAAATTCGGTATGTTATTGCTATCCATCTAATAAGATGACCGACCAATTTTTATGATTTCAGTTTCAAATGAACAGCTACAGCAGGAATTGGAATACACCCTACTGAAGCCTGATTGTCACAGGTGGTGGATTACGAAAATGCAATCTGGACGTGAGGATACTTTAGAAGAACGATATGCAATAAAATTCTGCTTTAAACTTGGAAAAAATGCCACAGAAACGTATGGAATGCTTCTGACTGCTTTTCGACCATCTTGCATAAAACGAGCATCAATTTTTGAGTGGCATTAGAGATTCAAGGAAGGCAGGAAGTCTGTGAGGGATAATGAAAGGTGTGGGAGGAGTAAGGAAGTCAGTACACCAGAGTTGATTGGCCAAAGGGTCAGGGTTAGGGTTACTATGTTGAGGTTTTAAGGGAGTTCACGAAGAGATTTGGTCGGAAGAGGCCAGCACTCTTCAAATCGGGTCAGTGGCATTTCCACTAGGACAATGCACCAGTCCACAACTCCATCCTTGTCACAGACTATTTGACCAAGATGGGCATCAACACAGTTCCTCAGCCTCACTATAGTCCAGACCTTGCTCCCTGTGACTTTTGGTATTCCCTAAGCTCAGAGGCTGTCATTATGAGACAATTGAGGAGATGAAAGTGGCTGTGACGAAGGTCATTGATACGCTCACACAAGAGGACTTCCATGGGGCCATCCAGAAGATGTCGGAACGGTACAACAAGTGCATTGCAGCCGGAGGAGATTACTTCGAAGACGACTAGAGTTTCATGTGTGTACTCTCAATAAAAGTGCCCATACGAAAAAAGTCTGGAAAATTATTTAACGATCCTCGTGCAATAGGCGTATCTTGGCCAAGCCGACAAGGCTCGATCTTACATTAGTAAAAATCTATTTGCTCTAAATTTAAAAAAAAATGCTATTGATATTTTATTTGCGGAGATTTTTGGCGTAACTTCGTGATTAATATGTTTTAATATAATTTTTTAAGTTACTTTTATCTTATGACGTTTTATAACTACAGAATGGTTTATGAGCATGAAATACATAAAAAAAAAACAGTTGTAATCAGAGAGCGGGCAAAGACAACTATATTCCGATATTGCTGTATTTTGTTTAAGTTTGATAACAAAAAATATCGCCAATACATTATCACATGTTATCACGAATAGAATTTATTTAAAAAATTCATCCAACTTTTTATCGTTTTTTCTGAGAGCACATAAACTATCAGCATTACAAACAGAGATCTGAGAATACTTGAATCAATAATCTCAATTTTATTTCAGCACTGACCGCAGTTGGACGAGATAAATAAGGACAAGTTTTCCACTTTTCTTTTACGGCGAACTGACTTTACCCTTACTCCATGGCTTAAATTCTTGTTTTAGTCCTTATTTATATTAAACGTCACCGAAGGGGAAATTATAAATGAAAATCATTATATATGCAATTTGTAAAAACTTTCCGTTTCTTTTAGCAAGTTTTGTGCATACGGTTTCTTATTTTCTGTTTTTTTGTGGTATCGATAGTTTGGCCTCAAAAGAATACCTTAACTCAGGGGAACATCTGAAGAACTTTTTCTTGGCGACTAAACTACAGCTTTCGAAGCAATTCGGGCATGAGATAATATTATGTTTATTCATGTGTTATTTTTTTCTATTTCCTAGCGGTAATTTTATGAACTCGATCACGTAGATTGTCTGGAAAAGAACTATTAATTTAAGATCCACAGTACTTATTTTGAATTGAAAATCGAATTGAAAATCGAATTAATTATCTTACAACAGAGTAGTATCATATGCAAATAGTACTGGGTACCATCAAACAAGATACCTATAAGTCCCCAACTATAAAAAAAATCATTTTGCAGAGTCTTATCTCCTCAGATGTAATCGGAAATGTAAAACCTAAAAGAAGCCATAAAAGCATGAAATATAGTGTTCATTTAACTACCTTCCCTCACCCAAAGTCTCGAGTAAAGACCCGGTGAAGGATTAAAAGAAATGAAAGTAAAGCTTTAATTGGTCCACAAAGATTGGTTAGAGTTGGAAATCAGCAGATGAGCCGATACCATCCATACTAGAGTATTGCTGAGATTCGGTAGAATACTAAGAAGAGTGCTGAACCTTTGAGAAGACACCCTGTCACTCAGACTCCAGTGAAAGACCACCAGCTGAGGCTCGTGTAAAAAACTTTTAAGAATATGATAATAATCACAACAATAAGGACAGCAAACTATAGCAAAAGGAATACGACTGGTTAAAAAAAAGTGTTCCATTGGAAAATGTGCAACAGATTAAAATTTGACAATACTACCAAATTGTATACTCACAAACCAGAATCTGTCCGAGAAAATGACTCTTAAAATTCCCTGAAATTTTAAATACATACGTATCACTGAATCCTGGTCAGGAGGCAAGATCTAGTTTTTATAACCAAGAATAAAGAATATAACATTAAGTGGACTTAGCTTTTGAAAATGAATTAAAATGAAAAGATAGACAAACATTTGGACATTAACAAGCAACTGAAAAAACACCGTGGATCATATAGGCGACAATGATATCATCTGTTGGCGGCGTGCAGGAAACAGTTCTTAAAAACTCGGGGAAAAATTCTTGCTGAATTGGAGGTGAGTTGAAGAATGTAAACTGTTTAGACAACAGAATTGTTAAGATCGACTACAATACTGAGGAAAGTCCCGTAGATCTGAAGAGACAAGCTGTCACTCAGATGCCAGAATTAAAAAAATGCCATCTAACGCTAGCGTGAAACACTCGCAAAAAGTAGTTATAATATATTATCATAACTCTACTTTATAGACACGACTGGGCAGGGAAAGTGATCCACTGTGAATTATGCAAGAAGTTTAAATTCGACCACACTAATAAAGATATATGTAAAACCAAGAAATAACTCCAGGAAAATGAGACACAGAAACTTCTCTGGGGTTTTTAGATACAAACGGACCACCTAATCACGGTCAAATTGCCAGCAGTAGTGATTTTCAATTTAAAAAATGGAACTTGTCTAATAGCGGACTTTGCCATCCCAGCTGACCACATGGTAAAACTGAAAGAAAGCGAAAAGAGAGAAAAGGACCAAGACCTTGCAAGATAACTGACTAGCTATGGAACTTGAAAATGACGGTGATACCTATTGTAATTGGTGCACTCGGTACACTTACCAAAGGATTAGTACAGGGACTGTAGAACTTGGAAATAAGTGGACGAGTGGAAACCATTCAAACTACGGTTTTAAGATCGGCCACAATACTGAGAAGAGTCCTGGAGACTTGAAGAGACTTGCTGTTGCTGAGTCTTCATTGGAAAATCATCAACTAACCCTGGTATGAAAAACTGTCAAAAGAGTAAAATAATAATAATATATTATATATGCACAATCAAGAATCTGTCCTAAAGAATGAAACGCTAAAATTTTTTCAGGAATCTTGAGATACAAACATATCATCTATGCCTTGCCAGAACACTTGACCTTGTGTTGATTAAAAAAACCTTTTTTATCTATTGGATTGTGCCATTTCAGCGGGCCACAGAGTGAAGATAAAAAAAAGTGTACAAATAACTGGACCTTTCCATAAAGCGAAAAAAAAAGTATGTAATCAAAGGATGGCGGTGATACCAATTGTACTATGAGCGCTTGGAACGGTCTGAAAAGGCTGGGGAAAAAAAAACTAGTGGAACTGGACATTAGAGAGGGCATCTAGACCACCCCAAAACAGCATTGTTAAACTCAGCAAGAATACTGGGAAATGTCCGGGAGAATCTAGGAAACTTAGTGTCATTCAGACTCTAGTAAAAGTTGACCAGTTCCCACTAGCGAGAAAAAATCACCAGGAGTGAAATAGGTATAATTTCCTTGATTTATAGATAGTCAAGAGTTTTGAAAATGTTGTTCGGTAAAAATGATGAAATCTTTAGATGCAGATTTGAATTAAACTTTGAAATAAAGGCCTATGAAAAACATAGTGTTGGTACATCCCAACACAGAGACAGGCAGAGACAAATTCAGCCACACACACACACACACACACACACACACACACACACACACACACATGTACCAACACTGTGTTTATATATATATATATATATATATATTTGCTGTCGATAAGAGTGTAATTTAAATAAAACACTGATCCACAAATGTAAATAACATTTCTTTAACATGAGTAAAAATATGTTGAAAAACTAAATGACCACCTCTTTATTGTGAGAAAAAATGATTTTAGTTTGAGTGTAGACATGTTCCAATATTTACATTAAAAGAAAGAAAAGTCCATGCATTCGGTGTAGCATTTTTCATTGTCTAAATTTATTTGATATATTGTTGTGTGAGTAAAAATTTTTCATGAGTATGTCGCAACGCAGTGCAAAAATAAATGTATGACGCTGAGATGTAAGTATAAGAAAAGCTTAACGGCAGCAGATGGAAACTGGAATGTTAAAATAAGCACATTCACATGAACAAAAGTTCTTTGATTCTGAAAATGATTCAGCGAAGCTGATATTAAATATATACTTGAAGGAAAAGAATGTTAGATATTTATTTAAAAGAAATAAAGTCGAAAATTTTGAATATGTCGCATGATAAAGAGCATATAGGACTTTACACTCCGATAATTTAATTTGGGTGGTATGCCACTTGTTCCCACAACAAAGATTGCGTACACTCACATATTCAGTCTCGGGAAACCATTGGCCAGCAGAACCACGTGACCTGCGTAAAACTACTTCTGTGCGTAAATTTCGTACTGCGTTTGGAGCCACTTCCAACACACGTATTTTCTATAAATACGTCGTCTTCAAACACTCTTGCTCTTTTTACACAAATTCTTCGCAGCGGATACATGCTCTCTCTTCAGTGTGACATTCTTCTTATTCATCAACAGGAGTGAAAAGCAAAAAAAAAAAAAAAATGGATAAGCCTCGCAGACATTCATTTCTTCAATATACATTGACTATGAGACTTTTTCCAGTCTCAGAGAAACCGACTGTTTCGAATCACAAAAAGAAAGACATTTAAATATGTAATCTAACTTAATAGGACGTTTCTCTCATTAACTTTTTTGTAGTTTAGTCGTGTTAGTTACACACACACACACATACATATACGACTATTTTTTATGTATCCATGTCTGTTTTATTATAGTGTATAAATTTGTTTTGTTCGTCGCCTTGTTTTGAATGTTACTTTTTTTCCGCGCCGTTTCATATCTTTTACTCATTGGCTTCCTTCATTAACTACCTTTTTCCATGAGCCTTATTCCAAGCAAAACTTATATAAACTTTATCTAACCTCAAATTTTGGGGGACTAAGCATATCTACCATAAGTCCCCCTACGAGCATTAATGTTGATAGATAGATAGATGTGTGGGTCTCTCTGTGTGTTAGTGGATGGGGGGGTAAGGATGGTATCTTAACTCCGACATCTTTGAAGCGGCGACGGAGAGTCCAAAAGACCTTTCTTTGTCTATATTGGCGCGAAGATTACACAAAGAGCGGAGCCCGCGAAAACCGGCGAGACCGGAAGAGAAGAACGAAGAACGTCGGTCAGACAAGAGTGAAACCCCGAAGCGGTCAGTCCGGAGCAGAGGGGCATTCAGAGTTGGGAATGAGACCCCGAAGCAGGGAGAAAGAAAGTTGGGACGATGACTAGATGAGTCAGCATTTTTTTGCAGAGTTCTGCATAAATACATACAGGAATGCTTAAGTGCCACTCCAATTTCCAACGTTTGCAGTTCAAAATCAACGTTTGTCTTTTTTTATCCTTCCACCCACTGTTTTTTGTTGTTGTTGTTTTTTTTGGGGGGGGTTTTGGGGGGGGGTGTACAACCGGTGAAATGCCCACACGGTCGGGTGTGAGAAGACACAATGGGTCTGCACCACAAGATGAACGGCAAAACGAACAAAACCCGCTGTTTATGGATTGTTTCATAAATATGTCACACTACTGAAAACTTATTTTTTCAATTGTTTATTTATAAGTTTGAGGTAAGCTGGAAGAGTCAGAAAAAAGCCGGTGATTCCAATTGGTTAAAAATGTATGTTTAACAATCTAGTCGAGAAAAGATTTCTTAAATTACTTGAGTTTTAATTCTTCAAATTTCGCGCGTCATTTCTGTTGTCTGCAAAATCTCAAAGAAATTTTTAGAAGAGTGCATAAGCGCCGGTTGGTCTATAAATACAAAATCATTATCATCAAATCGACCGATACAAAACTTTCAGTTTCACGAGCCTATCCTAATAAAAAAACTAATGCTTTTTTTTAGAATAGAAATCAGTTGATTTCCATATATAAATATATTAAATATTTTATTTATTTATCCACTGTTTCCTTTCATCTCCATGGCCAGAATATATTATGTCTTTTATAAACATATTCAGTACGGCACTGAGTCATCTAGCTGTATAACTTCATAAGGTAACAACAGGACCCTTCATTCGGTCATTTCTTCTTCTTCTTCTTCTTCTTCTTCTTCTTGTCACAAAAGAAAATTGCTGGCATCGAGCTAAGAACCGAATCAAACTCTCTAGACATGAGTCAGTCATTTTGAAATACTCGATTTCTGTTGAGCTATTGATGCACATTCCCCAAGGTCATTTTCCACTTTCCCAAACTGATGCAAATGTTGTTCCCGTCATTCAGCTTAGTCTAAGCGTCATTTGCGCATGTGCAATAGCCATTTTTCCTTTCACCTTATATAGCTGGTGAACCCGCTGTGTTTTTAGCCATCTCAACTTGCGACAATGAGCTCTTCAGCAAAAATACAAGTTCACTAACCGACACTTATCGGCGTGAAATGGAGACATTTCTCAATAGATATAAAATCCTCATCAAAATGAAAGCAATAAATATCGCATATGTATTGATGAGTGCGCTTGTAGGCATGCAAACGCAGGTGCACACACATACACACACACACACACACACATATATATATATAAATATATACATATATATATATTGTCATCCACAGACAGACTGTTTCGTTCTATCAGAACTCTTCAGTGTGGCTAGACACGCAGGACGCTCGAAGCCGGGATCGAAACCCGTCCAACTTTACGTTAGACTATATATACATATATATACAGAGAGAGAGAGAGAGAGAGAGAGACAGGCAGACAGATAGAGAAAGAGAGAGAGAGAGACAGTGAGACTTTTCAATGTGTATGTGGTTACAATTTTTTTCACATTAACACACACGCTTGCGCGCACGTGTATAATTGAGATAATGACAAAACAGATCTAAATTGATATTCATTTTTTCTTCATGTGTGTTTAATAATTACATTCAAAGTTTCCCATAAACAAATCATCATCATCATCACCATCATCATGTCGTGCAGCGAGCACGGATATCCCTGACCCTCTTTCGCCACATTTCCCTATCGTTCATCTCCTCTGGCAGGTCTTCAGAGCTACATCCCGCATCCTCACATAACTGCTGTATGTATGTTCTAGCTGGTCGTCCTGCTTTTGCTCGGCCATATGTGGTGGTGCATAGGAGTACATAACTTATGAGCTCGTCTCTGCTTCTCCAGCGTGTCTGGTTCGTCTAATTTGGATAGTTTTCGTGATGGGAAGTAAGTGGCCGTATAGTTGGTGCTTTGTGGGGTGTTGCCGCCTGGAGGTGTTCAATATTGCTCGCAACATTCTTGTTTAATTGCCGTCGTTTAATTGCCGTCTAGCTTCTTTTCCAGCCGTTTTGAAAGCGTCCAAGTTGTGCATCCATACAGCTGTATCGACATGACCGCTGCCTGGAAAACAACTGGGGTTCATTTTATCGGTCAGGTCTGATTTCCATATGATCCATAGCTCATCGTCATCCATAGCTGTCAATGCTTTCGTTAGGCGCGTGTCGATGTCTTTTTTGGTTGATGAGACACTGCTTCTTAGGTAGGTGAATTTGTCTACCAGTCATAAATAAATACACCCAAACAATTTTTTGGATTTTAATCTAAACCAGAGAAACCATAGTTTTGTCATTTTTACTGGGATTTATTACTATCAAAATGACTATTATTACTTATCATTTATTATCAAACACTTTAGAATGAAACACACTTTAACTAAAGGTATGAAAAGGAAGCAGTCCAAAACTAAGAATTCTCTATGCGTGAATTACTGACGGTGACTTTTTTTTCTATTTTATTTTTGTCACAATTTTGATGTTCTTGAATTCGGTTGATAATATTCAGTTTGATTGAGTAATGATTTATTTGATATTTAAAAATTCTGTGATCTATCTATCTATCTATCTATCTATCTATTTTACTTACCAATATATCTGTCTAACTACATATATCTATATATATTATTACAGTGTTGGTTGCCACTAAATCCTTATGGGTCTGTGTCCAACCGAGTGCAATATAATATGGAGAGTGCTCAATACCTAAGATATATATATATATATATATATATATATATATATATATATATATTGTTTAAAAATTTACGTTTCCTGAAGTAATCTTTTTCGAATATTTTTTCTGAATTCGTTTCAAACAACTATTGTAAATTTCTAATTTCCACGCTAAAGATGACAAAAACACTTTCTACTTGAAATTTTCGTAATTTCATATCTTAAACAATCCTATCGAACCACGTCATGCAACTAATTAAGGCAGAACTAATCAATTAATTAATCTTTTTTCATCCATTTATATGTATTTTTATTTCTGTTTTATTTATACAACATATCTGTCTGATTAAACATCCTACCTACTTCAAATATATATATATATATATATATATATATATATATATATATATATATATATATATATGGTATGTATATTTAACCAGTGCTTGAACACTAATTGGTAGCATTGGTGGGGAATGTAACAACCTCACACATCAAACGAGCCGAATATATATCTATGTATATACACTAATAACAGTGTGTACGAATATATGTATATATATGCATATGTATGGAATGGTGCGCGCGTGCACCTGTGTGTGTGTGTGTGTGTGTGTGTGTGTGTGTGTGTGTGTGTGTGTGTGTGTGTGTGTGTGTGTTTCGTAGATAATTTTTTTTTGTCATACGATTCCAGTTTTTTGCAACTTACTTTCAAATAGAGTGCAATTTCAATGTCTTTTTTTTTGTTTTTTGTTTTTGTTTTTGCTTTTTGATTATATTTTTTTTATTCAAGCCGAACCTATCAAATTTACTATCAAGTCAAACTCAGTGATCCGAACCGGCAAATCTATTTCAGCATCGATTTTTTTTCTTTATTTTAGATCTTCATCGTATTTTATAAATTGAAAGAAAAGTGAAGATATCAACTTGAATAAAGTCATGAAATCAAAAAAGTTTTTTCTTTTTTTTTCATCGTAAACTTTTGCTTTGTTATTGTTGTTGTTGTTGTTGTTCTGGCGTGAACAGCTACGCGATGTTTTGCCAATATTTTAGTTCGTTTTATTTTACCGGAAATAACTCTGGGATATTTAAAAAACAGTTTTTCCATCAAAGTGTTTTTTCATCCGTGTTGGATAATTTTTTCTTCTTCTCCAATCTGATCGATTTCTTCCTCTGGACAAAGTAAACGAAATTTATATTTAGAAAGCGTGCAGATTGTTTGGTCAGTTGTTTGAAGGTTTTTCACGTTTTCCTCATTTGCCGTTCATTTGTTGGCTTATTAAACATCAGATCGAGTACAAACAGAAAAAGAAGCCTAAAAGGCATCCACAAATTTAAATATCTGGAAGGATAATTGAATATACGAAGTACACTGGATTATTGCGTTCATATACACCTCCTTAACATAAAGTGATGGTTAACAAGTTCTTCTAGAAGAACAGTTTATGAGTGAAATTAGATCTTTAACGCCAATACGCTAAGGTGGGATTCTTCAAAAATACATTATAATTAGAATATATAGATAGATGTACATTCAGGCTATTTGGTGGATGCAGTTTTCATAGTTTACTCCGCTAACTCTGGTGATTGGCGTTCGAGCACCAGTAAAAGATAAATGTGGAAGGCTAGTTTGAATAGAATTCAAGTTTTCCCGACGAAAATAAGTTATATATATGTGTGTGTGCGTGTGTGTGTGTGTGTGTGTGTGCGAAAAATTATTCGGAGGATGTATATGTACATATGATAATATGCCCCTGTTCCAACTTGTTCTTCTTTTTTCTTTCCTTTTTCTTTCTTTCTTTTTTTTTATTAAGCCATTCTCAGGGTGAAATGCGGATGATAAAAAAAATTCTCCCTAAAAAGGAATTAAATGAAAAAATATCAGCACTATTTATGCATGATCGCTATATATATATATATATATATATATATATATATATATATATATGGAAGTAAATAATAGAAAAAACATCCTGCAGAAAGAAGAAAAACCTAAAAACAAAGTAATCCAATGTGATGAATTTATTGTGAAAGAAACATGTTTTTTTCATAAACCTTCCTCATTTTTTTAAATGATGATATCAAATGTTGATAGATCAACGATAGATTTTTACTAAAATACAAAAACAAGGGAGGAAATTACACATACAAAGAAAGAACATACGACTGTTCAATCGTCAAGTCAATTTTCATATTTAAAAAGTTTGAACGCTGATTTAATGATAGAACAGTCATATGTTATTTCTCTGTATATATAGTTTCCTCTCTTGTTTATGTATTTTATTAAACATTCATTATTGATCTATCAACATTTGTTATCATCATCTTTAAAGTCCTGATCCTATTTACCAACCCCTCCGCTCGGGCAGGATATGACACAAGGTCAAATTTTAAGCGGAGTTTAACAGGTTTTACTTCAGAGTTTTCCTTCTCCTAGACTAGTTGCCTAACCAAGGCTGAAGAACCTAGTCTGCCCTACTATTTACCCATAGCTGGAGGGAGATAAGGGGGTTCATACCTTTCCCAAGGGTATTTGCCCGAAAGTGAACGTAATAACGCGACTGGAGTACGAACTCGCGTACTACGATTCCGCAGTCCATCGCTTTAACCAGTACACCACGAGGACACCCCCTTTAAAGTCCTGATGATGGTTTCTATAAACCGAAACGTTATAAAGTCAACCTATCCCACCATAAATTCATCATTTTGGATTAATTAGTTTTTTAAAATTTTTTCCGTATATATATATATATATATATATATATATATATATATATATATATATATATATATAAGTAGTTGTTGCATAAAGGCCCGTAGGCAGCAGAATAATGAGTATCTTCAATCAAAATTTTGTATTAAAACAAAAAATGAGATCTTAAATTAGATTTGTTTTCAAATATTTTTAATCCGATGGAAATAATGTTCAGGTTAACAATATTTTATAAAATGCTTAAATAAATTTTGTGGCCGCTTTGAAAGTAATGTAACTTACCTAACGTTTCTAGTAGCACAGTACACAGCAAATTATCAAGTTTACCACTCTAGCGAAAAAGGTATCAAGTTCATGTAAAACTCATGAAAATTAATAAGTGGGTGATTGTTGAAATATATGAGTCAGAAATTGTTTATTCATAACTATATTTTACTTTATCTTAAATATTATGATACACTGATAATTATCTGAAAATAACGCTGCAATAACTGCCACATTAATAAATTCAATTCATTACATACTGATGTAGAATACTATTGAAATAATTATTATTCCTTCATACTAAATAAATCATATCATTACACTTTTATTTATTTTGTTATATACTCATCTACAGCATCATAACGACACAATAATAAAGACACAGGAAGACTTCTTTAACAAAATATTTACCTCTCACTTTATTGCATGGGTTCAAAAAGGTTATTCAAGCTTTGCGTGTGAGAGGGAGCTGGAGACCGAACAGAAACTTCAATGTTTTGACCTCCACCCTTATGGCCGGCAACGTTGTATCTTTTTCGTTCTCCAGATGCTCAACCGGAGGCCCTGGGGTCCACTCTGCTGGGTGCTGGCTTTCTTTACTGTATCTTATCAGCAACTTCTCTGGTCCCCAAACTCCATCGGGGTTCCTGAGGGCCCCCTCGGCCGGGTGTGGCTTTCCCTACCACTCTTTGTCTTCTCCGTCTCCAACTCTACTGCAACTGCCCGTCGAACTCAACTGCCAACTGTCACTCGAACTCAACTGAGTTATATAATAGTTCAACTTCCACTCGATCGCCTACTCGATCTTTGAAACCGCATGTTTAATCGTCATCAAGCGGAAATAACTGTCATGCAGTTCAGAGGTCTCTCTCTTCCGGTGCGTCAGTCTATGAGAGTATCATGAGATTTTTTTAGCTTGTTCCATTTTGTTAGCCAATTTCCGCCCATGCGACTTCCTCTCCTAACTGCCATTAGAATGTGTCACTTCCTTCCGGTGCATCACCTTGAATGGCATTTTGGGCCGGGTCGAAGGTCAAAATATAACAATTTATCTTTAGCTAATTTACGGCATTAGATATAACCAATCTCTTAACAGCTTATTTTAAAAGTGTAATTTTAAATATAAAGTTGATTCTTAAACCCGTTCTTTATTTCATCACTGAGGAAATTGAGTAAAAATAAAATTATTTAAAAGTATATATTATGAATTATCAAATGAACCCAAAATTCGACCGAATTTGATTTATATTCAATTTCTTCAGTTTTTCAAAAAGTGCGTCCGTTTGTATTGTCTCATCTTTGAGTCAAATAGAACTGTTTAATCATTCACTATAATTAAAACCATATAACTGCGTGGAAACAAATAGTTAATATTAAATTTAATAATTAATATTTGAAATCAATACTTGAAACCATCAAACTGTGCAAATTAAATTTTTAGAGGTCGATAGCAAGACTTGTAATTGTTTAAGCCAGGGCAAAAAAATAAATATCAAAACTTGAAACATTTAAATGTGTCCAACCAAATGAGATCTAAGTCGTTAAAAATAAAGGAACCTACAAACTATTCATCTGAAAATCATATGAATAAACATATTTTTTCATTAAATAAAAATCAAGGGTTGATATGTAATTAAACATAATGAACTAAGATGGTTAGAATTACTAATGTTAAATAACAATACTTGAAACCATTTATATGTACGCAAAAAAATAAAAATGAGTTCTGGCTTGTTTAAAAATAATATTACCAACAAAATATTCTCTTACAAAGCATACATATAATATATGTATAAAGAGTCGTCAGCATTAAATGTCCCACAAATGTTGATATGCCATCATATTCAACCCAACAATACATTCATTTTGTTACATCATTTGTAAATGATATAAAAAAAGTGTTTAAAAAAATCCATAAAAATTTGCTCCTTCGAGATTTTTCTGCTGAAGAGAGAGTGGGAAATGTTCCTATTGTTATAAAAGAAATATTTGAAACAGCATTCCATGTAAACGTGGGGGGTTGATATATTCAGATAAGGGGAATAAGAGCTTCGGTGTCCGCAAGGAAAGGATTTACTACTTATTAGAGATCTCACTAGGCTAAAATTCTGCGAAATCATGAAAAAAATTTAATTGCACCATTATTTTATCAAAATTACTTAGTTTTCTGAACATAATAGTTACTATCAAAAATATGCGCTCTCCAAACGCTAATCTTTTAGTTTTAATACAGTAAAAATTATATTAAATTTGTTAGAGTAAAATAACCAAACGAAAATGGATACAAAATGATTGCTCTGATTTTGATCTTATTCAAATTTACTTCTACGTAAGATTATACATAAGATTGCTTTTAATGTTTGAGAATAAAAATACCGTTCCCACTTCCTGTTGTGTGGAGTCACCACACACATACACACACACATGCACACACGCACTATATATATATATATATATATATACACGAGAAACGATCCAAAATTTCATCAGGTTAGTCGTAGTGGCTCACGTGCTCGACAGTTAGTTCCCTTATTTCAGTCGTACTATGACGCTCACTTTCGGTCTAATACCCTTGGAAAAGGTAGGAACATCTTTATACTCTCAGCTATTGGTAGATAGTACCTCAACTCCCGTCTGCAAAGTTGGCTTGACATTAAATAATCCACGATGTTTGATATGCATATAAATAAATGAAATAAGTCAAACTAGCTAAAATTTCAGTGAATTATTTCTGAGAGAATCTCTCATAGCAACTCTTCTTCAAAAATTTCAAAGAGTTTTTGGGTAATTAAACTTGAAGTTACTATTCACAAAGTCTTTACTACATTTTTTTCGCTCCTTGTTATAAATCCCGTATGATATATTTAAGTAAACCCCACGACACACACACACACACACACACACACACACACATACACACAAACACACACACACACACATATATATATATATATATATATATATATATATATATACGAAAAACTGAAAATGAATTACTGCTTCTCTTAGAAACGGTTAGCAATTCGCATATTCAGAGCTCGGGTGATTTTCAAGTAAATCAATAAAATAAATATAGAAAACAAATCTCTTGCTAGCCTCGACATGAAATTATTGTATACCAATATTCCAGTGAACAAACGCCTCAGACGTTCAGAAAACAAACATGACAGTGCATAAACCACTTAAAATTTCTAAAATTTGTATATTAAGCACGAAACATTACTTTTCTCAATACAATGTTGTTGTTTTTTTAAACCTAAAATCTTGTGTACTAATGTGCTCGTCTCTTACTGGGGTTTTCGCATGTCTTTTCCTTGAATTTCTAGTTTCTTGTCCCTTTAAATTCATAATACCTTAAGATTCTTACTATTTTTTTTATATACTCATATATACACGGAATAATGACTAAACAGAAATTACGAATAGAATAAAAAAACACTTGAACTACAAAAGATTTTACTAAAGAACTTGAAATTAGCAACACCTTACTTTTACAGACATTTTACTAATAAATAATAACGGCAAACTAAAATTTAAACATATAAACAGTTTTTTATTTCAAATTCGGTTAACCATACAAACATTGAGTTCCATCTCAACTAATTCAGTTTAGCATAAGAACTGAGTTAAGTTCTATTTGACCCATAGATATGACCCTATCAAGTGCTACCACTACGGGTCAGAGTGGCCCAGGGATCTATGGCAATGAAGGAGTATTCCGCATTCCCCAAAGATCTGGCATCACCGGGACCTCGCCATTAGATTGTTTAGTGTTATATCCAGGACTCTCGTTGGGGAAGTCTTACCCCTCTATAAAGATGTCATCATCATTATGTCGTGCCGCCAGCACTGATATCCCTGATCCTCTCTCGCCTCTCCTCCCTATCGTTCATCGCTTCTGGCTGGTCTTCAGGGCTACATCTGTTATCCTCACAGAGTTGCTGTACGTAGGTTCGAGCTGGCCGTCCCGATTTTGTTCGGCCATATGTGGGGGGTTATTGGAGTACATCACTTATGAGCTCGTCTCTGCTTCTCTAGCAGTGTCCTGCATGTCTGGTTCGTCTAACGTAGGGTAGTTTTCGTGATAGAAGGTAGGTGGCCGAGTAGTTGGTGCTTTGTGGGGTGTTGCCTCCAGGACTTTTTCAATATCGCTCGCAGCATTCTTGTGTAATTGGCGTTTATCTTTTTCTCCAGCAGTTTAGTTAGCGTCCAAGTAGTGCATCCATATAGCAGTATCGATACGACCGCTGCTTGGAAGAAACTACGTTTCATTTTATCGGTCAGGTCTGACTTCCATATGATCGATAGCTTCTCGATAGCTGTCCATGCCTTCGTAAGCTGCGTGTCGATGTCTTTTTCGGTTGATGAGACACTGTTTCCAAGGTAGGTGAACTTGTCTACTAGTTTCAGAGAACTTCCATCTAGTGTGGAAATGTGGCCTATTTGATTAAAGCCCATGTATTCCGTTTTGTGTGCATTGGCATAGAGGCTAATGCCTGCTGCGGCTCGTTCCAGAGTATGCAGTAGTGTTTCTGCTTGGTCGGGTGTATTTGCCAAAATCGCTATGTCATCGGCGTAGTCGGCGTCGGTAAATGTTTTCCCGGGGTACCATCTGCTTCTTTTCTTTGTCAGCTCGAAGCCGTTTTCTTTGATTTTATCAATCGATGTTCTAAGCACGTAGTCTAGACAGATGATAAAGCGGTATGGGACTCGTGTGTCCCCTTTCAGTAATGCTACAATGTCGAAGTATTCTTTGTCTCCATCCGGTGAACGTACTTTGACTTTGGTGTTTCTATAGAGAATCGTTATTGCTGCTACAGTCTCTTTTGGTAGGCCGTATGCTCGAAGGATTTGTTCCATCTTCCCTCTGTGAATGGAATCAAAGGCCTTCGTAAAGTCGACAAATAGTATTGTTGCCTGTAGGTTTTTTGCCCGTACGCCTTCAAGGATTCTACGGATAGTTAATATTAGTGAGGTCTTGGATCTATTTCTTCGGAAGTCATTTTGGTTTTTCCTAAGGATGTTGTATATTTGGGGTTCTATGCGGTTTCATAGTAGGGCATTGGAAATTTTGGCTGCTATGGATGTAAGTGTTATACCTCGGTAGTTCTTCGCTAATCCGAGGTCGCCCTATTTATGGAAAGGGAGGATGCATCCCTTCATCCACCTGTCTATTGGATTTTTATTATAGACTGCGTTACAGTGTCGGGGCAGTATGCTGTGGAATTGTCTGGTCTTCCATACTTCTGGAGGAATCTCGTTAAGCCCTGCGGCTTTCCCATTTTTAATTTTTCTAAGAACTGAGTCGAGTTCTTCTTGAGAGAACGGTCCTAGTTTAATATCCAATTGCTTACTAATAATTCTGGTGGCTGGTTCTTGTGTGACTTTCGGTGGATTCCCTAGGAGATTTTCGAAATTCTGTTTCCACAGCTTTATTCTTTCTTGTTGGTTTGTAGCTTTCAGTTTAGCTTTGGCTGTTCTCTTCATTCTACTCACTTCGTTAATCGTTTGCCACGCTATTCTAGATTGCCTATCTTGCACTGAGTCTCTAATCTTATCTATCTGATTTTGAAGACCTTGTATTTTTTGTATTTGCGCATTATATATATATATATATTACTGCTATATGGATGCACAACTTGGACGCTAACTAAACGGCTGGAGAAGAAGCTGCACGGCAATTACACATGAATGTTATGAGCAATATTGAACAAGTCCTGGCAGCAACACCCCACAAGGCACCAACTATACGGCCACCTGCTTCCCATCACGAAAATTATCCAAGCTAGACGAACCAGACATGCAGGACACTGATGGAGAAGCAAGGACTTGCTCATAAGTGATGTACTCCTATGGATCCCCGCATATGGCCAAACAAAAGCAGGACGACCAGCTCGAACATACATACAGCAGCTATGTGAGGATACGGGATGTAGCCCTGAAGACCTTCCAGAGGCGATGAATGATTGGGAGAGAGGGTCAGTAATATCCGTGCTAGCGGCACGACATGATGATGATGATGATTATATATAAATGTCAGAATAAAAAAGTCGTTGCTTTTTTTTAAATTACTCAAATGCTCTCCAGCAGAGCAGTATAAAAACCGAAAATAATAAAAATCTTACTTTCTGACAATTGCCTCATGGTTATAATACTGTTGAGAAACATATACGTCAACAATTAATTTTTCATATACATGATAGATATATCTGATAAAAGATCAGAGGAAAATGAACGTACGTTGAAAATATTACTTCTGTTTATCTGCTACTTTTTCAGTACATCTGATTAGAATACATGAAATATATTAACTAGTGGATTCAGATTTAGAATTTGGAAAATTTTATTGAAATTTTTTTTAATTTCTTATAATTTCCCGGCAACCTGGACACAATATAAGCGAAAATCCATGTAAAAAATGTATTTATTCAATTATTTTCTTTAAGATATTTACATCAAGATATTAATACATGTTTTACGTGTTCCATACATTAATGTGAAAAAAAATAGCCTTTCGAGATGAGCAATTTCTTTTCCTATTTCATTAATCTTCTAACCAAATAAGAAGATTTAATAATAAGTGAAGATAATCAGATTGTTATAAGTTTATTTTTTCTATTTCATAATCAATGGAAAAAGCAACGTAAGAAAAATCTTATAGATAAACAGATCAACAAGAACAAAAAGTAACGGATATCATTAAAATTATTAAATAACAAGAATACATTAAGACCCTACTGGGAGTGTGGATAACCGATGATATAAAGGTTTTCCTTAATGGTATCAAAGAAATAACAAAAAAATGTTTGGTTGGTTGGTTGGTTGGTTTGGATGATTTGATTTGTTGATGTTTTATAGTATATCAACCCTTGTGGTTTATTTAATGCCAAATCTTATATATATATATATATATATATATATATATATATATATATATATATATATATACTGCTATATGGATGCACTACATGGACGCTAACTAAACGGCTGGAGAAGAAACTAGACGGCAACTACACAAGAATGTTGAGAGCAATATTGAACAAGTCCTGGCGACAACACCCCAAGAGACACCAACTATAAGGCCACTTGCCTCCCCTCACGAAAACTATACAAGTTAGACGAACCAGACACGCAGGCCACTGCTGGAGAAGCAAGGACGAGCTCATAAGTGATGTACTCCTATGGACCCTCACATATGGCCAAGCAAAATCAGGACGACCAGCTCAAACTTACATACAGCAGCTATGTGAGGACTCAGGATGTAACCCTAAAGACCTGCCAGAGGCGATGAATGATAGGGAGAAGTGGCGAGAGAGGGTCAGGGATATCCGTGCTGGTGGCACGACATGATGATGATAATAATGATGATATATATATATGTATAGGATGTGGGAGCAAAATTAGGAACATTCTAGTATAATAAAAATGTTACTATTATAAAACAAGATTGATTTTTATTTCAGAAAATAAACAACAAAATAAGATTATCGACACAAAATGTACTCCATTTGGCCGCCATTTTATCAATTATTATATAAAGACGCCTTCGAAACAATTTATTTGCATTCAAAATAAATTAATCAGACATTTTGTTTTTTTTCCACCTTTTTAGAAGTCTTAAGCGAACACATATTTGGGAAGTTGAATTTTTCTGATTTTTAAAAACCTCATATCACGTAATCAAGGGGGTTAAGGTCTGGGCTTGAAGGAGGCCATAAAAAACTCCAATTATTTCGGAATTATTTTTCTGACAAGGTGTTGGCGTTAAGCAAATCGTCGATTATTTGTCGTTTCTTTTATTGCTAAATCTTATTGGGCTGAATGTTGATTTTTAAAAAAATGGTGCTTGAATATCAGAACTTATCATAAAAATTTAGACATACCACGTTTTTGTTTTAAAAGATTGGACAATTCAGACAAAGAACAACTTTGTAAAATTATTCCATATTTTACTGTTGCATTTTGTGTGTGTATATATATATATATATATATATATATATATATATATATATATATATATATATTATTCAAGCGTATTTCGTTGGAAACTTTAGTTTAATCGAGCTAGTTCTTATTTGTTTGCACACAAATGTTTCCACATAGAGTAAAGTAGTTTTATTTGACCCACACCGGTTCAAAGTAGACCTGAAAGTAAACAAAAGCTAAAAACCTTATTTTCCCTACTGTTTAGGCATAGCTGGAAGAACACATGGATTCATTCTTTTCCCAGGGGCATTAGCTTTAAGTGAAAAGCAAACAGCCTCGACTTGGATTTGAACTCAGCTGATATAATTTTCTATGACGATTGTTGTCACACTTTTAACTTCACCTCGATATCACCAGTTCAAAACGTTTAATGAACCAACCCACAATAGATTTGTTTGTATTGGTTCAAATACTTATGTACATTATTTTTAAAGCTCTTATAAACATCACAAAAAACCAGCACCACAAACATGGTTCAACACACATACACATACACAGACTAATACACACTCACTTATATATATATATATATATATATATATATATATATATATATATATATATATATATATATATATATATAAAGTTTTCAGCTGGTCCAACGAGAGAAAAGACAAATTTTCAAATTAATTGCTCAACAAATGATTCTGAATTTGGTATTTCAGTTTATATGCGTGCATACAAAAATGGTCTACACGTTTTTCAGACATTACGTCTTCATTAGCAGACTGCGTAGTTTTTGCTCATGCTATTATAGTGAAGATCGTTTTGATAGATATGTATTTATATTCTAGGATTTGTGTCTGTGTATATTCTTTTGGAGGTCATTGTACTTGAAAACCGGTGGTCTCCGGAGGTATTTTGGTATATATAAAAGCATGTATTCACACACACACACACAGACACACACACACACATATATATATATATATATATATATATATATATATATTCATTCTGTGTATATGTGAATATCTACATTTATATAGTCACAGGTATACCCATGGGAGCACAGAGATGTATGTACATATATTTTCAGGGTTGTTGTTCTCTCTCTCTCTCTCTCTCTCTCTCTCTCTCTCTCTCTCTCTCTCTCACACACACACACACACACATTCACTCTCAAACCTCCCTTGTAATCAGTCGAGCGCACTTTAGTTTATATTTCATATTTACCAACCCCTCCGCTCGGGCAGGATATGACACAATGTCAATTTTTAAGCGGAATTTTAGTTGGGTGGTATTGTGCGATTTGTCATGTTCCAGGGGCCTTCCCCCGGCAATACCTGCTTTGAAGCAATTAATTCGTTAGTTAGATCCGGTGGCGCAACATTATGGGGAATACTGAAGATACCCATTATTTTTTTGTCAATAGCCACGCATAATTATATTGATTTGTGTGTGACTTCTTTTGTAAAATGACTATGTGTCACATATTGGCTAAGTGGGACACCAGTTAAATACCAGCACATATCCACATGAAGGTAGACCTTTATGAGCATATATGCTTTTAAAATGACATGTATGTGAGAATGCATTTGCCTTCGCACATAGATATATTCTAAGTTAGTCACTGTGTGTATATATGTATGTGTGTGTGTTTGTGCCATGTTAGGCTTTCCTTTGAGTTGGCTTAAATCTAAGAAGTAGTCTTCAGTCTGGTATAGTAACATTATTTTAAAGTCACCTTTGCAGCATTCATGAATGTGTTTTCATACATGATGTTTTCATACATGATGTTTTCTATTTTCTGGTAATTTAATGTGAAGAAAATATATTGTTAAGTGCTTGAGTGTATCCAATTTACTCCTCTTTAGATTTGGAACATTCTCTTAAAAAAAGTATTTTTTTTAAATCGCAGCTTTAATTTCTATTTATTATTGATATTGTTTTTAAGGTTTGTAATGTACAGAAATTTCTTACTATGATTATATTATGTAGTCCACATATTTTTGCATTTAGTGACTCCATATGTTGCACGTTGCCTAAATTTAGACGAGGTTAGTTACTTCACGGACAATTAACTTCAAGAGGAGATTCAGAGTCATAAAAGCTAGATTTTAAAAAAGATCACATCCCTATCGAAACAATCTTGACCATAAAGGCAAGGAACGAAGACTTCTCCACCTACCTCCTGAAGAGAACGTCAAGTCGGAAAAACGTGTTGAGCATACGCATATGAAATATTAAAAACCTAAATATCAAAATCAGAATCATTTGCAAATCCATTCATTTTAATACACACACACACACACACACACACACACACACACACACACACACACACACACACACACAGACATATATATATATAAAGTGATTAAAATTAAATAAGATAACCTCTAAGGTTGATAATTTTTGATCAGGTAAGATTATGTTTAATGACATATCAACCTGAGTGGGATATATAATGCTTATACCACATTCGTAGAATAACTGTAATCATAATCTCAATGTCAGAGACGCGATGGCTCATACATTTACCGAGACAATTCATCCGAACACGTAAGCGTGTTCGGATGAATTGTCTCGGTCACAGTCAAGCGCTCTAACCATAACACCACGACGACAAGGTCACAGTCAAGCGCTCTAACCATAACACCACGACGACTACCCAGTAAGTTTTTGTTGAATCTGTAAAATATACCTGACGATGTCATAACAGCAGTGCAGTTATACAATCCAGAAAAATATGAAATTGGCAACACTAAGTTCGTTACTCAAAGTTCCATGTGGTGTGCACAATCTTTAGAGTGACGAGTGAGAAAAACGGCCAAACAGTCGTACTATATAGTGGTGTAGTCATGCATTAAGATGGAAGCGGATATGACACACAAATGTGGAAACACACACACACACACACACACACATATATATATATATATATATAGGATTGTTCAAATACAGAAGATTAGATAAAGAATTATTCATCTGCTTAATGACACATTCAAAATATTTTAATGTCTTTATATATATATATATATATATACAGAGAGAGAGGGGGGGAGAGACAAATAGATATATTGATCGATAGAGAGATATGACATTTATTTACAAACATTCTTATAAGCATATACGCATATTTTTTCCTTTGTTACATCACCTGCAAATTTGCCAATATTTCTGAGGACACTATGTAATACGCCTTACAAGACTCTTTTTGGTTTGATTCTGTAGATGTGTGTCATTATACAATAAAACGCCTGCATGTATATGTATGCATGTAAAACTGTAATTCCGAAACTAACGAAATTTATTTTACTTATAAATCCATTGTTATCCCATTCATCACGAAAGCGTTTCTGCCTTCATGAAAACGTTTAGACGCCATTATATCCATCGAGAGCGTGTGAATATCCATTGATATAAGAGAGAAAGAGAGAAGAAGTGAGAGAGATATAGTGAAGGGGGATAAATGGTCCGTTAAATGAAATGTCTGCGGAGAGAACTGAAGATATAATGCGGCTGGATCGTGTGCACAAAGCGATCAGAATACATGGTTTACTGGTTGACAGCAAAAACGAAAACAATAATCACATTGTTGCGTTCTGGCAAATCATGTCGTTTTGTGCAGATTAATGCCAATTAATAAAATGCGCCCTTTTTTTTTTTTTTTGCAACGAAATGCAAAATTATATCACGCTTCTTTAAGATCTACACTAATGACGCACGCACGTACATGAACACACACACACACACACACACACGCACACACACACAGAGGCACGATAGAGTAACTGTTATTGTCCTACGAAATAGAATCAGCGACCCGAATTCAAATCCTAGACGAGGCTGTTTTCATTTCAGTTCGGGCTAATGCCCATCCATAGCTATGGAACCAGTTCACTGTGCACAAACAAGCTAGATAGCAACAATTAAAACCATTTAGTGAGGAAAAGTTATTTAATTTAATGGCATATATACATTTGATCGTCATTTAAATCTTCTTCATATATATATATATATATCTTTCTTTAAGAAAGAACAAAACTGGTCACATGAGGATTATAAATTTATTCCCGTCCTGTTATGTGTTTTGATATAAACCAAAACCACGAAGAAAATTTAACAGGACTTCTTCAGATCTTATGGATAAAATAAATCAGAATAGAGACGGGAGGGGAAGGGTTAGAAGAGGGGTGAAGAGTTATCTCCTCGTTTTAGCTCACTTCCGTTTTTTCTATTTTATTTATTTATCTATTTATTTTATTTAATTTTATTTCCGGTTGGAATTATAGTAATCCAACTTTTTTATTCTTTTATTTTTTTATTTTATTTATTTTATTTTTTTAACTTAAGACTCCATAATTTCTTGCTGAATTAGATAATTAACTTTTTTTTATATATTTTTTATAACTTTACCGTAAGGAAACATTATTACTTATATTAATTTCGAGCCAATTTCCTCAGTTACCTATTTTTTTGCCGTGTACATATACGAGATAAGTTTTTTTCACATTTCTTTATTTCTATTTTATTTTATTTTTGTTCATTTCTCTTATTTCTCATTTTAATTCCATGTTTTTTTAATCCTTATTTCTGATAATTTGTCTATAGTTTAAATTTAGTCTTATGTCTACATCTAGCTATTAATTCACATCTATTATTTGACAATTTTTCAGGGTCTGTGTATGTCATTATTTGTATTTTTTCTACTAAGCATAGATTACATCTACCATTAAAACATTTTGGAGTATTTGACTTTTTCAATATAGACCATTGAATCTCAGGGGTTAACCCTTTACTTTTCAAACCCCAGAATTGCTTAGATTGGGCTGTTTGGTGTTTCAGATGTTCGTGGCAGAAGGAATATTTGTGATTTGCGTATCTAATTTTCCATTTCGTGGAGGAAATTCTGATATAAGTTTTTCTATTCATAATATTCTCTTTCGGGTAAATGATTCCTTGATACACTACATTATTTAAGTTACATAATCCATTCATAGGACAATTGTTTCGAGTTTTACTATTACATTCGTTTTGTTTACTATTATCATTATTATTTGTTCGGTTCTTAAATTCCTTAATTATCTCTTTATTATGATTATTGATTATTTGAAAAAAGTTTTTTCGTGGAGTAGTAACTCATTTTTAACGTTTTTCTATTTAATATTTTATGTAGTATATTATCATGTTTAAAGTGCTTATCTCTTTGTTTCAAAAAACATTTACCTACATTTATACTAGCTGTATATACACTATAATGAATACTTCGTATATTTTCACTATTTTTCGTTCATCCTACCAAACGGGTGAATGAGGCACAAGGCCATTTTTAAGGTTGGTCTGGATTCATGACTGTAGTATATACACCCGGTGACCCAAAAATGCCTCAGGCCCAATCTGCCTTCTTGAAAAAATTGCGCCAGGCGCCAGGCGATAAAACCCACGTCTGGTAGCCTCGACCAAGTGAAATACCATCGCCAAAGACAGTTAAGGTATTTGCACCCTCTCACAATAGTGTCCAACGTATCTATAATATTTACCAACCTCTCCGCTCGGTCAGCATATGACACAAGGTCAATTCTTAAGCGGAATTTAACAGGTTTGAATTAAGAGTTGTCCTTCTCCTAGACTAGTTGCCTCATCAAGGCTGAAGAACCTAGTCTGCCCTACTATTTGCCCATAGCCGGAGGGAGAATATTTGGATTCATACCTTTCCCAAGGGTATTAGGGCTATGTGAAATGCAATCAGTCAGGTCCAGGACTTGAACTCCTGTCGCCGTGTCCATATCCTGCGACGATAACCATTACACCACGGGTATCTCTTTACAACGTATTTATGAAGAATGGGACATACTCATTAATGTTCATAGGTTTGGTATATAACTCACGCCAAGCCATCTGACGGTTAAAGAGCACAGTCTTCAGTACTATTTACGAATAGTTGGAGGGAGAAAAGCTGGATTTATATCTCTCCAAAAATATTAGCGCTATGTGAAATGAAAACAGCCTCGTCCAAGATATGCATTTAAATTATCGAAACCGTTTCCATTTTACAATATCTGCTAAACAAATAGCGTTTTTTTTTTTTTTTTATTTTAAAATCAACTCGACTCCACTGAAAATTTGACCGTATGTTACATCATGTTCATTAAGGAGGGGGTGAATGCAAAATAATGGAGGTAAGCTTGTAACTTGTAACTTGTGTTTCCTCAAACAATAGTTATCCCCCCACCCACAGCGAGGTTACTTTATTGTTTGCGTGGCTGATGATTTCTAAAAATTATCTATGTGAATTAAGTTGAACAGTATCATGAGGACAATAGACTTTCATTTAATGAATAAAGGGTTTGATGGGAAATCCTAAGAAGACCTCTGAATACAAGATGCATCTGAAGAAGGTCGGATGGTAATCACTGATTATATTCCATATGGTTATAACCATTACGCTCAGAGCGTCTCCTTGATTTTGCTTGCAACGATTCTTCTACTATATATTGGTTGAATTAAAAAACGTTGTGTCTGTGACATAATATTTTGAATCGACAATCAAAATTAAAATTTTGGAAAATATAGTTTTTTCACAGCTTGCCAGCTAGAAAATAACTGATATTTTCCCTGAGAGTGCAGACACGGTGTCGCATGTAGAGCACTTTCCACTGTGATGACAAATTGGAACGGATGGTGAGAGAGAGAGAGAGAGAGAGTACAGGGATGGTGATAATGATGTTCTCTCGGTACATTTCTTGACTGATTGTTTCAAAATAGTGAAAAATAGGTCGGCTTTTTCTGTGCCAAAATTCCTATGCTTGTGGTGTAATGACACTATTGTAGAAAGAAATTGACACTGAGACCTGAAATCAAAACCTGGACAAGGCTGTTTACATTTTCCATGGCACTAAAACCCTGAGGAATGGTTTGCTTCCAACTATTCTCCCTTTAGCTATGGGTAAATAATAGAGCAGATTGTGCTCTTTAACCTTGGTATGGAAACCTGTCAAGATGGAAAACTCTGTATCAAACTTGTAAAAGCTTCGAAAAAAACTGACCTTGTGGCCAACCCTGTTCGTGCGGAGAGGTTGATAAATGAAAAAAAATATAGATTTGCATATTTAAGTTCCATGCAACAGAAAGCAAAAAACCTGTCTGAAGATTACAAAAGAATACCCAAAGCTATTTCGTGGCCAGATATTGAATTTTTTTTTTCTGGGTGATTGATTAAACTTTATTCCCGTCTTTTCTTATTGCCTATTTTCCTTCACAATTGCAGAGAATTACGTAATCAACAAAAAATGTATTTTTTATACAATTTTTTTAATCTTGGTAAATTTGTCATCTTTTATTTTGTTTTGTTTCTTTCTTAGGTCAATTTACGTTTTTTTTTTTGGTTTTTTTTAATCTAAGTCGTTATTTTTTTCTTTCTCGCTTTTCTTTGTATTTTGTTCATTTTTTTTGTTTTTTATTGTTGTTTTTTTTTGTTTTTTTTTTTGTTTTTGTTTTTTTGGTCTTTGTGTATTTTTTTCCCTGAGATGTCCATGTCTTCAGCATTTCTTTCTTTCTTTTAAGTATCTTAGACTCCAACGAGCAGGTTTCCATATTTCCCATTTCCTTAGAGCCCATATTTTTTTTTCTCACCGTCCAGTAATAATTACATCTTTTTTTTTGTATCACTTATCTTAACTTCTTTCTTATCTTTCTCCATTTCAATTTCATTCCTGAACGTTCCAGCTTTTCTTTCAACAAGTTTTTGGTTTGATTTTGCCTTCGTTTTAGCTTTCATATTTTTTAAGCAATCGTAGTTTTTTAATAGTAAGTCTCAAAACGTAACGACAAAATGTAGAATAAATAAGTCCCAAAATAAATACTATTTAAAATATCATCATCATCATCATCATCATCATCATCATCATCATCATCATTAAGATGTGTCAAAAGCACGGATCCTCTCTCTCTCTCTCTCTCTCTCTCTCTCTCTCTCTCTCTCTCTCGCAATCCATCCCTATCGGTCATAGCACTTGATGAGATTACTATCAGAATTTATGAAAGTAAGTTTTGCTGGTCAGTCAACACTGGTGAATCCATGCCTAAGAGTCCATAGGATAACGCAGATTGAGTTAATCATTTCTTCAGTACCAAAAATTTCTGGCTCATTTTACTAGAATAAATTGTGAGTTTGGAAGTTAATAGCCGTTGTTGGGTGCTGCTTCCAGGAGTTCTGCAAAACAGCATGCAGCATCTTTGTGTAGTTCTAATCTAGCCTTCTTTTCAAGCGTTTCGTTAGTTTTTATGTGGTGCAACCATACAGTAGCACTGACATAACTACAGCTTGAAAGAATTACCGTTTTATCTTACCAGAGGGATCATATTTCCATATAGTTTCAAACCTGTCAAACCGATCTATGCCTTACACATGCGTATGTATTTACCCAACCCCTCCGCCACAGGCAGTATACAACACAAGATCATTCTTCATCATCATCATCATCATCTTGTCGTGCCATCAGCACAGATATCCCTGACCTTTTCTCGCCACCCCTCTTTATCGTTCATCGCTTCCGGCAAGTCCTCGGGGCTACACCCCGTATCCTCACAGAGCTACTGTATGTTGGTTCGAGCTAGTCGCCCTGCTTTTGCTCGGCCATGTGAAGGGTTCTATAGGAGTACATCCCTTATGAGCTCGTCCCGACTTCTCCAGCAGTATCCTGCATGTCTGGTTCGTCTAATTTGGATAGTTTTCGTGATGGGTGGTCGGTGACCGTTCAGCTGCTGCTTTGTTGGGTATTGCCTCTATGACTTGTTCAATATTGCTCGCAGCATTCTTGTGTAGCTGCCATCAAGCTTTTCCCCCAGCCGTCTAGTTAGCGTCCATTTAGTGCATCCATATAGCAGTATAGACATGATCGCTGCTTGGAAGAAACTGCGTTTCATTTTATCGCTCAGGTCTGACTTCCATATGACCGATCGCCAATTAATAGCTGTCCATGCCGAGGAGTTTAACAAGGTTGAACTCTTTGACCTGTTGCTTTTAAGTGATTAAAGAACCTAATCTGCCTTACGATTTACTCGTAACCAGATGGAGAATAGTTGGGTGCATAGCTTTTTTAAGGGTATTTGCACTAAGTGTAATGCAGAAAGCCTCGTCTAGAATTTACACTCAGGTAGTCACGTTCATTTTCAAAGATAGTAACCGTAACACAACGAGTGCTTTACATAGAGATATGGCGATAGCGAATTCACTAGATGACATATTAAAAGTGAGGTATACGAACTTTTCAACTAATTTAAAATGCTTTCCATTTAATGAGACGGCACGATCTCGATTAAACACATACGTGGTACATTCAATAGGTTTCCAGACTTTTTTTTGTACAGGCATTTAGAATTGTCGTAGACTCTTGAAAATTCAATATGTAATTGCTATACATCTTATGAGATGACTGACCAATTTTTATGATTTCAGGTTCAAAGGAACAGCTACAGTAGGAATTGGAATATACCCTGCTAAAAGCTGATTGTCTCAGTTGGTGAATTTCAAAAATGTAATCTGGACGTGAGGACACTTTAGAAAAACGATATACAATAAAATTCTGTTTTAAAGTTGGAGAAAATGCCACAGAAACGTATGGAATGCTTCAGACTGCTTTTGGACCATGTTGCATGAATCGAGCATCAGTTTTTGAGTGGCATAAGAGATTCAACGAAGGCAGTTAGTCTGTGAGGTGTTGGATGAGTAAGGATAGCAGAACACCAGAGTTGATGGGCCAAAGGGTTGGGGTTAGGGTTACTATGTTGGGGTTTTAAGGGAGTTCAGAAAGAGATTCTGTCGGAAGGGGCCAGCAACAATACAGTTCCTCACCCTCCTTATAGTCCAGACCTTGCTCCCTGTGACTTTTGGCTATTCCCTAGGCTCAGAGGCTGTCGTTATGAGACAATTGAGGAGATGAAAGAGGTCATTAACACGCTCACACAAGAGGACTTCAATGGTGCCTTGCAAAAGTTGTTGGAACGGTACAACAAGTGTATTGCAGCCGGAGGAGATTACTTCGAAGGGAACTAGAGTTTAATGTGTGTACAATCAGTAAAAGTACCCATACGAAAAAAGTCTGGAAACTTATTTAATGATCCTCGAACATTCTGTTTGATCTGGTTTAGTTTACTTTGGTCTGGTTTTCTGGCATATCAACCATTGTAGGTTATCCAATGCTAAAACCTGATTATTCATATATATTAGATATATTGCTTATATATTATTTGTAAACTTAAATCAACAAAGTTATATCGATCTAAATATTGTTATGTATCACCAATAGTTCAATTCAACATCAGTCATTTATTTATACACACTTAAATGATCAAATAGTTCTTTTACAAACAATTCAATTTAGTCTAAGTCATTTCTTTACACTGTTTAAATATCAAACACTTCTATTTGAACCATAGATAAGACCATTTCACGTGCTACCATAGTATTCTTGTGTAGTTCCCATCTAGTTCTTTCTCAACGCGTTTTGTCAGTGTCTCTATTGTGCTTCCATATTGTAGTTTGGCTGCAACTAACGATATAAACAGTTGAAATAATAGAGAAAATTCGATTAAATTCTGGGAACATGATATTTCTTTCTTTCCACTGTACAAAAATTGGGATGAGCACTCTTATGTTTTATATTTGGACATCAGCAGAGAAGTTTTACTGGCGAGTAAAGGAAGAAAAAGTGAAAGAGGGAACCGACACCTGCAGAAAATTTATCACAGAACTAAAAAGCACCAGCAGACCGATTAAGACTGCTCGGACGCCCTTAGATAAAGCAAAAACAACCGGACATTAAAGATTTTCTCAAAATATCAGAAGCTAGAAATATATGTAAAAGCAAAATAAATTATTAAAACTATAAATCTTTTTGTGGACCAATTCATTTTAAAATGTTTTGGTCATGGTAATTTTCTGGCCATGGTAATTCAATTCACAATATTAATTCCTCTTCTTAAAAAATTTTTAAAAAATTGTACATCTATTTCCTTGTCCCTGAGGTATAATGATTACGCCGATGCGTATTTCTAAGCTTCTTGGGAAGACGTGGCCCTGGTGGGTAACCGTGTCCTCTGGAAAGAGTACGGATGTAACTTGCAAGACATATTTAGGTTATTTGGTCGCGCAATTATAATGAATAGTTGATTTGGCTTCACTTGTGTGCGTTATGAACTGGTGGCTCAGTTGTAGAGTTTCGGAACAGCGATCAGTGGTCACTAGTTCGATCTCCAGTGATAAACACTGCTGATGAAACTCAATAACGTTAAAACAACTGTTTACGTATATCGCACGTAGGTGTTCTGCGAATTTTCTGGTCATGGTAAGTCGATTCACAACATTATTTCCGCTACTTAATTTATACCTATATCATTTTAAAATATATACTTTTTTCTCTGTTTGGACCAATAAAATATATATATATATATATATATATATATATATATATATATATATATATATATATATATATATATATATATATATATATATATATATATATATATATATATATATATATATATATTGGCAATAAATAAATTGACGGCTAATTGTTAAGGTAAAAATTAACGTTGATTCGCAAAGCTTGTATAAAATATAAAGGAATATCTGGACTGATACTTAAACTAAATCTTACAAATCAGTATTTACGATACAATATTAGCTTAAAAGCATAAATGAAAAAATCTGGAAGATTATCTATCTTTATATTTCTCTCTCTCTCTCTCTCTCTCTCTCTCTCTCTATATATATATATATATATATATATATATATATATATATATAAAGGGAAATGCAGAAGCAGAAAAGAGAAAAAGGAATATGTATAAAGAGAAAAAAGAATATATATATATATATATATATATATATATATATATACATATATCCTTTTCTCTTTTCTTCTTCTTCATATCTCTCTCTCTCTCTCTCTCTCTCTCTCTCTCTCTCTCTCTCTCTCTCTCTCTCCAGAATTTATCTTTTTCATTCTTCCTATTTTAACAGACTTTTTTTCTTTTCTATTTTTATTGTCTTTCTGTCTTTCTCTTTCTCTTTCTCCTCTTTTTCATATTTCTTCTTTCTTTCTTTCATTTTTCTTTCTTTCTTTCTTTCTTTCTTTTACTTATTCGTCATTTTCAGATTCTTAAAAAATGCTTGCCAATTTATTTCTCCTCAACTGGCAAGTACTACTATTATGTATTACTAATACCACCACCACCACCACCGCCGACACCACCACTACTACTACTGTAATAATAATAATAATAATAATAATAATAATAATAGTCATTTTTTCTTCATCGTGGCTATCTTCTTCTTCTTCTCATTTTCGCCTTACTTTTAAGATTGTCAGTGTCTTTATATTTTTCTTAAACTTGTTTTTTTTCCTGGATTCCTTTTCCTCTTTTTCACATCTTATTCTGTCATTTAGATGTCAGTCGCTTGAGCCCGGATGACGGGCGTCACTCCCTTTTTTTTGCCACTCTAAATAGGAGATTACCCCGGAGAGAGGGACCACAACAGCCATCATCGTGCAGGAACAAGCTAAACACACACACACAAAAAAATAGAATAATAGAAAAAAAAAAGTATGTGTCAGCTGAAATTCGGGTAAAAAAGTGTCTAAAAAAAGACAATAATGCAGATTCCCTCTCGTTGCCGTTCCAACGCCAGCCGTGTTAGAGATTAGAGAAAATTTGATATTGAAGTGTCAAGATTTTTACATCAGCTCTCTGCGTGTTCAAATCATCAATCTAAGCTTCAGCTTATCTCTCAAACTATCGATATCTCTCAATTTTACATCTATCTATATATATATATATATATATATATATATATTGTCATCCACAGACTGGCGGTTTCGTTCTATCAGAATTCTTCAGTGTAGCTAGACACGTAAGGCGCTCGAAGCCGGGATCGAAGCCCATCCAACTTTACGTTAGACTAAGTCTCAGACCGCTCGGCCAACAAGCGTACCACGTTTGGCTAAGGGAATTGTTAAGGTATTTATGTAGCAACAGCAGCAGCCGTTTGTTTACATTTCTATACCCTATCGGCTACCAGAGTGCTCAATTCTTTCGAAGAGCTTTGCATTATGTGAGCGGCGACCGAAAATTTCTTTCACCAGAGTGATCAACCCCCATGGGGAGCGTATATATATATATATATATATATATATATATATATATATATATCGGTAGTTTTCATCCATCTCTATATATCTGTTTAATAATAATGAAATTAATGATAATGATATATCACAGGAGTATAAGACAAGACACGACTGAGTGGGAAAGGTGATCCACTGGGATATGTGCAAGAAATTTAAATTTGACCATACGAACAAATGGTATATGCGCAACCCAGCATTTGTCCCAGCTAATGACACACATAAACTCCGATGGGACTTTGACATACAAACGGATTACTTAATCTCAGCCAGAAGATTAGACCATATAATAATAAAAAAAAAGTGAACTTACAAAATTGTGGACTTTGCTGTCCCGGCTGACTACAGAATAAAAAGGAAGGAAAGTGAAAAGAAGGATAAGTACCTCGACATCGCTAAGGAATTGAAAAAAACTATGGAACATGAAGGTGACAATTATCATATTTACCCAACTCCTCCGCTAGGGCAGGATATGACACAAGGTCAATTTTTAAGCGGAGTTTAACAGGTTTGAATTCAGAGTTTTCCTTCTCCTAGACTAGTTGCCTCACCAAGGCTGAAGAACCTAGTCTGCCCTACTATTTACCCATAGCTGGAGGGAGAATAATTGGATTCATACCTTTCCCAAGGTTATTAGAGCAATGTGAAATGCAATCAGTTCAGGATTTGAACTCGTGTCGCCGTGTCCAATTCCTGCGACGATAACCATTACACCACGGGCACCTATACCAATTATACTAATCGTGATTGGTGCTTTTGGTACTGTAACTAAAGGATTATTAAAGGGACTGGAGGACCCGGAAGTTGGAAGACGAGAGGAGACCATCCAAACTATAGCATTATTGAGAACGTCCAGAATAATGAGAAGAGTCTTGGAGACTTGAGGAGATTTTCTGTTACTCAAACTCCAGTGAAAGACCATCAGCTGGTGTGAAAAATTCGAAATGAATGGATTATAATAAGAATATTTTTATAGAAGATAGCCTGAAAATCACCCTGCTCCGTTGATTCTGAGTAGATGCTATCCAAACACACACACGCACACACACACACATATATATATATATATATATATAAATGTTAGCTCAATATCTATCAATCAGTCTGCCTTTCTGTACTAGTCAACTAATACACCACTTTTTCATATCTGTGTTGTTAACGTCTTAAAAATTAATGACATATTATCTCATCTCAGTTTTCTTGGATATATATTCGTACCACTGATTTTTTTTTTGTGGTCATTAATAAATCTATAAATTTATCTAACAGTTCATTCTTTTTTATCTCAAAGATATTTATCCAGTGTCTTGAAATAAAAATAATCTGGCTCTCCACAATCCTTCTATACTGTAATTAGCAATTTACTTCTACATTTATAACTTTATTTAAAACAGTTAAGGCCCGGTCGAATGGATGGGTAGGATTCTCCAACTGCATCTCTGCAGAGGGGTAAGAATCCTCCACCTGAGAACTAAAGCCTCTGATGGCGAATGTCCTGTCCTAGTGATTTAGTGAATGGGAACTACCTCTTTTTTGCCATTATTCCCAGGTGCACTCTGGTCCGAAGTGGTAGTACCTGTTAGAGTTCCATCAATTGGTTATATAGAATTGTATAACAATTTAACTTTGTGCAAAAAAAATGGCATAAATTATTAATGTAACATAGCAATACTTGAAACCATTTAACTGTTTTCAAATAAAACTATAGCTGTTTAATAGCAATGCTTGAAACAATTTAAATTTGTGCAAACAAATGATTAATATTTATTTCAAACATGTTTAATTGCGTGCAAAAAAATTGAATTATTGGTATTATATCACGATACTTGCAACCATTTGACTAAGATATTAGTAAATAGTGTCAAATAGAATTATTAGTTTTAGCAATACTTGAAACATTTTCACTTTGTGCAAACAAATTAGCTCGAAATTTAAAAAAAAATAAAAGTATCTACAAACTATTTACTCTCCAACCATATAAGTATAACCATTTAACTGTGTGCAAACAAATGACCGATGATAATTTGTTAATATTACATAGAAATACTTGAAACCATTTAATTGTGTGCAGATAAGCTCTGGTTCGTTTTAAAAAGTTATCCCACACACTATGCGTTCACAAATCATTCATTTAATATATATATATATATATATATATATATATATATATATATATATATATATATATATATGCTTACACACCGAAGCAGTTCTTTTTCCGGAAATTTTTATTATTAAGTCGTGCGTATATTTATATATATATATGTAGTGTATTATTCGGTCTAGTTAAACCAGAGCTGGGAGTAATTCCTTCTGGACAAGAAGATCTTTCAGGAGCTGAACATTTAAATTTTCCTGGTAGAGAGCTCAATGTAATTGATTTTACAGAGCAATATTTCTTTAAAGAAAAAAACCAAAGACCGGTTATTTTAGGATTTAAATTTTCCTGGTAGAGAGCTCAATGTCTTTGTTTTTTCATTTAAAGAAAGATATATATATATATATATATATATATATATATATATATATATATATATATATATATATATATATATATATTTCTCAAGGAAGGTGAATGCCCTGTGAGGAAACAAAAAAAAAACCTAATGTGAAGCTACTGAACGGAGCTAGTTTTCAGTTCACATTATTCAAACAGAAAAGCGGCCGGACATTGTAGCATGGTCCGATTAAAAGAAGAGTGTCTTCCTCATAGAACTGACTGTCCCCTGGGAGGAAAACCGGGAGGAAGCACACGAACGGAAGAAAAACTGCTACTAGACACTGCGTGCCGACTGCATGGAAAAGTGTTGGATATGCCAAGTGATTCCTATTGAGGTTGGTTGTCGTGTTTTTCTAGGACACTCAGTTATTTCGTTTCTTTCAAAAATAGGAATCACTAGCCGCAGTTTGAATGTTGCCTCAAATCGTCTTCAGACCGCGGCACAATATGCATCAAATTGGATTTGGTCGAAAGCGAAAGTTTTATGCATGAAGGAAATAAACGCGGAACAACCATGCCAGTGTGATTACGTAAGAAACGGTTACTTTAAATGCGTAATAACATTAACGGCCGAAAGTAAACGTGTCTGTTTGTTTGTTTGTTTGTTTGTTATAAATTACAAACTGCACACTAAAAATGAAGATTAACGTCCACTGTAGTCTCTGCTCTTAATTGATCTGGCGTATATATATATATATATATATATACCGGACAGGGTATTGAGACAATTATATATATATATATATATATATATATATATATATATATATATATATATAATTGTCTTAATACCTTGTCCGGTGGCAAAAGCTGCTTGGTAGCGCCAGTAACGGCTTGAGCAACCGAAACTATGTTATCACCCCTGGTTTGCGGCTGATGAGGACAGGGTATCGCACGTGCTTTCGCAAGTTGTGTGATGAAAAAATGAATAAAAATATTTATATAGATTTGGCTTTATATAACCTACAAGAGTTGATAGGCCATAGAACCTAACCAACGAAACGAAAAAAGTATTTTACATATACACATATATGATTTTTCGAAATTTTCTATTATATATATATATATATATATATATCAGAAAATGTCCGAAATATATATATATATATATATATATATATATATATATACACACACACACACACACACACACACACACACATATATATATATATATATATATATATATATATATATATATATATATATATTGGAAAATTTCGAACAAATTTGATATAAAGGAAACCAAAGAAAAGTAAGTTGTAACATCAAACATTCAGTAAAATTTCTTCAAAAGATATTTTCCTGAGTTTTAGACGAAACCTGCAAATGAGAAAGACAGCTGCCTTAAATTTAAATCTTTACTAATTTTCATCCACTAACAGCATTGATTGTTTTACATAAGCTAGAGAGCAGGACAGTTTACTCTCCGGCAATACAAAATCCTTAATAGTGGGAGAAGGTATTTTCCCTGCAGAAATTCTTTGGCGAGGCCAAATTAAGTGTGGCCTTATCTGGACTCTGAGAAGTACGAAGTCTTTTGCTTTGATGTTATAATCAAACACGTTAATCATTACACCAGGAGGACTCCTCACACCAGGTCAGAGTGCATATGGGAATAATGGCGATAAACCGATGGCTACCACGTTTATATACTGAAGTTTCACCATCAGATGCATTGCCCAGTCGGTTGGGGCTCTAGAATACACCAACTGCTTCTCTGCAAAGGGGTAAGACCCCCCTCTAACGAGTGTCCTGCATATGATACTAAACAATCTGGTGGTTAGGCTACAGTAATGTTGGAGCTTTAGGGAATGCAGAATACCCATTCATTGCCATCGCTCCCAGGTCGACTCTGACCCAGAGTGGTTGCAACTCATAAGGGTCCTGTTAGTGGGTTAAATAGAACTAAACCATGGTTTTAGTTTACTGGGGGGTGCATTTGAACTGCGTATTTGTGCTGAACTTAATTGTTTAAAATAGACCTGTTTTGACATTTAAACTGCGTACTTATACTAAGCTGAATTGGTCGAAATAGAACTGTTTTGACATCTAAACTGAGTAGTCATGCTAAACTGAATTATCCGAAATAAAAATATTTTGACATTAACTCTGTGTATTGCCCAGTAGCCTTGGGCTATAGAATACACCGACTGCTTCTCTGCAGAGGAGTAAGACCCCCGCCAACGAGTGTCCTGTATATGACACAAAACAATCTGATGGTGAGGTTCCAGTGATGCTAGAGCTTTGAGGAATGCGGAGCACCCTTTAATTGCCATTGCTCCCAGGTCCATTCTGTCTAGAATAGTGGCGCCCGATGGAGCCCTATCTCTAGGTTAAATAGAACTAACTACATATCTATGCTAAACTGAATTGTTTGAATTAGAACTGTTTGACTAAACTGAATAGCTTGAAATAGAAATATTTTTGACAATTAAACTCTGTAATTACATTCAAACTGCGTACTTATGCTAAACTGAATTATTTGAGATGAAACTGTTTTTGACATGGAAACTCTACTAACACAAAACTGAATTGTTTATTACAGAAGTGTTTTCACATTTAACTGTAGGTAAACAAAATCTGTACTCATACTAAACTGAATTGGCGGAATTAGAACTGTTTTACTAAACTGAATAGCTTTAAATAGAAATGTTTTTGACAATTAAACTGTGTACTCATGCTAAACTGAATTGTTTGAAGTAGAACTATTTGCATAAAAATCGATTTGGCGTTAAATAACCAACATTCCTTCGTGCTCCCAAACCGAAGCACCATGATCCGATGCAGGTTAGCGTTTGACTCAGTATACATTTGTGTATTCTAAGCCCCGTCCACTGGTCTTGTCTTCAGAAGGCGGGAAAGATCGAAAGGGATTAAGATTACAAAATGACTTTTTTTTAGGAATCAGGTCCACATAGACGTAGAGAACGTGGTTCCCGATTATTTTCATAAAATCCTTGGCAGTCTTTGTAAAATTTTATTAATTTCATTTTGGTTATGATAATATTACTAAAAGTTGATTGAATTTTACAGAACATTACTTCTCCAAGCTGTATAAATTTCACTGTTTTATTCAGAAAAATAAAAGATATGCAGTCATTGTTGAATTATATTTGTTAATTACTTAACCCGCAGATTTTAATGTCTGTAGTAATTTCACACAAACCTTAACGCTACGACGCATAAAGTTGTCAGTCACATAGAAGCGTTAAACTGACTATACGAGTAAATTGGTCACGCAGGAAAAGAGTGCTTAAAATTGCCCCACTGCAAGCGCCCACTTTTAGTTTACTTGAATAACTACAAACTCACTAGTATCATCATATAATCGCTTTGTAATCCTTTATTACTGGTTATGACTATCTTAATATATATTAATGCATTTCTAGTCATATATTGGCAGGATTATCTCCGTGTTGATCTGCTCTTCCGCTTGAGATGGTGGTAATCTTTTTGTCTAGTTAAAACATGGAATCATCAGTCGACAGAAAACCGTTTAAATCATTCGAGTAAATAAAACCAAACAGTGCGAAAGAAAGAAAAGGAAAAACAAAAGGAAGACAAAAGAAGTCAGAAGGGAAGATAAGTTCAAAAATCGAGGAAGAACTTCAATTAAAGCAGACAAGACACGAGACTACAGGATAAAAAGTAATTGTGATTGTAGAAAAAGAGTGATAGAAAAAGATAAAGGCATTGCAATTAAAGAGATAGAAAGAAACACCAAGTATTCTAGATAGTTAAGCCCTCACCCCTCTCTCTCTCTCTCTCTCTCTCTTGCTATCTATCTATCTTACGCAAGCACAAATACACGCTCACCCTCATGCACATAAACACTTCCATTTCGACTAACACAAAATAGTTTGGTTTGGTTTGGTAGACGTTAATGTCATAACGATTATGAGTTCAAATTCTAACCCAGATTGTTTGCTTTTCATGTAGAGCTAATATCAATAAGCAAATGCAGGAATCCAACTATTGTTCCACTAGCTATGTGTAAATATTTGGGCAGACCGGCATATTTTAACATTTGTTTAGCAACTGGTCGAAAAGAAGGAAAATTCTTAATTCCAACCAGTTATTGACCTGGAGAGAGATAGGCTCAGCTAGCTTATTTCCGTTCAAGGAAAACTGCATTAGTAACGTCCCCACGGCAAAACCAGGACACAGGATGAAGGACAGGGTACATAAACCTATCTAAAGTCAAATTTTAATTAACTACTAATTTTTGATTGTAATTACTATATTTACCTAGACCCATTGAAATTTTAAGTCTATACTCAATTATCAATGGGGGTGTCCTCGTGGTGTAATGGTTAAAGCGATGGACTGCGGAATCGTAGTACGCAAGTTCGAACTCCAGTCGCGCTATTACGTTCACTTTCGGGCAAATACCCTTCGGAAAGGTATGAACCCCCTTATCCTCCCAGCTATGGGTTAAATAGTTCCACTACTGTTCTTCTACGAGATTAGATTTGGCATTAGATAACCTACAAAGGTTGATATGCCATTAAACAAAGAAACCAAACCAAATCAATGATCAATCGTTTAAACACTGTTATATGATATCTTGTATTCCAATCTATTACAAATAATTTGCATACAGTTGCATTTTAAAAATATTCTTACTACTAATAATTTACTCGGAATTATATCGTTTTAACTTCGTATTTTCACAGCCTCTCCACCAAATACAAGATTAATCAGAGTTTAACCGATTTGAATTCAGCTTTTTCTTTCTCTTAGACCCATTGCAATACCAGAGTTAAAGAACCCACTCTGCCCTATTATTTACCCATAGCTGAAGACAGAATAGCTCGATGCATACTTTTCCCGAGATTATTTGCGTTATGTGAAAGGCAAATAACCTCATTCAGGATTTGAACTCGGGTGGCCTATTCAATTTCCCATCACAATGACATTTTGCAAAACGAGCGGTTTCTGTGGTCAAATTACTATTTGTATAGTAATGATAATGTGTTTACACATCGCGTAGGGTAGTATCTCGCGTTGCCCCATCAACGAAGTATCTCCTTACTCTATAATCACATAAAGTTGTTCAATAGATTCGGAGTGCATTTAATATACGAGGGTCATTAAATAAATCGGGTGAATTTTGGTTTTGTTTGGTTTCGTTACGTTTTATGGCATATCAATCATTGTAGGTTATTTAATGGCAGATTCTGTTCACACACACACACACACACACATATATATATATATATATATGATTTGTAAGCACATTTTGTAGATAACATTCTTAAGCGTGCCTGGGCTCTTTTTTGCACACAGTTAATGGTTGGTTGGTTGGAATTTATATCATATCAACATTTGGACGTTATTTAACGCCACTTCCATTTTTATGTAAATAAAAAGTTGGTGACCATAGTCGAGGGTGACCCGAAGGCTCCCTTTTCAATAGCTACTACACCAAGGTGTAGGGGAGGGCGCTACTCCTTCCCTGGATTGCTCCACTTTACCCTTGATACGTACCTTATAATGCTGAGTGTTAAGCAAGGATGCATCAAGTACATTTTTTGAGTCTTTGGTATGACTCGACGTGGGATTGAACCAAGTCTCCCGGGCCATTGGCGAACACTCTAACCGCTAGGCCAATGTCCGGTAATAATCAGTTCTATTCATAAAAATTCAGTTTAGCCTGATTATACAGTTTGTCAAAAACATTTCTATTTCAAAGTATTCATCTTATTCAAACAGTCATATATAACAATTCAATTTTGTGTATGTACAGTTTGATTGACGAAAACATTTCTATTTCTGGCTATTTAGTTTAGTCATGCAGTTCTAATTCAGCTAATTCAGTTTAGTATAAGTACACATTTTGTTTACACACTGTTTAATGTCAAAACAGTTCTATGTTAAACAATTCTATTTAGTGTAAGTACAGTTTCAATGTCAAAAAACAGTTCAATTTCAAATAATCCAGTTTAGCATAAGCACGCAGCTTAAATGGAAGTACGGTTTAATTGTCAAAAACATTTCTATTTCAAGTTATTCAGTTTAATCAAACAATTAGCGTTAGTATGCCGTTAGTTCTATTTAACCCACAGATAGGGCCCAATCAGGTGCTACCACGCCGGGCCAGTGTGAACCTGGGAGCGATGGCAATGAAGGGGTACTCCGCGTTCCCCAAACCTCCAGCACTGCTGGAACCTCACCATCAGATTGTTTAGTGTCATATCTAGGACACTCCTTGGGCGAGTCTTACCACTCGGCAGAGATGCAGTCAGTGTATTTTACAGCCCCAGCAGATTGGGCTAGGACATAGTTAAATTATTTCAAGTATGCTATATTTTAGTCACAATTTAACATCAATCATTTGCTTGCACACAGTTTGTTCTATTTGGCCCATAGATTCGGCCCTATCAGGTGCTACCACTCCGAGTCAGAGTTGACCTGGGAGCAATTGAAATGAAGAGGTACTCGATATTTTCCAAATCTCTTATCAGAAGGTTTAATTTCATATCTAGGACACTTGCTGGGGTCGGGTGTTACTCCTCTGCAGAGATGCAGACAGCGTAAACAGACTGTCAGGTGAATTTTGCCAAAGGTATCGACATTAGTAAGGTTTGTTTACGGGTGCACTTTTTTCAAGAAAATCAAATATGATAGTTTTTTTTTTTTTTGTTTAGAAAAGTGTAAGCACGACCTTCTTTAGTGAACGCACTCCGGACCATTTTCTTCGCCGGAGTGTTAGTGTGTTTAAATTCCATGGTCTGTATTGTCAACTCAGTGTGGTAACATCCCTGACCGGCCGGGCGACCCCCGCTATATCAGCTTCCTTAACCCAAACTACTCATGACCAGTAAATCATCCGGTGGTTTCCGACCAGGGGAGTCACACATTTCTTAAGAGATACGCAAAACACAACCGAGAGGGTGGAAGAAAAGAACAACCGAACAAACATGGACTTGGGTCAGCTCCAAGTGGAAGAAGAGGGAAGTCTATGTGACACTTTTGTGCAGCTCTCCGTGCATTTGCAGGCTATTGCGGGTGAATAATTGTGCGAAACTTCCACAAAGCCACGAAGAATGCTGACTCATCTCCTGACTGTCTTCTCGCTTTGGTTAACCTGGCCTCTGTAGGTCAACAGATCTTAGCAGTCGTCTTTCTGATTTTGGTTGACTCTCTTCTCTGCCTTGCTTCCATTTTCTCACAGCCTCCTTCGGCCGACTGTGTCCTTCTCTGGACAGCTTTCTCAAGCCAACTCTTCTGCCTTCCTTTGTCAACTGGATCTCTCTGTCTTCTCTGCGAACTTCCTTCTCTCCTCCACTTCCAGTCTCGCAGGAGATCTCGCCCTCAGGCCCTTTGTGTGGGTTTCGCGCCAAAACATGGAAAGGGATTCTCTAACCAACGCCAACACAAACGGAAATGAATGCTCCCTATTGTGTCACATCAGGCTCGTAGTGATACGCCTCTGTTTAGCTAGTTTGTCATATTTACCAACCCCTCCGCTCGGGCAGGATATGACACAAGGTCAGTTTTTAAGCGGAGTTTAACAGGTTTGAATTCAGAGTTTTTCTTCTCCTAGACTCTTCATCAAGGCTGAAGAACCTAGTCTGCCCTACTATTTACCCATAGCTGGAGGGAGAATATTTGGATTCATACCTTTCCCAAGGGTATTAGTACTATGTGAAATGCAATCAGTCTCGTCCAGGATTTGAACTCGAGTCGCCGTGTCCATATCCTTCGACGATAACCATTACACCACGGTCACCTCCTGTTTAGCTAGTTTGTAAACACTTTTTTATACAAAAACAAGCTCTTCGTACACATCATGCATTTACAGATTTTTGAATGCCTCTTCGTTGCTATTACTTTCAGGTTTACTCTGACCAAGAGTAGTAGTTTGTGTTTTATGGCGTATCAACCATTTTTTTGTTATTTAATGCCAAATTCATTTTTATACAAATGAATAGTTCTAATTCAAACAATTCAGTTTGGTATAAGTATATTTTTGTCCACACGCAGTTAAATATCAAAACGGTTCTATTTCAAACAATTCCGTTTAGCTTAAGTATGCATTAGAGTTCTATTTGACCCATAGATAGGACCCAATCAAGTGTTACTACTCTGGACCAGAGAGGACCTGGGAACTATGGCAACGAAGGGATACTCTGCATTCCCCAAAGCTCCAGCATTACTGAAACCTCACTACCAGATTGTTTCGTGTCATATCCAGGATACATGTTGGGGGGTCTTACCACTCTGCAGAGATGCAGTCAATGTATTTTATAGGCCAAATCGATGAAGTAAGGAGTGGTAGTACCTGTAGGGTTCCCATCTATGGATCAAATAGAAATAGTTGTCTATTTTCTCTATTTGAAATCACATAAGTGAATGTAAACAAATAATTATTAAATTGGATTATTAATATTTAGTTGCAATAATTGGAACAATTTAACTGTGTTCAAAGTGTCACGTGATGGCTCACGGAGACGAGGAGGTGGGAATGATACTCCCCCCCCCCCGTTGAACTAACATTATCTAGGAGTCAAAAAGTGACCGTTAGGAGAGAATGTGGGTCACGCAGATGTTCGCACTTAAGTGACCTTGGGTCGCCGGACATCGGAAGGGGAAAGAAAAAAGAAGCCAAATGATTGGCGGGGGGGGCCCAAACGGAAGTGGGGTTCCCTTCCCCTCAGCGGAAGTAAGGCACAAAAAAGGTAGTTTTTGAGCAACGCTCGTGGCAGACGGACGATAGCCATTTTACTCCGGGCTAAAGACAAAAAGACTGAGACACGAAGAACTCCAAAATCCTTTAAGCCAGCATTAAAAACAGTACAAAGTCTATTAGCCCGTGAAAGAAGAGAAATTCTCCAGTGGAACCCCGTCAAAAAAATAAGATAAGTAACTTTGGGACATTTTTCCGTTACACCCCAAATTTTGTTACCACTCTCTCTCTCAATTTGAAAAAGGATAAAAGCCAAGAAAAGACATTTATATTCATGGACTATCCTATTATATGTGTTTGACACTTTGAACGTATATATATATATAACCGTAGTAAAGAACTTATGTATTTTCATTTTTACCATGTGGTCTATGTTATTATTTCATGCTTTCCTTTCAGCTTCTATTCGCCTTACATTATCTTGCTTAGAACTGTCCTATTAATTCCTAAAGTATAACACGGAAAACCGGAGTTGCCGACTACTACAACAACATTAATATTATTACAACTAAGACCTATAGGCCCGTATTCTTCTATTATCTAAGGGAAAGAAGTTTAGCGGCCTGGTGGGTGTGTGATAGTGTGAAATTTTGGACCCCTTTGCCAGCGGTGGCCAGTCTGGCCCTAAATTATTCCCTCACGTAATATGCCAGTTCTTATCTGCCTGAGAAAAGCACTCTGAACAGGACTTATTTCTGTAGGGGATCAAGTGCCAACCTGCCCCGTCTTCACACGTGCGAAAATAAAGTTCCGTTTTGGGATTTTAGTCAATTTCCCCGTCACAGACCTAAAATGGGGGCTCACGTCCGGGATTTAATATTATAAATAATATTTATTGCTTGTAGTCGTGTGACAATTCCTGCCGTCTAAATCTACCCTGGGAGACCGTGAAAGGAAAAAAAGGAATATTGCTGAAACAGTCAAATTACTTGTTGATATAACTGTTTGGAAAAATTAAAGAAAAAATGGACAAAATAGAGAACTTTTTAAAAGAACCCTCCATGGAAAAGTTGGAGAAGCTGAGAAAAAGCGAGATAATAAAAATTGGCGAGAAGCTTGAGTTAAATGTTGAAAATTCTATGAGGAAACATGAACTCGTTATAAAAATAGCAAGACACATGGTCGACGAAAATGTTTTCGAGGAAGCAGTATTAGAAGAGCTACCAACGGAAATGATAAGAATGACTCCAGAAGAAATTGAACTGGAGAAAATTAAAATACAAGCACAAATGGAACTACAGAGAAATAAAATGGAACTGGAGAAAATAAAAATTCAGCAAGAAACAAGGCTGCGAGAAGTCGACTTGGCAATAAGAGGACGCAAAGAAAGCCATGACAGTTTCGAAGTAACGAAGCAAGCGAGGCTAGTCCCAAAATTTGAAGAAGCCAACGTGGACGGATACTTCGCACATTTTGAGAGAACTGCGCTAAATCTTGGATGGCCGAAAGAATGCTGGTCGATGCTACTCCAAACTGTGCTGACAGGAAAAGCACAGAGAGCATATGCAACTCTGCCCACAGAAAATTGCGCTGACTATGATTTGGTGAAAGCAGCGGTTCTTAAAAGCTTCGAGTTGGTTCCAGAAGCTTATAGACAGAAATTCCGAACACAAAGAAAAACATAAAACCAGTCTTATGTGGAATTTCTCCGAGAAAAAGAGAATGCACTGGATAAGTGGTGTGACTCTAAGAGGATAGACGGAGACGCTGAGAAACTCCGGCAGCTAATATTAGCTGAAGAATTTTTAAACTGTGTGCCAGAAGAAGTCAGGGTTCACCTAAGTGAAAGAAAAACTGACGTGACTTATGAAATGGCCGCACTAGCAGACGAATACATCCTCACACACCGAAAGACGAAGGAAAAAACCTTCACGGGAAATAGAGTGAAGTTTAAAGCTGAGTTAAGACCTAAGGAAGAAAATAGAAGGACCTTCCAAAGTAGCAGCAGAACAGTGGTCTGCTACAAATGCGGAAAGGCTGGTCACATAGCCATAAGGTGCCAGCCAGGAAAAGGTCCTGAAAGAAACCAGACCCAGCCGAGAAAACCTCAAGGAGCTGTAACAACACCTAGAGGGAACCAGTCCTATCGACCCTGGACGAAAAAAGGGATGATAAGAGGCCCACATGGAGGACCAGTGGAAGTCTCAATTTTACGAGATACCGGAGCATCTCAGTCGTTACTTCGACGAAGTAAATTACCTAAAGGGGTAATTGAAGCAACACGTGAGACTGTGATGATAGAGGGTATCAGCGGAAAGAGGGTAAAAATACCGCTATGTAAAATAACCCTAAAGTCCCAGTGGAAAGATGGACCAATTAAAGTTGGTGTGGTAGACAAACTACCAATGAGAGGAATTTCCCTTATACTGGGAAATGAAGTAAAAACTAAAAAGTGTCACCCGAAAAAGATGGCGAAAATAAGCGCCATAAATGAAGAAAGAAAGATGGCGAGGATGAACTCCAAACATGGAAAGAAGATGGCGAAAATGAGCGCCAAAAATGAAGAAGACAAGATGGCGGCTGAGCCACGTGGGCGGCACAAACGACATTGTCGCTCGCAGAGGGAGAAAGTGGAAAGGAAAGAAGTGAACCTTCCACCCCTCAATAAACAAGAAGATAAAAGGACCAGTCGTCAGAAAAAGGATGAAGGTCCAACGAATATCAGGAATAAATTCCCTAATACTTATCGAGAGGATAAGAGGAAAATAAGAGGACCCTCACAAGTGGCTAAGAAGGAAGAATTTAAGAAGGGCGACGAAGTCCTGCTACTATCATCAAATAAAGGACCACACTGTGATGGACAATATGTAGGTCCCTACGTAATATCACAGAGAATAGACAAGAGGACATATAGAGTTGATACCAACGAGGGAAAGAAGACACAAGTGTGTCACACAAACAAATTGAAGAGATATGTCCGTCGAGAAGGCCAACCTCGAAAAATTAAGAACTCGGCAATGCCGAATAAATTCGAGGAAAAATTAGGCCAGTTGTCTGTTTCAGAGAGAGAGGGCTTAGAAAAATTAATAAAAAAGTACCCAAGTTTATTTCTCTAACGCCCCACGAAAATGTAGTAGCAGAATATTCTTTCATAGTTGTTGAGAGAAAGAGAGAGAGAGAGAGAGATACTGAAGAAAATGAGGAATTCTCGTCCCCAATGTTGAAATATGAGATGGACGAGAAAGTGGTTCGTCAACAAGTGACGAATAGGGGAAAGAGAGAAAAGAAAAGGAAGTTTTCTCCCCAAAGCTTGACAATTAAAATTATAAAGTCGTCAAAAGTGACGAAGAAAGAAAGAAAGAAAGAAGGACTTACCTCCTCAAGGTTTAAAATATGATACGGCCAAAAGCCGAGAGAGAAAAAGAAAGAAAGGAAAACAAGATTAAAGAAAAAGAAAAGGGAGAGAGAGAGAGAAAGAAAGAGAAGTGAAATTGTTTTCCCCTATAGTGAAAATTAGGAAGGACGAAAAAAGAAAAAAGGAAAGAATTCGTCAAAGCGTGAAGAAGAAAGGGGATGAAAGAAAAGTAAAGTGAGAAAAAAAAAGGTGAAAGAAAAGGAGAAAGAACAGTGAATTGAATTGCCTTTTTTTTTTCTATGGTATTTCTATTCATCCCCCTTTCTTCTCTTAAGGGAGGAAGTGTCACGTGATGGCTCACGGAGACGAGGAGGTGGGAATGATACTCCCCCCCCGTTGAACTAACATTATCTAGGAGTCAAAAAGTGACCGTTAGGAGAGAATGTGGGTCACGCAGATGTTCGCACTTAAGTGACCTTGGGTCGCCGGACATCGGAAGGGGAAAGAAAAAAGAAGCCAAATGATTAGCGGGGGGAGGGCCCAAACGGAAGTGGGGTTCCCTTCCCCTCAGCGGAAGTAAGGCACAAAAAAAGTTGTTTTTGAGCAACGCTCGTGGCAGACGGACGATAGCCATTTTACTCCGGGCTAAAGACAAAAAGACTGAGACACGAAGAACTCCAAAATCCTTCAAGCCAGCATTAAAAACAGTACAAAGTCTATTAGCCCGTGAAAGAAGAGAAATTCTCCAGTGGAACCCCGTCAAAAAAATAAGATAAGTAACTTTGGGACATTTTTCCGTTACACCCCAAATTTTGTTACCACTCTCTCTCTCAATTTGAAAAAGGATAAAAGCCAAGAAAAGACATTTATATTCATGGACTATCCTATTATATGTGTTTGACACTTTGAACGTATATATATATATAACCGTAGTAAAGAACTTATGTATTTTCATTTTTACCATGTGGTCTATGTTATTATTTCATGCTTTCCTTTCAGCTTCTATTCGCCTTACATTATCTTGCTTAGAACTGTCCTATTAATTCCTAAAGTATAACACGGGAAACCGGAGTTGCCGACTACTACAACAACATTAATATTATTACAACTAAGACCTATAGGCCCGTATTCTTCTATTATCTAAGGGAAAGAAGTTTAGCGGCCTGGTGGGTGTGTGATAGTGTGAAATTTTGGACCCCTTTGCCAGCGGTGGCCAGTCTGGCCCTAAATTATTCCCTCACGTAATATGCCAGTTCTTATCTGCCTGAGAAAAGCACTCTGAACAGGACTTATTTCTGTAGGGGATCAAGTGCCAACCTGCCCTGTCTTCACACGTGCGAAAATAAAATCCCATTTTGGGATTTTAGACAATTTGCCGTCACAAAAGGAAATAATAATGTTGATTGAAATTACTAGTGTTAAAAAGCATTACTTGAAACTATTCACTTGAAAGTTATATATATATATATATATATATATTGTAGACAATTTTTTTCGTTATGGGTCCAAAGAGAGAAAAAAGTAAATATTTCAGAGGAATTGGTCCAATAACAGACTTGCACTTTTTAAAAAATATGTATTTCGTTCTTACATGTGTGTATTGTTCCAGCGGTTGCTTTCGTCAGAGAACATGTGTCACATAAGGTCATATGAATGGGGCACCCAATGAGACTCAAACTCACTCGTCTAAGTGTGTTAGTCGAATTTTTTTTTCTTGGGTTTTAAATAGATTATATAGAGGTGTTGGGTATCACCTACCTTTTCGGCACAATGATCTGGTCCATCTGCCATATATGGCAGTAGCTACTAATGCCAACAGTCTAAGAGTCTAAGAGTCTGAGACCAGAAGATGAAGAGCCGTTCCTTATAAAGAAGCCAATTCAATTGTTGAACTATATTCTTATTCTATCCACTAATCCTATGTTCTTGTTACGAACAGTTTCTCTCTTGTAAATGATCTTTCCTGCAAATATACCTATTTTCCTCACATATCTTGTTTTGTCTTTTTATTACTACAACCTGTGTTCACTAACCAAAACACAACAAGAGGCCACAGTGGTTTGTTAGATTCCTCTTTCTTCTCCCTTTCCCTTTCTCAAAGTGTGTCTACCAGTTTGTCTCAGCCCTTATTGATATTTTTGAGATTTGATATGTTGTAAAGTTTTTCCTTTTTTACACTGAGTCATTGTGCGTTTGTTTGTGTATGTGCGTGTCTGTGTGTTAGTGTGTGTGTGGCTGATATATGGTTTATTGGAGGTATTTTTCTTGTTGTTGAAATGCTTTTGAATTCCACTAACAGTTACTTTTTCTACTCTGTGTGTGTATTTATTCCTCTGTGGGTGGGGGGCTTGATTGTTTCTGTGTGGGTTGGCATAAAAATAAACATCGGGGGTTGATATGCCATTAAGCCAAATACGGGGTGCCTTCAATAAGTCTCAAGACTTTTTTGTACAGACATTTAAAATTGGTATAGACTCTTTAAAATTCAGTATGTTATTGCTATACATCCTATGAGATGATTGACCAATTTTTATAATTTCAGGTTCAAATGAACAGCTAGAGCAGCAATTGGAATACACCCTACTAAAGCCTGATTGTCACAGATGATGAATTTCAAAAATGCTATCTAGACGTGAGGATCCTTTAGAAAAACGATATGCATTAAAATTCTGTTTTAAACTTGGAACAAAATGCCACACAAATGCTTCAGACTACGTTTGAATCATCTTGGATGAATCGAGCATCAGTGTCTGAGTGGCATAAGAGATTCAAGGAAGGCAGGGAGTCTGTGAGGGATGATGAGAGGTGTGGGAGGAGTAAGGAAGTCAATACACCAGAGTTGATTGACCAAAGGTTTAGGGTTAGGGTTACTATGTTGAGGTTTTAAGGGAGTTCAGGAAGAGATTCGGTCGGAAAAGGCCTGCACTCTTCAAATTGGGTCAGTGGCATTTCCACCAGGACAATGCACCAGTCCTCAACTCCATACTTGTCACAGACTATTTGACCAAGATGGGGATCAAGACAGTTCCTCAGCCTCCCTATAGACCAGACCTTGCTTCCTGTGTCTTTTGGTTATTCCCGAAGCTCAGAGGATGTCGTTATGAGACAATTGAGGAGATGAAAGAGGCTGTGACGAAGGTCATTGACACGCTCACACAAGAGGACTTCCATGAGGCCTTCCCGAAGTTGTTGGAATGGTACAACTAGTGCATTGCTGCCGGAGGAGATTACTTCGAAGGGGACTGCAGTTTCATGTGTGTACTATCAATAAAAGTTCCAATACGAGAAAGTCTGGAAACTTATCTTATGTACCTCGTAACCTAAACAAACCTACTAACCATTTTTTTCTGTGAATTTCGGATGTTTTGAATTTCTTTGCTACCGAAAATATGATCACAGACCTCTGTCCAAGCGTGAAAAACTCCGATTTTCTGACATTTTGAATACCTTCAAAACATATTTTTTAAAGTTCTTTTTGCTCTAAACCAATTCCAAAGAACGCAGAGTTAACATTTATAGAAAAAATATTTTGCTTTTCTCCAAAGAAACCTCTTATTTGTGGAATGAATTTCGTATTAGTAGAAAACAGCCCCGTGTAATTTATCGATATAAGCCAAGAAGCTATCGTATAAATCAATCAGTAGAGTGTTCACCAATTGTCCGGGAGACCAAGGTTCAATCCCAGGTCGAGTCATACCAATGACTCAAAAATTGTACTTGATACCGCCTTATTTAGCACTCAGTATTATAAGGTAAGGATCAAGGGTAAAGTAGAGCAATCCTATGAAAGGAGTAGCGCCCTCACCGACACCTACGTGTAGTAGCTATCAAAAAGGGAGCCTTTGGGTCGCCCTCGACTGCGGTCACCAACTTTACTTACATACATTAGACATTGACTACAAAAAGAGATTTAACTTGGAATATTATTCGTCGTTTGTCTAAATGATAAAATTAGAACCATTTTATACGTGGTAAGTAGTATGGATTTCATGTTTTAAAAATGTTCAGTTCGTTCTGAAATTCGCTGTCTCAAAGAGAGACAAAAAGCAATAAAATTTTCAACGCCTCAACATTTTTTCTATTTTTTTTCTGTCTTCCAATAAATTCACACTTCTCTTCAAGCTGATAGTCACATTTTCCTAAAAAAAATATTGTTTTATTTTCTATGGATTCCTGTTTACATTGACATTTTCTATTTTTTTAAAATCGTCTTACCATTCGTATTTTAGAATATTTACAATGTAATTTTCTTTATACAAGCATCTTCAAACAAAATCTACCTACAAATCTATATCATAAGGATCCAATGTTGTATTTACAAGGTGTGATCAAAGAATGTTGAGAAAAAATTATTTAAATCTCTAAAATTTTAATACTCAAAAAAAGACATGTGCACAGATGAGCAACGTATATAACGAAGGGATGATGTCTAGACGTCTAGACTGCTGTTGAGCTGTGCTAGATTATTATTTGAAAAAAAACTCTATCAACAAACCTCGAATTTAGTTTAAAATAGACAGACAAACAAAACCTAAATTAAATTAAACTAACTTTCTACTTCACCAAATTTCATCATCATCATCATCCTCATGTCGTGCGGCTTGCACGGATATCCCTGACCCTCTCTCGCCACTTCTCCCAATCGTTCATCGACTCTGGCTGGTCTTCAGGGCTACATCCCGTATCCTCACATAGCTGCTGCATGCATGTTTGAGCTGGCCGTCTTGCTTTTGCTCAGCCATATGTGGGGATCCATAGGAGTACATCACTTATGAGCTCGTCTCTGCTTCTCCAGCAGTGTCCTGCATGTCTGGTTTGTCTAATTTCGATATTTTTCGTAATGGGAGGCAGGTGGTCGTATATTTTGTGCTTTGTGGGACGTTGAAACCAGGACTTGTTCAATATGGCTCGCAACTAAAACATTAAATCTCATTGTTAAAAATTATTCAGACTTCTCGTACTAAAACTCTTAAAAGTGATAAATTCACATCTGGTTTTATTCGAAAAATCCTCACCAATATCATCAAAATCACATATAAAATAACATTCAAAAGGCCTACATACCTTTGAAACTATCAGTATTGCAAAAAAACAACTAAACACATCTAAAATAGCATTCAACACCGATACTAACATATTAAACGTCTTCAAATAAAAAAAAATCATGTCAAATACTACTTGGTAAAAGATCAGATAGATCCATAGCAAACAACTTAAACAACTACCACGCTATTCAAAACAGACTTAACAATAGTTGTTGTATAGTCACAACTAACTATACGTATAATACATAAACATATACATGCGGAAACATAGTCAACACAATTATGACGAACGGACACAGTTCTTTAGAAAAATATACCTCTCACACTTTATTCGAAATGGTTGCGAAAGGGTTATGTGTGAGAGGTGAGTTGGAGACTGAACAAAACTGCAACACATTGATCCCAAGTTCTTCCGGCTATAGTAGCCCATCTTTCTCGTTCTCTTTGGGACCCTGAGGGCCGTAAGCCCTCAGTCTGGAGCTGGTTCTGACGCTGGCATCTTATCTCCAAAACTCTGACTCCAACTAACTGAACTTCCTGTTGCACTGGGTTATATCATTGTTTGAAGTCCACCTGCTTTTTGTGGGCGTAATCTTTGCATCCAATTCAACCCGTCTACAGTCAAGGTATCCCTTGATATCTTCGACCGGATGCACCTGTTATTTACACAGGTGCATTTCTTATTTCACTGCTCGGCCGGGTTGGAGGTCAATATGTTACATAATAAACACACTGACAAAATGAATTTCACGCTCAACCAAAACAAAACCAAATAATAAAAATCTATTGATATGATCATAAGCGCCTAGAAGCAGAACCTAGGTCTACTTCTCTATCAGTTGGATTCTGATACAAAGAAACTAACAAGAAATTTAGAGAAAAAATAAAATCATAAAGGTGGAAATTTTCTTGGTTTTTAAATAAACTTTTCTGGACGGCGATTTGCTGCCAAAATATTCACTATATACACTAGCGAGCATAAAAATCAGAATAATGTTAAGAAGTCTACATATGAAATAACTATTTATTTTAAAGCTTCATAGAACATTTTATCAAGGGAAAATAAGGATAGAAAAGTAAATGATATAATTCCAAAATATAAAGCTCAATAAACTTATTTTGATAAAGTTATAAGAATAATTATATAACATTCGAAAAAATAGATGATCAAAAACATCAGAACGATTAACAAAATCATACTATATTAATTGATACATGATATCTAAATAAAAATAGCGTTCATACTTCATTAGTACTTGATGTGTAGACCTTTACTTTCAATAACAGCTTGACATCTTTTGATACACAAGCGAATTAATGCCTCACATTCATCAACGGGTATTTTCTCCCATTCTCATTTTAAATTAGTCCATAGTTCTTCGACGTTTCTTGGATTCTTTTCCTTACCTTTTTTATTCAGTAACTTCCAAACATTCTTAAGAGGATTCAGGTCTGGGCTTTGACCAGGCCACTCCATAACAGTAACATCCTCCTCAGAAAGAAATGTCTTAACAGACTTCGCTGTGTGACATGGAACGTTATCTTGCATTAATACAGCTGGTTGAATACTTTCAGTTCTGAAATTAGGTAAAACATGTTTCTTTAATATCTCTTTTATTTTAATTTTATTAGGATCCTTTAAAGTTTTCAGTGAAGTGTTTTGGATTTAAGTTAGAGTTGGTTGAAGAATTTTCCTAAACTGTCCCTAGCATATTCGGACCTTTCATAGGCCATCCTCAGGCGTTGTTTGTAAGTGTACAGATTGTTTTGTCGTTTTTTTTTTTCAAGTTTTTAAATTTTTTATAATATTGCAAAAATTACGTAAACGTATGAAGCCTAGGAATAAAACCTTTCAGCATATTTACAACACAAATTCAAACTACATATTACTGACGATCATTGTAACTAAGTTGGATTGTCACTGACGGCCTCGTATTTTGGGTTTCATGCCAAACTAAGCAAAGTTTAATAAATTAGAGCTTCGTTTGCTTTGATAGTTAGCTACACTCACTGATCATTCACAGATAGTTCGATTCTATAGACAAATATCATAGATAACGTTTAATTAACTAAAAAATAGGATTAATTTGAGATTTGAGGTAAAATGAATGAAATTTTAAAAAAAGGGAAGACACCATGTGATATGAACGTACGTTTTAATGGAAAGGTAATTGAATTAATGGGCACGAATATAAATTTTGAATTTAAAATTTAAATTTTAAGTGTTGAATTTAATTTAAGATAAGTATTACTCTAATCTTAATGTAAGGTTTATAAGAATTGTTGTAATTCCCTAAATTATAATTAATTCTGGAGATTTAAGTTAAAATGTATTTAGAATTAAGATAAAAAAATAATAGAATTCAATTTACGATAGAAAGTGAGTTTTGAATATACGTGTAGTTACTTTATTGCGATTCCGACCGGTAATAAAAAGAAAAACCGGAAGTGAACAAATGGGGAGGAAACTCTGCACCCCTCTTCTGTCACCTTCCCACCCGTCCCTCCTGTGTCTATTCTGACTGAAATTATTTTATCCATTTGATCTGACGAAGTCCTATTATTGTTGGTGTTATTGATTCATATCAATACCCATAACAGGATGGAAATAAATTTATAATCCTAATGTGACCGATTTTCGTTTTTATTAAAAGAATTATTGCCCTGTGATGTCAGTTACATTGAGGTATTTACCGGGAAAAGTTATATATATATATACATATACATACATATATATATATATATATATATATAGGGTGACCCAAAAGACAGAACCCATATATTTTTGACTGAAATTCATAAATTTAATTCTACCTTTTCTTTTTTTCAGGATATGACGTAGATTCTGTGCATGGAAAATTGGGACCATAGTATCCACCAAAATGTCCTGTTCTCCCCAGGAAAAGACTTAAGAATTATTTTGAATTATTTTTGTAGAAGTAATAAAAAAGTTTATGGATTCTGTTTCTTTTGGGTCACCCTATATATATATATATATATATATACACTGCAACGGCTCTGATGCTCTTCAAAGTGGTAATGTACATACAAAAGTTACATCACTTTTGTAATACATCCTCCCCTGATGATGGCTCAAAATCGGTGAGAAAGTACTTGGGAAATAAACAATTATGGAAAATATATCAATCAATTACCGCCGAATAATAAAAAATCAATATGGCAATATGAAAGGATCAACAAGGAAATATATAGACAGAAAATATCTACTATATTCAACGAAATTTGTATTAATGAAGAAAAATATATATATACATATATATATATATATATATATATATATATATTATGACCATTATAAGGCGTGCTATCGATAAGCCTCATATTAAACGAAAGTAAACTTGGCAAATATGATGTACATCGTCTAGTATAATTACTAATTTGCTTGGCTGAAAAACCTTACTCATGAGTTCGGTTCTCACTGAGCACCCTATATATACGACCTTAATACAAAGTAAACTAATCTTAGTAAATGAATATATGTTACTGCAAACAGTTGATTCGCGTTCTTGGAGTTTGCTGTTTTTTAACCTGTGAAATTCATTAAAATTTTTAACATAAAAGATTCAATAAGAAAAATGGGATATTAGATTTTTAGAAAATAAAAGAAATCAACAATTTTTCAACATTATCCTTGAAAATGACAAATTACAACTAAAAGTACACGAGAATCAAATTTTGAACAATTACTATGCAAGCTTGAATCAAAAACCTATTGTTTTGCGTGAAAGTAGGAGAAAATCAATAAAAAATAATTAAGCACTCCGTGCCATTGGTTTTTTTTAATGTTGTTTACAAGAAAGTTTGCTCGAATATCATAGCGTGTATACTTATATTTGAGGCACACACACACACACACACACATATATATATATATATATATATTATGACACTTATATGTAGTGCTGCCGATAAGCCATTATATACATATATATATATATATATATGTGTGTGTGTGTGTGTGTGTGTGTGTGTGTGTGTGTGTGTGTGTGTGTGTGTGTGTGTGTGTGTGTGCAAAACAAATATATTGAGAATATGAGTTATGAATGATTCAGATTGAGAATATATTATAAGAGGATTCTTATAAATCTCCACGAGTGCTCAATGTATGATCATCAATAAATAAATTTTAAATATCATACAGATTAAATTAATATAATTTGAAGAAAATCTCGACAGACTATTATAAATTTATTTCAGCTGGCCATTCAATAAGGGCAACCAACCTCTTTAGATAGCCATCACATAATCGCTATGCTATCTGAAGAGATTGGCTGCCCTTAACAAGTTGCCTGCTGAAATGAATTCATAAAACCAAGTGACGTTCTAGTGAGTTTTTTCTTCACCGGCCCATTGTTCACCAATGGTCCTATGTTCAATACCAGGTCGAGTCATACCAAAGATTCAAAAACGGTACTTGATACCTCTTTGCTTCACACTCAGCATTATAAGGTACGTATCAAGGTTAAAGTGGAGCAATCCAGGGAAAAGAGTAGCACCCTCTCTACACCTCGGTGTCGTAGCTATTGAAAAAGGAGCCTTCGGGTCGCTCTCGACAACGATCGCCAACTTTACTTACTTTATATGTATACCAACATTATTGTCATCATGTCGAGCTGATAGCACAAATTTCCTTGACTTGTTAAACGTCTTGACTGTCAATCATGCTAGGAAGGTCATCTAAACTTCATCCAGTGTCTGCACAAAGTGATGAATATAAGCTTTTGCTGGTCAGCTAACACTGATATGTCCATGAGTGGGAACCCACCGGAGAAATTATCTTATGTTTTTACCCTTTCTTTTCCATAAGTGCCTAGCATATCATTCTCATTTCCCTTTGTTTGTTTGTGAGATGAGAAGCTCGAGGTACTTGAGCTACTGTCATATGGGTTGTTGCCTCCTAGATTTGTTTAAAAAGTGACGTACCATCCTCATATAGTTCTCATCTAGTTTTTACTTCAAGCCCTTCGTTAAGGTCCAACTGTTGCCGCTATACAATAGTATCAACTCGGTTCCGCTCTCTCTCTCCCTCTCCCTCTCTCTCTCTCTATATATATATATGTGTGTGTGTGTGTGTGTGTGTGCGTGTCTGTGTGTGTGTGCGTGTGTTTGTACGTGTTTGTGTATGTGGATAATTTTTTTCTGAGGATACCAGGATGTGAACGTATAAGAATTTCTCACCGAAATGTGATTACTTGAAAGTAATTTTCTCTAACTAAAGCAACGTGTGACAGATTGTAATTGGTCATATGGCAGTAAGAGCAAGAATAAATCCCGGACGTGAGCTTTTAGGAGATCTATATTACGTTTTTTTTTTAAAGATTATTTATTTTTATACCACCTTCCACTGTCTGAATTGGAACTGTGTTTGCTGAAATAATTTCCCTGTACTCTTTTAGGACGCCTCCGCAGCTCTTTACACACGCACTTATATATATATATATATATATATATATATATATATATATATATGTGTGTATATATATATATATATATATATATATATATATATATATATATATATATATATAAACTTGTTTATTGTGTACGTATTGTTCACTTTTTTATCATTTTCAATTTGTTCACTACGAGTTTCAATAATTTAGAACTGAGTAATCTTTCGCTTGATCACTCTTGCAGACGCGCCATTTTACAATCTGATCGACGTCATCTTCCACCGATCTGTAAGTCGACCATTTGAAAGGCGCCACGTTTCTCTTTTTGCTGCGCGATAACAAATCGTATTTAATGCACGCTTGCTCACTCGACTGATATTTACTAGCAACTTGTTTTTCTTTGTTCTTTTGTTTATTTGTTGTTGTTTTTTGGGTTTTGTTTTGTTACTTTTTCTTTTTAGCGAGCGATATCCATCGATTCTATTTTCTCTTTATAAATCATAAAACAGTTATGACATAGTCGACAATGTCGGAATAAGGTGTTTGTAAATGTTAATACAATGCAGATATTCACTGTAGAGGCTGACGATCGGCATCCTCTCACAAAACCTCTTTATTTCACAATTAGATCATAAATGTTGGATAAGCTGACAATTATTTGTTTATTTTGTTTGTTTGTTTGTGTTTTATGGCATATCAACATTTATAGGTAATTCAATGCCAAATCCTTTTCTATACGAACAAACAGTTCTATTTCAAACAATTCAGTTTAGCCTAAGTACAAAGTTTAATCGTCAAAAAATTTCTATTTCAAGCTATTCTGTTTAGACAAACAGTTCTAAATCAAACAATTCAGTTTAGCATGGGATAGATTTTGTTTACACAAAGTAAAATGTCAAATAATTCAACTTTGCGTAAGTAAAGTTTCAAAGTCAAAAACAGTTCTATTTCAAACAAGTCAATTTAGCTTAAGTCCACTGTTTACTTTTTTTTGGATCATATCAGGTGCTACCAATCCCGGCCAGGGTGGACCAGGGAGCAATGGCAATAAATAGGTACTCCGTATTCCCCAAATCTCTTACATTACCTGAATCTTACCATCAGATTGTTTTATGTCATATCCAGAACACACATTGGGTGGGGGTCTTACTCCTCCGCAGATATGCAGTCATTATATTGTACAGACCCAGCCGACTGGGCAAGCGTTCAAAATAAAGTATTTATCAAAATAAAGTATTGCAAGTATAAAGAAATAGAATGTTATGTTATATTTGTATATTTAGGGGAATTTTTTGTTCATTTTTTGGTTTTGTTCTTTATTTTTTATTTGTTTTTTTAACTCATTGCATTTTCAACTTATAATACTTTTCATAAAAATTAATAAATGTAGTCAAAATTATTCGACTGACATAACAATCCAACGTTCCTGCCAAGTTAAAATCCAAAATTCAAATTATTGATTTTCAAACGAAGAAGGGCTGTCTCAGTTATCAAATTTATAAAATACAGTATCCTTATATTTACTTTAAGGAGGCACTGTTATTATAACAGTTATGGTAGAAAATTAAATCAGAAACACGGTTGATTGGTCTTAGCGTCATGTCAACCCGGCTAGCGTTATTTTATGCCTAAATATTGAGAGGTGCGTACATTTTATTTATTTACCAACTCCTCCGTTAGAGAAGGCTGGGGCTACGCAAGGTCAGTTTTAAGCGGGGTTTAACTGGTTTGAACCGTGAATTTTCCTTCTCCAAGACCAGTTGCCATACAAATATTAAAGAACCGTGTCTACCCTACTACTTATCCATTGCTAGAGATAGAATAACTAGATTCATACCTTTCTAAAAGATGTTAGCGCTTATTAGTTGCGTTCATTGTACGTTTATAATAACATCTTTGTATAGTTTCAGAAGTTATTTATTTATTGCATACTGCTAAATGAACTTAATCATTCCCCACTAATACGAAAAATTTACAAACAGAAGTATTTGTCCCACTGATCAAACTCTAACTGGTATTAACACTATTTTAAAGGTTGTAACTGGGAGTAGTAATAAAGAAGGAATACTCCATTCTTACAAAGATCTTCGGAACCGGTTCCTCATTATTATACCCAGGACACACTTTTTGAGGAGGAGGAGGAGGAACTTACCCCTTGACTGTAACAGAAATTTCAAACTTTCCTTACAAAAACCCAAGTTACGGAACATATACTTGCCTATTTCCCTCCAAGTTTAATGCCCGAACCCTTTTAAAGGTTTAAGATGTTTATTTTACATATACGAAGATTAGCGTAATATAATCTTATTCGATCCATTTTCTTCAATTGGCCTTTTGCCCAGTCGGCTGAGGCTGTAGAATACACTGACTGCACCTCTGCAGTGGAGCAAACCCCCACCCAATGAGCGTCCTGGATATGACAATAAACAGTTTGAGGTGAGGTCCCAGCAGTGCTGGGGCTTTGGGGAATACGGAGCACCCCTTCATTGCTATCGCTCCCAGGTCCACTCTGGCGTGGTATCACCTGATAGGGCCCTATCTATGGGTTAAATCGAACTAACGGCATACTTATGCTAAACTGAATTGTTTGAGTAAACTGAATAGCTTGAAATAGAAATGTTTTTGACAATTAAACCGTACTTACATATAAACTGCGTGCTTGTGTTAAACTGAATTATTTAAAATAGAACTGTTTTTAACATTGAAAATGTATTCACACTAAACTGAATTGTTTAACATAGAACTGTTTTGACATTTAACTGTGTTTAAGAAAAATCTTCACATATACTAAACTGAATTAGTACTGCTTGACTAAACTGAATAGCCAGAAATAGAAATGTCTTTCACGATTAAACTGTGCTTACATTTAAACTACGGGCTTATGGTAAACTGAGTTGTTTGAAATTTAACTGTTTTTGACATTGAAACTGTACTTACACTAAACTGAATTGTTATATATAAATGTTTGAATAAACTGATTAATTTGAAATAGAAATATTTTTGACAATTAAACTGTGTACTCATGCTAAACTGAATTGTTTCGAATAGAACTGATTATTTACATAAAATGGATTTGGCGTTAAATAACCTGCAAAGGTTGATATGCCATAAAACCCAACCAATCAATTGGCCTTGTGTCCAACTAATGCTAAGCTTCATAAGCAGCAAGAGGATTAAACTGGAAAAAATCACTTTTATTAGACATCCCCATACTTATACAGTCTAGATGATTTCATCATTGAAAATTGCATTCTAAAACTGAACAAGCATTTAGTTTTAGAATGTTTTAGAAACTTCCAGAAATCTAAAAGGAAATAAATGATCACAGTGACCAAATAATAAACACCACGCTAAATCAGACTGTACATCACTGAGGCATTTTAGATCAAAATCTCGACCAGGATAAAAAAAAAGGAAGCAATGTATTAGTTGGTTCCTAAAAAAACGTCCTTTGATTCATGAGTCATCTATAGTCAGTTTTTTTTACAATATATCCCCTACATAACTCCAAAACATACAGATTTAGAAATAGTAATAATAATAAAAAATATAACCGAAAGAATCTAATGTACAGGATTCTATCTTTCTAAGGAGATTCAGTAATATAAAGGAATTAAGTGTTTAGATGTTTTATATAGATTACTTTTCTCCTCTATAAAAGTGGACATATAACAGGCAGACAAAATGGATCATATCTGTTCAAAGGAAAATGCTATCTGACGCTATACTATTTGTTCTTTTATCTGGACCCCTAATATTCAGCTAGTAAATGTTATAAAAAGTAATGCAAAAGATGCAGATTACAATATGATTTTGCAGACACTTCTGACTGGTGTTTAAACTCACTTCAAATTCAGTTTTTCAATTATTAATTTTCAATGCAAGCAGAAATTTTTCAATTATATAATTCGTGAAACACACTATACATACACTCTACGTAATTACATAGAGACCTTTGCCAAGCTTACTATATAATATGTATAATACAAAGGAAAGCAAAGTGCTAAACTGTTTTTAGAAAATTATCATAGATTTTTTTAAAAGAATGTAACAAATAAGGATGAAAAAATAAACAAATATTCTTACGATGCCAGACATTTTGAAAAATATTGGCGATTTTCAAATTGTCTTTTTCTCTTTTATTTGGTGGGATTTCTTCCCAAATATTTTAATATACATATAGGAAAACACACACACACACACACACATATATATATATATATATATATATATATATATTTCCAGACTTTTTTTTTGCACAGGCATTTATAATAGCCGTAGGCTCTTGAAAATTCAGTATGTTATTGCTATATATTTAGAAATGACTGACCAATTTTTATGATTTCAGGTTCAAAGAAACAGCTAGAGCAGGAATTGGAATACACCCTACTAAAGCCTGACTGTCATAGCTATTGAATTTCGAAAATGCAATCTATATTTGAGGACACTTTAGAAGAATGATATGCAATAAAATGCTGTTTTAAACTTGAAAAAATGCCACAGAAACATATGGAATGCTTCAGACTATTTTGGAGCATCTTGCATGAATCGAGCATCAGTTTTTGAGTAGCATAAGACATTCAAGGAAGGCAGGGAGTCTATGAGGGATGATGAGACGTGTGTGAGGCCAAAGGGTTAGGGTTAGGGTTACTATGTTGAGTTTTTAAAAGAGTTCAGGAAGAGATACAGTCAGAAGAGGCCAGCACTCTTCAAATCGGCTCAGTGGCATTTTCGACCAGGAAAATGCACCAGTCCTCAACTCCATCTTTGTCACAGACTATTTGATCAAGATGGGCTTCAAAACAGTTTCTCACCCTCCTTATAGTCTAGACCTTGCTTCCTGTGACTTTTGGCTATTCCCTAAGCTCAGAGGCTGTCGTTATGAGACAATTGAGATGAAGGAGGCTGTGACGAAGGTCATTGACACGCTCACAGAAGAAGACTTCCATGGGGTCTTCCAGAAGTTGTTGGAATGTACAACAGGTGCATCCCAGCTGGAGGAGGTTACTTCGAAGAGGAATAGAGTTTATGTGTGTACCATCAATAAAAGCGCCCATACGAAAAAATTCTGGAAAATTATTTAATGATCCTCGTACAAGGAAAACTGCCCCGGTGTTTTTATCCCTTTGATGAGATTCCTGCTGCTGTTTTTGGTTTCGAGATGTTTTCTCGTTCGTATTTTTCAATTTTTTTCTTTTATCTTCATTTGTTTGATAATGTTAGCTTCCAATATTTCTAAGTACTCGTTATTTTCTTTGTCCCTGAACGTTTTGTTCCATCCGTTATTTGACTTTTACCACTTATCATTATTAGCATGGCATATATTTCAAATTCTATTCCTATATTCTGACTGTATATTCTTAGTGTTTGTATCAGGTTCTGCAATTCGGTTTAATTTTTGGCAAACTGCTTAATCCGATCCTTGTACATTAAGTGATTAATCTTTTCTTGTAATTTAATAAATCTGTAGTCTTCTGTGCATTTGGAAGTTTGTGATTGATTGGCAATATCGCTATTATAAATAATAATGGTAAAATCACATCTCCCAGGAAGATACCGCTCTGGAATTTCATATCAGCTGAAGTTTTTCTTCCTGGGGTCAATTCCACTTTCAACCTTTGTATGGCTTCCATGATGAACTTTGTGACTTGTGGCGTATCTTGTACATTGTAGACCGTCTATTATCAGTTTGCTGGACCCTATGATTTTTTTGTCAATCTTGATATAGCTACATATTTCTGTTTTGCTTTTCTCTCGTAAAGACGTGCTGATCAGTGTACAATAGATCACCTGTTCCTCTTGTTCCTTTGTGGCATCACTTCTGTTCTTCGGAAAAAAGTCCACAGCGTACCAAGGAATAAGCAACCTCTTCCCTAACTTGTGCTTGTAGGATTTTCCTCACCATGTGACGATACGTTATTGGTTTATAGTTGCTGGGACCGGTTCTTTTTTGCGGGAGGGTGGCTGGTTCCGGATGGCTTTTCCTTTAGTCATCCATAGATTGTCTTTTTCTAAGCATCTATTCAGTTCAAGAGCCAGCCTCACGTAGAGAGGAGTGTTTTTTTCAAAAAACCGAATGCATGTATGCCATCACGTCCTAACGCTGTCCTATTCAGTACTCTTTTCAGTGTTACTCTGAGCGATTCTCGGTGTATCATCTACGGGCTTTATTCGTGTCTTTGCCATTCTTTTTCTGTTATTTATCTACTCGGTTTTACTATCATGTTTTTTCTGTTCCTCTTATTTTACAACAGAATAGTCTTGCCTCATTTGTATCTGCTTATTCACATGGCCTCGTGCATTCTACGCTTACTGGATAATTTTATTTTTTATTTTTAGGGAAGGGTTTTGAGGAAAGGTGAAAGTCCTGTTTTCATTGTATTGCTTAAGCCTCTCTCAGTATTATCATCATTATAATTATTTTACTCCAGGCGAGTTTTTCACATCAGCGTCAGCTCTTGATCTTTCACTGGAGTCTGAGTGGCAGTACATTTTCACAAGTCTCCCGGACTCTTCTCAGTATCCTAGCCGATCTTATCAATGCCGTATTCTGGACGGCTTCGATTTTCGCTCTGATTTCCAGTTTCTCCAGTTCCTTCTACAGGACCCTTTAGACCGTTCGAAGTGCACCAGGCACAATTAGTATTAACGTTAACCTTATGTTTGAGAGCTTTCTTAGTTCTGTGGCAAGGTCCAAATGTTTGTTTATCTTTTCGCTTTCTCTTATTTTCACTCTGTGATCCGCAGAAATGGCAAAATCCACAAGATGGCAAATTATCTTTTTTTTATTATTATTAATCAACACTAGGTCTGGTCTGCTGGCCAGGATTTGTTCATGTGTTTCTTTCTCAAAATCCCAGAGGATTTTATGCGTATCATTCGCTAAGACTTTTTTCTGGTTTGTGCAAATAACATTTGGTGTTATGGTTAAATTTTAATCTCTTACACAATTACAAATGGATCACTTTTCAAACACCTTCATTCCCAGTCATATATTAATCTTGTAGTAGTATGCTGCATCCACTTATTATGTGAGGGGGTGTCCTCGTGGTGCAATGGTTAAAGCAATGGAGTTTGGAATTGTAGTAAGGGAGTTAGTACTCCAGTCGTGCTATTACATTCACTTTCGGGCAAATACCTTTAGGAAAGGTATGAACCCCCTTATCCTCCCAGCTATGGGTTAAATAGTGCCACTACTGTTCCTCCATGAGAATGTATTTGGCATTAAATAACCTACAAAGGATTATATGCATTAAACAAAGAAACCAACCCAAACTTATTATGTGGTTAATCTTTTAATCTTTTTAGCCACATAATCTGCTCTTGCCATTCTTTGGCGTATTATTAAATTTCTCTAATTAATTAATTAAATCATCGATTTTTATAGCATTGTTTACAGCTGCTATTAGAAGAGATTCACTTTTCCGGGGTATTTCGGGATCAGAGTATGTTTCCTCTTAGTCATCCATTCGGGTTTAATCATTATCTTTTTTTTTTTTTTTTTTGTATTTATACAAATATGGAGCCAGTCTGTCAAAGATGAACGTGATTTTTTGAAAACCAGAATCCATATATGCCATCATGTCCTGGCGTTTTCCAATTCCGTAGTTTCTGAAGTGTTGCTATCAGCGAGTCCCGATGTATGTCCGCTTTGGGGCTATCTTCGTGTTCTTGTAATTCTGTTTTCATGTTATTTATCTAATAGGCTTTTCTGTTATGTTCTTTCTATTCCCAAATTTTATCCAAAATTGTTTTGCTTCTTTTGCATCCTGTCGTTGATTTCCCCCCGTGATTTATCCAATGACTTTTAGGTTGAAGTTTTTCGTCATTTTGGAATGCCCCTTTTTTGTTGGTTTTTTTTTTTTTTTTTTTGGTTTTGTTGATCTGACCCAAAATCTTTTGAGTCTCCTTTCTTTAGCCAAATATATTTTAGTCGTCTCTTTCAGACTTTCGTGCTGTTTTGTTTTGGTCTTTTCATCACGTGTTTTTCCTCCTTTAGCACTATTGTTTGTTATCCAAGATTCTTTATTTGTCCTTCTTGTCTAACTTCTCATCCATGTTTTGTATTTCTCATCATATTCCTTTGGGGAAAACCAATTTTAACATAGAGAAGTTCCGCTCCTATATAATTTTGTTCATTCACTTCAGTGACGTTACCGAGCCATTGACATATGGTTAGAGTGTTCGACAATGGTCCAGGAGACCGGGGTTTGATACCAAGTTGAATCATACCAGAGTCTCAAAAATAGTTATTGATGCTGCCTTGCTTAACACTGAGTATTATAAGATACGGATCAAGAGTTAAAAGGAAAGGAGTAGCGCTTTCTCCAACACCTCGGTGTAGTAGCTGTTGAAAAGGGAGCTTTCAGGTCACCCTTGACTACAGGCGCAAATTTTACTTTTTTTATTTAGTTCATTGATATTACATGTTGGAATACTCGGTAATAATTTGTTTACCTTTTCAATTTCCACTTTAATTTTTTTCCAATCTTGTTTCCATTGGGATGATGATGCAGTCTTTTTTTTGTCATGATTTCCTTTATTAATTCTAAATTCATTTTGTTGTCCAGCGTTCACAATGGTTTTGTGATTTTAGCGTCTGAAGTGCTTCGGTAAAGGGCTCTTGCTTTTCAGTTTGTAGTGTTTTAGTTTTGGTAGAGGGTACTTGTTCATAGCTTTCCCGACATACATGACCACATATTTCAAGAATTTCAATGTGAAAAAAATTTTTTTTTTAAAATTATTCTAGATTTATCAGTATGTCTTTGTCTTGGTTTATTAAACCTAGCGGACACAGTCTGAATTTCTACGATTTTTTCGATACCCATTTTGTGTAGAATTACTCTTAAAATAACTGTGAAGTATATGTCTCTCGTCTTTTCTAGACTATTTTATCTGTTTGTGCGATTCGATCAAACTGTTCCTTTCGTCGTTTGTGTACCTGGCACTAGAACAACCAATATTCGCTGAATGACAATTCGATTCCGAGGAACACCTGCCGATCATGTCACTCAAATTTGTAATCTGAGTCCCATATTGTTTTGGTTTAGGTAGGATATTTTTATATCATGCATATACATTAAGTGGCTTATTATTATTATTATTATTATTATTTGTAGTAATAGTAGTAGTAGTATACGAAGGAAGGATAAAAAAATTCATTGGTTGAAAAGTTCATATGCAGAGGTTATATCTGCGGTTGTTTATTTTGTCTAAAAAAATGTAATTGTAAACAGTGCTTTCTAGTGCTGACTATTTTTATCCAATCATATCATCTTCATATATATATATATATATATATATATATATGGTTCGAATATTAAACCAGATAAAATTCATGCCATATTTTTGTGAAAAATATTGAATCGAATGAAACTTTTACAGAAAAAAGCATTTACTATTGATTTAGATGAGAAGCCATGAATGTTCAACTTGATACTCATTATAAATATGACAATGTCACAGCGGTATTAACTGATATTAATTACCAATTTATTTATTTATTTATTTTTGTGTAATATATTCCTCGAATTGTTGATTCTGCAATAACATTTGATAAATCTATGACTTCGTTGTACAATTCATGAAATTAAATGATTACTAACAGAAAATCCTAAGATAACTTCTCAAGCAAAATAGATTGTTAGCTGATAGTATAATGCGAGAATCTTTATACCTTATTACTGAAGAGTATATTTCATTTGTCAAGTTATCGTTTTCCTTTTATGATGTTTCTTTAAAACTGACAAGACGGCAGATAAAAGAACCCTCGATTGCTATTAACCCAACCCCTTCACGCGTGCAGGATACAACAGAAGATCAATTCCTAAGCAGAATTTTACAGGTTTGAATTAAGATTTTTCCTACTCCCAGACCAATAGCCAAACTCAGGTTGAGGAGCACAGTCTGTCGTACTAGTCACCTATAGCAAAAAGGAGAGAAGTTTCACATATTCCTTTCCCAACAGCATTAGCACTATGTGATATGCAAACAGCCTCGTCTAGGTTTGACCTTTCTATATCCTAAAATGGCAAAATACAAAATGTAAAACGAGGTTTCAGAGAGATACATCAAGTTAGGAACAAGCTAAACGGGGAAAGCAACGTTACCAGATTTCAAGAAACTATTAGTATTAGAACGTATAACATAAATACGTCCAATATCTCAAGGGTAGGTTCATGAAATCAACCATTTGTCAAATAAATTGAATGAGAAATTGATGTTTTTTAATAGATATAAGGACATTGTGCATTAATATGAACTGAATACTGGGTTACTTCCCTTTAGCTCCATTAAGTTATCTTTCAGTTTATTAATAAAAAATTCATTTTCAAAACATATTGTTATCTAAACACAAAATATTATTTTGTAAAAGACAAACTTTGGTAGAAATAGATTAAAAAAGATAAAGACAAGTATTTGTATTGAATGAACAAATAAAAGATTAACAGCTTTTAGGTACATTGTAACACGACTAAAGTGTTGATTGATTGTTAAAATTATTTTAACGGCATGTCAACTCATCTAGGGTTGTGTTAGGCCAAAAGTTAAGAAATTGCGTTCATATTACGTTCATATTTGCATTTTTTGTCCCTTTGTTTTTTAACCGTTTGTTTGTTGTTTTTTTCTTTATTTTTTTCTTACTCACTGAGCAATCAAATACGAATAATTAAAAAAAAACAAACAGATCTATTTTACCATCGATGGAACCCTAACAGGTACAAACACTCCCAGTTCAAGTGTACCTAGGAGTAATGGTAATAAAGTGGGACTCCACACTCGCTACATCTCCAAAATTAGATCCTCACAAAAGTATGCAGTTTATTATCGTACACATGACACCACTTTTATGATGGGTGGGTCTCTTACAATTCAACTGAGTAAAAATACAGCGTATTATAATCGGAACTGATAGAATGATAAAACAATAATAAACATGCATGGAATTATGTAGTAATCTACTCATTAGCTAAACTTAAATAAATACTAATGACGTTCCAACAGTATTTCTGAAAAATTAGACCAGTGATTAAAAATTAACATTGCTTTTATGTAGAATATAAATAAACAGTTCAAATCTTTTGGCTAAAATATTATCGAAATGTCTAAATATATAACAAATATTTCAATGGTTTTAAATGACACAACAAGCGTTATTTGAAGGTGAAAGATTCAAAAAACAGATGAATGCATATTAATTGGCAGAGAGGGAAAAGTCTTTATTTTCATAGAAATATAAGACTCTAAATAGGCAGTTCTCAACCTTGACTTACCTTTCATGAAGCCAACAGAACTGGGAATCAAAGAAAGAAATGGATTTTAACAGATATTCAGGTGTCATAGGCTCTCCTTACTTGAAAGATTGATGACATATAATCTTGTTTATTTTTATACTATCAAGCTTCGCGCTTGACAAATCTAACCTTAGTTATCATCTATAAGCAAACATACAAAAATAAAACATCGGATATAGATTTACGAACGAGCACCCAGAGAGACATATATAAACAAAACTGAAACGAGAAGGTACTTGTGCTGCAATAGTTATCATCGAAGGAAATGGACACGTTGAACTGAGTTCAAGTTCACGACGAGTCTGTGTACATTTATCCTTGGGAAAATATGAAATTCACTCTCAAGTTATTGATAGACACTATGCCAAATTGTGATCTTTAATCTTGGTATGGCAGCCAGGCTTCGAGAAGAAATCGTCTAAATTTAAAAACCTTAAAAGTAGGCTTACAAGAGTTGCGTCCTCGTGGTGTAATTGTTAAAGTCCCTGGACAGAGGAATCGTAGTGAGAGAGTTCGAACTCCAGTGGTGCTATAAGGTTCAACTTCAGACAAATACACTTAGGAAAGATACGAACACCGCTTTCGTACCAGTTGTGGGTTAAATGACATCACTTTTGCTTATAAATTCAGATTTAGTAATATCTTGTTTGTTTCGAGTTGGTAAATGCATACAAAAGTGAAACGATACTACAAGCTTCTTTTTTTTTCTCACGGAAGCACGTGCGTATAATTAAATACAAAATAAAACTAATTCTGTATATGCGTATATGTTTTTTTTTTCAATCATTTTTATTAAACAAATAGAATATTTTTCAAAAGGTTCACACAGGAAATGTTTGTACTAAACCGATAATAGCATGTAGAAGGTTACCACAACTACGAGTGTTATTCAATAAAGAAAGTAAATTTTGTCTCAAAAGAGTTGCCAATTGGAAACATTGTTTACTGTCATATTTTTTTTTCTTGGAAATCAAGAGGAGTCTCTTCATGTTCAAGAAGATTGTCGACATAACCTTCTTTACTAACGAGTGCATTATGGATTTCTTTTTGAGCAGAGAGTCAGTGTGTTCCCAAAAAAGAAATATTCGAAGAATCTTAGTCATACTGTTACATTACCCTTCTATTGTCAACTGATACTAAATATATGGATGATCGATTACGACTATTAAAAAATTCCCTTGGTAAACAGTATAAAAGGGTAGATCTTAACCGATGGGCACTCACACGTAGAGTGTGAAAAAGAATTACTACTAATAATAATACAAGTTCTTTTACAATAACTGAACACACACAGAGACACACACACACGCTCACTCATATATATATATATATATATATATATATATATATGTGTGTGTGTGTGTGTGTGTGTGTGTGTGTGTGTGTGTAGTGAATTGAATATATATATATATATATATATATATATATATATATATATATATATATATATATTTATATATATATATGGACTTACAAATGTTAACATGTAATTCTACTATACGTTGCCGGTTGCTTCTCAGCAGAGGGGTAAGAACCCCTCCACCAAGTGTCCTATTTATGACACTAAATAATATGATGGTGAGCTTCCAGTAATACTGGAGCTTTGAGAATGCGGAGTACCCCTTAATTTCCATTGCTCCAAGGTCCACTCTGGACCGACGTGGTAGCACCTGATAGAGTCCTACCTATGGGTCAAATAGAGCTAAACTGCACAATTATGATAACTGAATTTCTTGAAATAGAACTCTTTTGACATTTTAACTACGTACTTAAGCTAAACTGAACTGCTTGAAATAGAAGTGTTCTGACATGTATTCTATATACTTATGCTAAACTGAATTGCTTGAAGTTGAACTGTTTACCATTTACACAGTATACTTATGCTAAACTGAATTGTTTGAAGTTTTGTAAGCTAAACTTGTTTTTTTTTTACCTTGAAATTGTACTTACGCTAAACTGTATTGCTTGAAATAGAATAGTTTTGACATTTACACTGCGTACTTATGCTAAACTGAATGGTTTGAAATAAAACTGTTTTTGCGTGCTATACTGAATTGTTTAAATTAGAAGTGTTTTTACTTTTAACATGTGTATAAACAATAAGTATACTTATGCTAAACTGAAATGTTTGAATAAGAACTGTTTGACTAAACAGCATAGGTTGAAATAGAAATGTTTTGGACAATTAAACTGTGCAGAAATGCTAAACTGAATTGTTTTAAATTTACTTGAAAAAAATGGATTTGGCAGTAAATAAGCAACAAAGGTAGATATGACACAAAACCCAGCAACCCAATATATATTAGAATGAATATTCTCATAATATTAAAACAAAGTCGAAACAGATCAATCTAATTTTCCAAACTGTCTTCTTTCCCATATCACAAGAATTTACTCATAGACGATAAGACCCATAAATCAGGCATTCGTGGTGAAATGGTTACTGCTGTAATGAATTGATACGATGACACGAGTTCGAATCTTAAGCGATGCTCTTTTAACATATCTAATGGCGCTACTATATTTGGGAAATATAAGAATCCAACTTTTTTCTTGTATATATGGATAAAGAGTACGGCAGACTAACTTCTTTAAGCAATGTACGGCGACCAGTCTAGAAGAATATATCAGTATTCAAACCAGTTAAACTCCGCTAAATATAGACCATGTAAAGAAACCTGCTCATTTTAAAGGTTTGGTGAATACACACACGCACACACACACACACACACACATATATATATATATATATAAATTCAATTCTTTCCTATCATTATAAATTTATTTCAGGTCTATGATGACCCTCTTCATAAGGTGAAGAAAATACTGTTTTGTATTCGAATAACATTTATGTATGTTTATATTGCTTCCAGCAAGAAGAGAATTAAAAACATATTTTCAAATTATTTTTCCCTCGTATTATATATATATATATAAATATATATATATATATATATATATATATATATATTGTCATCCACAGACATGTTTCTATGTATCATAACTCTTCTGTGTGGCTAGACACGCAGGATCCTTCAAGCTGGATTTATACATATGAAAGGTCTGAAACTTAGTCTAACGTAAAGTTAGACCTGTTTCGATTCCGGCTTCGAGCGTCCTGCGTGTCTAGCCACACTGAAGAGTTCTGATAGAACGAAACAGTCTGTCTGTGGATGACAATATATGCTCCCCCATGGCGGTTGAGCTCTCTGGCGAAGGAATTGTCGGCCGCCGCTAGCGTAATGCAAAGCTCTTCGAAAGAATTGAGCACTCTGGTAGCCGATAGGGTATTAAAAAATGTAAACAAAGGCTGCTGCTACTGTTGCTAAAATAAATACCTTCAAATTCCCTTAGCCAACGTGGTCCGCTTGGCGGCCGAAACGTCTGAAACTTAGTCTAACGTAAATTTAGACGGGTTTCGATCCCGGCTTCGAGCGTCCTGCATGTCTAGCCACACTGAAGAGTCCTGATAGAACGAAACAGTCTGTCTGTGGATGACTATGTATATATATATATATATATATATATATGTGTGTGTGTGTGTGTGTGTGTGTGCGTATATGTCTGTCTGTATCAGTGTGTTTTCTTTTATGTCTATATATGCAGGTGATATGAATATTTTCATACATGCATAAGAGAATTTACATTTAAGAATATTATCACAAACTTTGTTGTAGGCATCTGAGAATAGATGATATCATACAGATATATTCACTACAAAACTACAGATTCACTCACGTGAAAGTAAGAGGAAAATGAAAAACACTCAAGTGACACACATTGATGCATACAGATATACAACAACGAAAATACTTGAAAGATATGTTGATGCATTATTTCTTTTTTATTATTTTCAGCTTCACTAGGCGTAAAAATGCAAAATCCATGCTTTGTACTTATTTCAATATGTGTATTTTATATGCTTCACTACTCTTATACTTGCAACGCATATTCACACGTATTTATTTGAGTAAAACCGTACAAGAACACAGACTATTGTACCTTTTAATAGCTATGGAGAAAACAAGAATATATACGCATGCGCAAAACCAGAGGTAGGATGTTAGTAGTAATGGCTACCTGCCAGCGGCGTCAACAACAGTCACCAGAAATGATTCTCTGCAAGAGTCACAAAATAACGGCAAAATGGGTTCCAGTAAAGAAATAAAAAAAAAAAACAGAAATAAACGTAACGAAACGAAACAAACCAAACCGCTATAAAAGCATATTTAAACAAAAGGAAAAGGAAAAGAATGAATTCTAGAACATTTTCTTTTACTTCTTTTTCACAAGCAGAGTGTATACGAGAAAGAAAATGAAATTGGGAGGTTTATTTTAAAATAATATTGCAGAAAGGGAAATATTTCTTTTTTTTTAAAATAAAATAATTTTATAGGAAAAAAGAAATAACAATTGCACTGTGAAACCGTACATTATTGCCATTCTTGTTATAAGTATTAATGTGGGAGTTATTTTTTTTATTATTGTCTTTATTATCATTAATACTGTCATCATCATAAACAATATCCGACTTCCTATGTCAGGGAACCTACAGGTAGAGGGAAGCCTGTCAATTTCAGATGTCAATAAACAACCTAGTGTAACAAGGTATTTATCCACCCCACCACGGAATTGGAATGTGGCACAAGATCAGTTCCATGTAAGGACCTCGTAAAAAGTAAGCCTCCGGTATGCCCCGTCAGGTGGCACTTAAATTGCTTGATTCATGTCGGCAATCCTCTTTTGGGGTGCTTCAAGTGTCATTTCTTTGGTTAGGTACAGGAGCTTCCAAGGAGAAAGACCATCTGAAATCAATCTCTTCAAAGTATTGATACTAGCCACATGACCTTAAGGTCACTGACTATATCTACCTCGTCCAGTTCAGCACAAGTGCTTGAATATTCAGACTGGTTGATTGCTTTATATTTACGGCAGGTTAACAAATCTGGGACTTTCAGGGATGATCAAACAGTAAAGTAGTTGGTTGGTTTGTTGGTTGGTTGACTTGTTGGTTTTACAGAGTATCAACCCTTTTCGGGTCCAATAACGCTAAATTAAATTTCCCACGTTTCAGTTTAGAAAAAGTATGGTTTTCTGTTTAAAAACAATTAAATGTCAAAACAGTTCTGTTAAGTGTCAAAACAGTTCTATTTCAATCAATTTAGTTTAGCTTAAGTACAAAGTTTAGTTCTATTTAAAACTGTTCTTTTTCAAACAGTTCAGTATAGCATAAGTACACAGTTTCAAATTCAAAATCAGTTCCATTTCAAGCAATTCAGTTTAGCATAAGTACACATTTTAGTTCTGTTTGACCTATAGATACGACCGTATCAGGTGCTACCACTCCGGGCCAGACGGGACCTGTTTCCGAAAGCTCTAGTAATAATGGAACTTCACCATCGGATTGTTTATTATCATATATAGGACACTCGTTGTCTGGAGTTGGCTTACCCTTCTGCAGAGATGCAATCGGTGTATTATACAGCCCCACCGACTGAGGCACAGGATACCCATGGGGGTGGGGATCTTACTCCTGTGCAGAGAAGCAGTTGGTCTATTCTACTGTCCCCGCCCCACCCCAGCCGACTGGGCAAAGTTCAGTTGTAAAAGATCTGCGGGACACCTTCAATTATTGTTGACCTTTTTATCCTTTTCACTAAATATCATCACTCACGCAACTAATATTTGTTGGTTTGTTTTATCTATTCAACTCTTTATGTTATAATTAAGCCGAAACTAATGAGTCCAGACGGCTTCGGCTGTGGAATATACCGTCTGTACTCTGCAGAGGGATTAGACACCCCACCAACGAGTGGCCTGGATATGACATTAAACCATCTTGTAGATTTGGGGAATGTGGATTACACTTTCATTACCATTGCGTCCAGATCCTCTCTGACCCGGAGTGGTAGCACTTGATGGATACCTCGCTATAGAACAAACTGTGTGCAAGCCGATGACTGATATTAAATTGTGACAGTTATATATCAATACTTGAAACTATTTATCCGAGTGCCAGAAAGAGCTCTGAATTTTTTAATGAGGGTTTATCAATGATAAATCCTCTTTATAGATATATTATTGAATATGTATGATTTGTCCAATATAGATATATTATTAAACATATAGGATTTACCATATATATATATATATATATATAGTATTCTTGGTCCAGTTAAACCGGAGTTGGGAGTAATTCCATCAGGACAAGAAGTTATTCATGAACGAATATTTAAAATTTTCCTTGTAAAGAGCTCAATGTACCAATAATACAGAGCAATAAATTCTTTAAGAAAAAACAACGAAACCGGTCACATAGGATTATAAATTTATTTCAATCCTGTTACGCATTTTTGAAATTTCCAAAAACACGAAAAAAGTAACAGGACTTCTTCAGACCTTTTTGATAAAAAAAAAACTAGAATAGACACATAAGAGTGGGAGGGGATAGAAGAGGGGTGAAGAGTTACCTCTTCATTAAGCCCACTTCTGTTTTAAATTTAAATTTCGGTTAGCAATGTATATTTAGACCTAAATTACAGATTTTTTATTGAATTAGATTTAAACTTTAAATGATAACTTCACGCCCGTAAAGTAATGGTCAACGCACGGGACAGTGACATCGCAGTTCGTGCGAGTTCGAACTTTATTCTATCTTTAGCATTCACTTTCAGACTTATGCTTTTATTAAAGATATGAAGTCTCCTTTTTGCTCTTCAACTATAGTTACTTTCGCATAAAATACCCGAGAAAGGTTAATATTCGATTAAAACCAAAACCCAATCGTATCCTATTTATTATCAGGATATGAAAACTCAGAATGAAGTAAAGAAATTGCGAGAGGTATTGACTGTTGCTTCCAAAGAATTATTGATTAATTGACTTCGCCACCAGATACAAATTATTTTGAACTCCTCTCTAGGTCTCTGCTAAATAAGAAGAAAACCAAGTAAAAATGTATGTTTCTCCATAATATCTAGTTAGCTGCTTCCATATCGATAATCAAAACTAATTTTCTTTACATTTAGTATTAGTTACTTTGTACGGTGCAAGAACTGATTGCCGTAAATTTAGGGTAAGAGGCGTGTAATGCAAAAATCCCAAAACACTGGAAATGCATACGGTGAATCGACTTTAAATTTAAGACGATAATGTTTGCATTTCACATACCATTCAGAAAAGCAAGTATCAAACAATTCACCTCCCAACTGTAATTGAATAGTAATGCGTACAGGGATGTTTAACCCTGGTGCGGTGAACAGTCTGAGAGACGGAAAAAAGTTAAAAACTGTTAAATTCTGATTAAAATTTGACCTTGCATCGCATCCTGTTCTTGCAAAGGGGTTGGGTTTGTTTTGGTTTGGTTATTTATCTTTATGGCATATCAAACATTGTTGGTTATTTAATACCCAATCCTGTTTTTACATATGTATCAAATATATGATATATAAACACATTTTGTTGACACAAGCAGATTCATGATCAAACACTTCTCTTTCTAACAATTCAATTTAGCTTAAGTCACCAAAGTTAAATGGTTCCACGTATTGTTTTGTATCACAAACAAATCAATTAAACACCCGGCGGAGTTATATGGTCTAAAAGTTCTATGGCAATGAAGGGGTACACTGCATTCCACAAAGCACTACTAGAGCCCCACCATCAGATGGTTTAATGTCATATCCAAAACACTCCTTAATGATGTCATACCCCTGTACACAGATGCATTCTACCGCCCCAGCCTACTGGTGGAAAAGTTCGGTATATACATATATCCTCATCTCGAATCCTCATTTAACAATTAAACTATTTCATAGATTTCTGTTTCTCGAAATTATTACCCTTCAATTTTCACTTGTGTGTATTTTTTCTTAAAATTTTTACTTTTATTTCAAACCTATTTACTTTCATTGTTTCCTTTTTGAATTCGAAATTAAGTAACTTTACGCGTTTTTCTTTCTCCTAAGAAATTATTTTTTGTTTTCTTTCGTCAAAATACGTTTTATATCCCATCAACATCATTTTATTCTTTTAAAGCCTTTCTTATCATCTTTGATAATCCAAATTTTAATGTTTTCATTTTTTATGTTAATTATAGCAACAAAAAAGTAATTCTTTAGTGCGAATTTAGTTGATAGAATATCATAAAATTCACAATTCATTTTGATAAGTTGATGATACAGAAAGTGTCAAAATAGATGCAACCTCTTGATATGATAATTATCTATTACTAAGAAAAGCGCAATTGTGGTCATTTTGAACCTGCATTGTAAAAATGCATCCTTTGGGTTAGAGACCATAAACCAATGTTGTTCTTTCTATTATTATATTAGCTTCCAGGACACAAATCTTTTTTTGAGTTTCTTGTATCAGATATTATCATTATCATACTAATATGTTGCATCTATTTTGAGATAGTTTTGAATAATTTTGTCTCCAAATAAGTGATGACGCAGAATATTTTCCTTCTCTTGTCCTAGGAATTATGATCGAGGATTGATAATTATTACAGTATTCTGTTTTCAAATCTGAAACAAAAAGGAAGACATTATTATACGTAGAGTTATTAGCAGTCACGTGGGTCCCATGTATATTGAGATGTTCTATATTACTGTTAGACGTCAGTTTGCGCCCACCCTGATTACTGTTATATATATGTATATGTGTATATATACATAAAGAGAGACACACGGATAGACAGAGAGATAATATTGAATACAGATTATAAATAGCTCAACAAATCTATTCTTTTTTTATTGGATAGTAATTCTTATAAACAGGATGTAGCTCGCTATTGATGGAGGCTGAAATCGTACAAACACCTACAAGATCCAATAACAGATAACAAAGAAGCCAACAGATGATAACATATAAATCAACGAATATTACAAAATGAGGAAATACAACAACCTGAAAATAAAAATTATGAAAACATGGCACCTTAAAACTACCACTGTGCCAGTAAGAGTGCGAACGCAGGGAATAATCAAGAAAGCGACAAATAAATACATTAAGAAGATAGCAATCAATCATAGCCTATATGAAATATAAAAAAATGTACTTCTTGGAATTGCCCATCATAACCATATTATACTAGTAATGAAAAATGACGATCCAAATCCATATCAACATGTGACTCAAATGAAAGATCTGAGTGTCATGATCCGAAGGTGCTTCCTTCAAAGCCAATACGTGGGATTCGATCGGTAACCTGCGAATGTTGGCTGCACTAATTTCAGACGAGCAACAACCATATCAACTACCAGTCTCAGAAACTAACGGAAAAGAATTGACAAGAGAAGACAACAAAAAGGTTCTTTACTGTGATTTTAAGAGCAGTCCTATAAAAGAGGACATAGAAGAACGAGAGAAATTTGGACAGAATCTGCTCGATTTAATACAACAAGCGGAAGACTTGCTTACCAAGATAGATCGATATTTAAGAAGGGTTCATTTTCTAACATTGAGATATTAGAAATATGTGCACAAGTAGAAACTGTAGAATATAAGATCCCACTACCTGAATCAAAACACTTAATACTAAAATGCAAGAGCTCCAAACCGAACTGAAATGCAAAATATGAAAATCAAAACACCACATACCTGATGGTCACTCAAGACGTCAAAATAATGTGGTGCTTTCAATAAGTGTTCAGAGATTTTTATTGGCATTTAAAATTGTCGTAGACCCTTGAAAATTCGGTATGTTATTGCTATATATCTTATGAGATGACCGATCAGTTTTTATGATTTCAGGTTCAAATGAACAGCTCCAGCAATTGGAATACACCCTACTAAAGCCTGATTATCACAGCCGGTGAATTTCAAAAATGCAATCTGGACGCGAGGACACTTTAGAAGAACGATATGCAATAAAATTCTGTTTTAAACTTGGAAAGAATGACACAGAAATGTATAGAATGCTTCAGACTGCTTTTCAACCCTCTAGCGTGAATCGAGCATCAATTTTCGAGTGGCATAAGATATTCAAGGACGGCAGGGAGTCTATGAGGGAAGATGAGAGGCGTGGGAGGTGTAAGGAAGTCAGGAGACCAGAGAGTTGATTGGCCAAAGGGTTAGGGTTAGGGTTACTATGTTGAGGTTTTATGAGAGTTCAGGAAGAGATTCCTAGGGAAGAGGCCAGCACTCTTCAAATCGGGTCAGTGGCATTTCCACCAGGACAATGCACCAGTCCACAACTCCATCCTATTCACAGACTATTTGACCAAGATGGGCATCCAGACAGTTCCACACAGTCCCTATAGTCCAGAACTTGCTACCTGTGACTTTTGCTTTTTCCTTAAGCTCAGAGGCTGTCTTTATGAGACAATTGAGGAGATGAAAGAGGTTGTGACGAATGTCATTGACACGCTCACACGAGGGGAATTCCATGGGGCCTTCTAGAAGTTGTTGGAACGGTACAACAAGTGCATTGCAGCCGGAGGAGATTACTTCGACGGGGACTAGAATTTCATGTGTGTACTATCAATAAAAGTACCCATTCGAAAAAAGTCTAGAAACTTATTTACTGATCCTCGTTTATGTAGACTTGATCAAGAAAATCATGACTGAAAAGAAGGTTAAAATACCATCCCTCAGAAATGAAGACAGGAAGAAAGTGAAGACAGAAACCAAAAAGTTAAAAAGATTATCAACTAATAATCTAACAAGCAATGTCATGGAACCAAACAATCTTATATGTGCAAGGACGAAATAAGTCAATGATAAAATCGGTGTTCTCTTCGAGAACCCAAACAGAAATACAAAAGCTATGACTATGAGTTCAAAGCAAAGCCTATCCCAATCAATCAATGTTATGTAAACCATTCTATGATCCTTTTAATTATTTCTTAATCTTCTTTATATGATGGAGATTGTTTGAATTTAGGGTTGTTCTTCTCCCGGACTACTTATCTAAGCAATGCCAGAGAAATCAATATGACTCGTAATTCTTACTGTTCATTTATCCAACCACTCCACCATGGTTAGGATGTGACACAAGGTCAATTTTTTAACTTAGTAAAGCTGGTTTGAATTCAGACTTGTCCTTCTCCTAAATTTGTTGTTTAACCAAAGTTAAATAATCCATTTTGTCCTACTTAGTTGTATCCATAAATCTTCTAACATTGTCTATTTTATAATTACAGCAGGGTTTTGACTTTTCAAGCCAGTAAAGTGTTTATTTTCTTTATTCGCAGCTGGATCCTCAACGGGATGTTTTGTCACCAAATGTCTTCATAACAACAATAGCTTCCTAAGTACAGATGCAATTTATAATGACAATTATATCATTGTTAATGTATTCTATACAGTTATATTAACAATGATATTTATAGATATTGTGATCATCAGAAGAGAAAAAGACATTTTAATGAATACAATGATAGCGGTAATGCAGTTACTGTGACGGTGAAATAGATTCAGTATTTTATTAGCGGAGTATTTCTATGAACGACAGTGTTGCTGTCAGCAGTGATGAATCTACACGTTGATGAAGGTATTTTTCTTCGTGTCCTCGTGAGAAGCGAAGGCGGAAATAGTTGCAGTGATGGTGGTTATGCTAACAACTGTCTTTCTGGTTGTCTTCCATGTTTATCACGTACTGTTTTTCCTATATTTTCCATAATCAGTGCTGTATAAAAGCCGATAGGTGACTTGGGGTAGCTATGTAATCAGAGTTAAGGATTACTTCCTGTTTTTTCTTAAATTTTTCATTTCTTTTTCTTCTGTTCTTTGTGTATGTTTTACAGTTTAAACCTGTTATTACTAATAATTGCTTCGTACTATAATTTTTTTCTTTGTTTTTGGTTTGTTTTTATGATTTATTTTCTGAAATGTGTTTCCTAGTTCCCAGCATTATTTTGTTTTCTATTTTATTCATAGTCTTTTGTTTAATTCGTGTTTGCCAAGGTTTTCTTCCGGTATAGCTTGCATGTATTCATAACATCTTATTTTTATTTTACTTTTAATATTTGTATTTTGTTGACTTCTTCTTCTTCTTCTTCTTCTTCTTCTTCTTCTTCTTCTTCTTCTTCTTCTTCTTCTTCTTTAATAATAATCATAATAATTTTAATA